>VZQC01007418.1:433067-524519 GCA_009823505.1 Rhizomys pruinosus | reverse complement strand
CCAAAGAAAAAAAAAAAGAGCACTACTGCTCTTGCAGAGGACCAGGTTGGTTCTCAGCACCCACATGGCAGCTAACAACTGTCCATAACTCCAGTTCCAGGGGAACCAACACCCTCTTCCAGCCTCCACAGGCATTGTACGCACATGGTGCACTTACATGCATGGCAGGCAAAACACTCAAACGCACAAAGTAAAAGGAATTTTTAAGTGGCAATAAGAAGCCTGTCTAATGAGAAGGAAAATGAATTTTAAAAGATAAAGCTTGTGCTTGCTGCTTGTGCAGAGGATCCAGGTGCAAGTTCTAACACCTACATCAAGTGCCTCGTAAATGCCTGTAGCTCTAGCCTGTGGTATATACTCACAAGCACATACACATAAATGAAAATCAAATCCTGAAAAATCAAAATGGTCGCACTCCCACTGTTTTTCAGATCCCAGGTTCTTCCCGTCTGGGGGTTACTCAGCCTCAGCCTCAGAGAAGATCCCACTCAGGCCCTCTGCCTCCTTCTCTGCACTCCAGTGTGGGCCAGCAGTGCACGGCAGACCCGGGAGGTGGCTGGAAAGCCCTCACTCCTGTCTCTGAAAACTGCCTGCTCTACTCAAGACTCCTGGGTAGCCACATCTGGATTAAGGCTGAAGCAGCAGAGCTCTCATCAGCCCAGCTCTCTACCGCGGCACAGCACAGTGCTGTCTGTTCAACTAGCTCTCTCGCTGCCCCAGAAGGCTGGAGTGCAGACGGTCTCCAGCTGCTCCCACGGAGGTGGTTCCAAAGTGCTTTAAGCCATGTGCAGACAGAGCAAGTGGCCTGGGTCACCTGTTCTGGGGGTCCTCCTCCTCCTCAGCCTCATCTTACTTTGTTTGTAAAGAGATCTCCATGTTGAACCAAAACAGCAGAATTTATTAAATGTATTTTCTGGGCAGAGCTGAGCAGCACTGGTCCTGGGCATCAATCCACAGAGGCGAAGCGAATCAGTCAATTAGAGAAAGGACATCAGGCCTTCCGTCCACACCATGGCGGCGCCATCTGCGGAGGCCTCGTTATCCTTCTGGCTTCAGTGCTTTCCTTCCACCCTCCATCATTACCTTGGCAGTCCTCTCCCACCAAGGGTACCAAATGGCTTGAGGACGGATGCTGGTACCTTTAATGCCCGTGGCTAGCTTTAAACACTTCTGTAATCTATTTTATTGCATTACAAATTATTCACTGCATTTATTTGTCTTTCCTACCTGGCAGACTCTACCTCGTCACCAATAATGCCTCCTGTCCCGGTTCAGGTTTTGGCTATATAACTGCCTGGCCAAAGTGTTTACTGCTTGTCAATAATTAGGATGCCAAATCACAGGTAAGGGGAGCACACCCTTCCCTGCAGATGGAGAAGGAGCAGCTATAAACAGAATTTCCCAGTAGCCTAATGAAGGCTCCCGAACATCTGGTGGCTCTAGCAGAGAGCGATGAGGCGTCAACGCCAGTCACAGCCACCATCAAAGAAAATGGTGTGGGTCAGAACACAGGCAGGGAGACTGTAGCAGACAAGGCAGCACTGTGTTAGCAGCCTAAATGAATCTGCTTTGCCACAAGAACAAGATGGTGCTGTCCCCAAATGTCATCCTCACCACAGCATTTCCACGCTGCAAGGCCTTCAAGAGTGCCCTCCTTTTGTTGAGACTTCCCATGACAAAGCTCTGAGGAATCTTTAGAAAGTCACACTCCCCTACTCCACACCCACCAGACATAGCCACTTTGTCATCAGGTAGTCTGCAGCAGATCGCAGCAGTCTGTGTTAATGGGTGGGCAAGCTGGTTCAAAGCTAGAAATGCACACCCGCAGACACAGACCTGTCTATTTTTAGTTTCAAAGTCAATTCCAAGATTTCTATGCGAGAACCTGTGTCTCCTACAGAACCCAGTTAAAACCAGGTGTGCCAGAGCCCCAGAACACCCTGGCCAAGACTCCAGAAGTTCAATTTCAGTGTGTACAGAAGGATAAGCCATCTACATACACTCGAGTGACAAACTCACTGCTGACTTGCTCCACAGTATCTGTCAAGTTCCAAAATGCTTGGTTCCTGCCAATTCTTTGTGTACTTCTAAAATTCACCATTCTACACAGGGCACCACCAAAGGACCACACTGCTTCCCCAACCTGTGTGTAACCTGCTGAGCCAAGCTCCCATAGCAGAATATTAAATCCCAGAAGGCTGGGGGAACTAGAGCCTCAAAAAGGGCACCAGCTTGACAGAGTGCTAAGCTCAGCTACTACACTGGAGTCCTTACAGGCTTCCGGCACTGTGAGCTACACTGCCTGGGGGAAGAAAGATAACAGCACAGAAGACAGATCCAAAAGCCATCTTCCTCAGGCGGTCAGAAGATCTGTCCTTTCTCTACAGCAGAATAGAAAAACAACAGGATCCCATCACCACAGATGGACCTGGGCAAGTGCCTCTGGGATATAATCATCAGGAAAATGGCAGCTGACCAAGGACCCCAGTAAAGCATAAGCCAGAGCCTACAATTACCACTCAGTACCCTATACAGCACCCATCCTGTATGGACCTAAAGACCCTGCTAACCAGTCCCAGGAGATGAGGTACAATCAGGCCACCTGAGAGTGAGGGAGACAGAAGCTAAGCAGCTTGACTAAGGCCCCAGGCTGCACTGTGACACTCTCCATGCCAGGTCGCTCTGGAGGGGAGGCAAGAGTTTCTGAGGCTGGGGCTCCCGTGACCAGCCCCCAAGGCTCTCATACCTCCAGTTAGCTCCATGGTCAGCTTTTCATTTTCAATCATTTTCTTCTTCTCCTCCAGCTCAGCGATCAGGTTCTCCTTCAGCTCAACCTTCTTGTCCTCAAACTCCTTCACAGCTGCTTTTTTCTCTTTAATATAGTTTCTTTCCACTTGTTCAGTCTGACCAAAAGAGAAACAAAGGCTAGGGAGGCAAGGCCCTGTCAGCCAGGGCCCCGAGCCCAGCTCTGACCTCAAGAGCAGAGAAAAACACTTCCTAGAAATTCAAGACCCGTTTCACCTGCACAAACCACTGGGGCCAAGAGTCTGGGAGCGATTCTCCAAGCAAGTGCCCAAGTCCAGCTACCAATGCCACTGCCGCCCACCCTCCCTTCCCCGTACCAGGAAGGAGTCTATGGCCTTAATGTCAGAACAGAATGTCAGTCTCAAAGACAGCAAAGGGTCCCTTGGAAGGAGACAATTTCAAGGGAAAACAGCCCATTCTAGGTGAAATTTGTGCATTCAAAATTAATTACATGACATTGAAGTCAGGAAACATGCTATTTTTTATTCCTAAGACAGAAGCAACTACCATCCATTCATTAGGGGCCTGAACCCTCAAGTACTCAAACACTGATTAATAAAATATCAAAATACTGCTAAGAGTCCACTTTTAGAATCTCAAGACAGGCTGGTGGCATTCTCTTTTAATCCCAGCAGATGGATCTCTGTGAGATTGAGGCCAGCCTGGTCTACATGGCGAGTTCCAAGCCAGCAGGGCCAACAGGGAGACCCTGTCTCAAAAAGATTAAAAAATAAATAAATAAAAAGCCAAAAGAAAAAAAAAAATTTCTTTTTTAAATCTCACCAGTGCTGAAACTTATGATCTGCCAGGCTGTGACCATGTGCACCAAACTGACAGGATCTGACAAACCAAGACCCTCTCCGCAAGCACCCATACTCACTAGCCACTCAGGGGTGAGTAATCCATCATCAAGACCCAGGCCATCATCTAGGTATCACAGAACTAAGCCTGACAGAAACAGCACCAATCTGTCCACACACAAAAGGAAATGTTAACCCCATCTTTCCTACTGGTCCAGAGAAGTTTCAATGTAAGATGGACCTGCAGAGCCAATGCCAAGCCTGGGCTACTGTGAAGAACACAGTCTAATATACTAGACGAACTTAACTCAGATATGTCTCCGAACAGTTGTAATAAGAAATAAAAGTCAATGAGAAAACAAATGAGGGTTGGGGGCTAGAGGTGGCTCAGTGGACAGCACTTCCTGCTCTTCTACAGGACCGAGTTCAGTTCCCAGTACCCACATCAGGAAGCTCACAACCACCTCTAACTCCAGCTCCAAGAGATCCAACACCCACTTCTAGCCTCCATGGGCACCTGCACACACATGACATTCACTCACACAGACACACATTAAAAAAAAAAAAGGCAGTGAGGGGTGACATCCCGAATCCCCTGTAATCAAGAGAGTCTGTACAAGTGAATGCCTGAGATGTCTGAGTTGACACCAGGCATCCCTTAAACAGAATGGTGACGAAGCTTCTCAAACTATCCTACTCAGTGACAGAATGAAAAGACCAACAGACGGAGAGTCGGGCTGCAGACTCAGAACGCACTGCAAGCTCCAAAGACCCACGAGTACTTACTTCCAGCTGGAGGAAGAGTTCTGGAAGAGAAAAAAGTGATTAGATTCACTAGGTATCACCTTTCCAGACAGGGACATCAAGACTCCTTCAGAAGCCAGAGCTGCTCACAGAGCAAACCATTCACACAAGGGGAAGGCTGCAAGGATGAGGAGTCCAGTGAAAATCTGGCTCTGGGGGCTGGAGAAATGCTCAGTGGTTAAGGGCACTGACTGCTCTTGAAGAGGACCCAAGTTCAATTCCCAGCACCCACATGACAGCTAACAGCCATTTTCAGTTCCAGGGGATCCAATGCCCTTCTGGACTCTGCAGGCATTAGGCACTCATGTGATGCACATTTATAATTATGCAGGCAAAACACTCATACATGTAAAATTAAAAATCAAATAAACAAACAAACTTGGTCCTGAATACCATCAGCTCTGTTACTTTGACCTGAGGCTGAAACTGGGCAGGAAACCAAGTAACTGACAGAATGCAAGCTGTCCTCTCTCACTCAGTGCCCCCTCCAGCAGCCCCCCCTCCAGCAGTCCCAAAGCCCATGGGACAATTCAGCTAGGAGAAACATGATTTCCCAGAGACCCAAGTCCATGTGGAAGATCTGAAACATTTCAAAGTGTGATGCATATATAACAAGGCAGGACCCTCTCCCCAGAGACTCTAGAGGTGGGGCAGGTCAGGAGCCAGGCCCAGATCTTGACTCCAGGCCACCAAGCTCTGCTCTGGTCACTCTCAAGATCCTTAACTAGTGTGGCCCACTCTGAGGCTTTTCCTGACAGCCCCAAACTCATCAAGCCTGGTCAGAAGTGGGACTGTATTCAGTACCCTCTTTAGTGCCTACTGAAACCAGGCAATTCTAACTGTTTACCCAGCAACCCCCACCAGAAGGCTGCAATTCCCTGACAAATGCAACATTTGGAACAAAATAGGCCTGCGGCTTCCTGTCTTTTCTGGGTGAGTGTGGGCTTGCTGCCTTTGATCCATGGGTAGACCAGAAACTTTCCGCTTCACTTCAAGTTCCCATGGTCTCCCTTTACACACCTCAAATCTTACAAACCATTCCCTGCAAAAAGCATATGCACTCCATGGAGTTTTCAGACTTCCAGGAGCCCAGATGGTGTCAACTAAGGAGCTGTGGAATCAGAAACGTTCATCAAGGAATCAAGCCGCTCCTTACATCCTGAACCCCTAGAAGCCAAATCACTTCCGCCCTGGAATTGACAGCCACAGGAGCCCAAGCGCACCCCAAGGCGCTCCTTCCTGTGGCTGCTGCAGACTGTGCTCTCCATGAAAAGGGCCACACATCTGAGGTCCTATGCCATTTGAGAAATCAGGCCTGCACCAAGCCAAAGGCAGGCCAGCACTCAGAGCTGCTGGCTGACTTGGATCAAGCAGCCAGACCCTACCTAAATGCAGATGATCTTCGTGGACTACGCTTGTCAAGGCGGATGGATTAAGGGCTCTTCTGCACCTTCACCTGGGGACAAGAGGCACTTGTCCCACGAGGAAAGCCAACCCCATGTTTATCCTGCTGCTCCAGCTTCAGAAATGTGCTTCACAGCAACCTTATTTACCTCCTAGATTCTCTGAGGAATCACAATTCCCCTCTTCAGATGGGGAAACTGATGCTCCAGGAGCCAATTCCCTCCTTAAAGCCACAGACCCACAGTAATGGAGGCAGGAAGTGAACCTAGGACCATCTCCTTCAATGCTGCTATCTCCCTGACCTGCCCCAGAGGCCTGCTGGGGAATTAAGCGGATAACAGCAGCAAAGAGAGTGCCTGGGCAGACAGCTAACGCTGAGCTCCATGCTCCTGCCGTCCCGAGATCCTCCACCCTCGAGGAGAGGAAGGTGGCTTCCAAGGATAAAACTGGAAAAATTCTAGAGCCAAATTCAGAAGGAAAACACCAGGCGTGGCCTACAGACCTAATTTCCAAACCCAACTCAATTGTGATAAGAACAGGCATCCTGCTGGCACGTAGAGTGCTACCTGATGAGCTCGAAAACTTAATACATATGGAGACTTCCAGTAAGCATGGTAATGTGTTTGAACCTTACATGGCTGTGACACCTCACTCTGCGATATTCTTTTACTATTGTTACATTTATTTCTGTGTGTGCATATGTATGTACACAGGCATGCACATGCCACAGCACACATGCAGAGGTAGGGGACAACCTGCAGGAGTAAGTTCTCTCCATCATGAGGGTCTCAGGTATTGAACCTGGGTTGTCAGGCTTGGCAGCAAGCACCTCTACCTGCTGAGCCATCTTACTGGCCCTCTGCAGGATTCTTTAACTCATATTGCTCCTTAATTTTTCATGGGTGGATATGTTTTACCAATGAAATAGTAAGTTTCCTAAAGTGAAAAACAATGTGTTGGTGACTTGATAATGCTCAAAGTACTTATGTGTAACAGATGCTCAGCAAATACCTTTACTGTATACAGCAGACCAAAGCATACTTCCTTTCCTCTAAATGCTATAGCACGTGTGCGCAATAACAAGACTGCATCTCTTTTCTGGGACACAAACTCCAGAAGAAATCTAACAGCAGCATGTGTCAATGTACAGACCTTGTCCACATCAGCACTTAGGGTACCCATTACACTGAGTAATGAGAAGAAGACCACTCTCAGGGAATCTGGGGAAAGCCAACTGCAACTACCACAGACACCCTTGACCACTAGAAAATATGACATAGCTGGGCATGGTGGTGCACACCTTTAATCCCAGCACTCAGGAGGCAGAGGCAGGCAGATCTCTGAGTTCAAGGCCAGCCTGGTCTACAGAGGGAGTTCCAGGCCAGCTGGGACTAAAGGGAGACCCTGTCTCAAAAAAATGTGACATAACTTCAGCCTTAAAAATCCCTTCCCAGGGCTGGAGAGATGGCCTAGCGGTTAAGAGCGCCGACTGCTCTTACAGAGGACCCGGGTTCGATCCCCAGCACCCACATGGCGGCCGAGAGCCGTCTGAAACTCCAATTCCAGGAGAACTCCAGCTCCAGGGGAATCCGAGACCCTCTTCTGACCTCCGCGGCATTGCACGACACGGGTGCACAGACNATATTTTGGAGAACAGCGCAGGCCAGACTCCATCAGTGACAAGCCACTGTGAAGGTGCAGCACGACCAGGCCGGGCACCTACCTGCATTCCGGATCCTCTCTTTGTACTGCTGGTCCAGCTTTTTCATCCGCTTCTGATATTCCTGTAACGTACCTGATTGCATGTTTGCAAAACAGAAAATGACTCTGAAAATCAATCTGCTATGCACTTTATCTCCAGAAAGCATTTTCTAGCGCTAACAGTGTTTCTTTTAGCAACAGTGAAATACAAAAAATGCCCAGGAGAGACACATCTGAGAGGAGTTAGCTGGATGTGGACTCTGCTGAGACACGCAGAAGATACCACCCAGAGACTATGTGGCACTCACCCCCTGCCTGTAGATCACTCTCCAGGGAGTGAGGGTGAGTGGAAGGGCAGACAGCCAGGTGATTCTGACCTCTGGATTCTTTTTTTTTTTTTTTTCTGTATGTGTATGAATGTACTGTCTGCAGGCAGGTTTGTGCACCCATGTCGTGCAATGCCACGGAGGTCAGAAGAGGGTATGGGATTCCCCTGGAACTGGAGTTCTCCTGGAATTGGAGTTTCAGACGGTTCTTGGCCGCCATGTGGGTGCTGGGGATTGAACCTGGGTCCTCTGTAAGAGCGGTTGGCGCTCTTAACCACTAGGCCATCTCTCCAGCCCCCTGACCTCTGGATTCTATAGCCTAAGATAATGGGCCTCCCTAGAGAAATCCCAGCCTCCTTCAGTGAAATCTAGGTCAAGGCTAACCAGGAGACCTTCCTGCAGTGGTCAAAATATTCTACACTTGCAAAGACCAATTCAGGACCTACCAGCCATGGGGAGGCTGTTTTAACACCTCAAATATGATCAGTACAACTCAAGAATTAGATTACTAATTTTATTCAACTAAATGTAAACAGTCACATGTGGCTGGTGACAAAAATCAGATGGCACAGGTACGAATTCTGAACTCCTGGTACTCTCTCCCTCCCTCCCAAGGGGCCAGATCTGTGAGGGAGTGTTTTCTGAGACAAGGGCTGTCTGCCGGACAGTCTAGGGGAGTGGGCCTCCCAGCAACAGATGTATTACAAACGCAGCCTCACTGACAAGGACTCCAGGACGTAATGGCAGACGGCCACTGCCACGTTCTCACACTGGTCCACACTAAACTCCAGGCTCTTCCTTCTTCACTTTGCAAATGACACAAGAGGCGGTGACATACCCCAAAGTCCTGTTCCCAGAAAGCAAAGCTGGTGCCAACTTCTCATAGGAAAGAAGTTGCTCTCAGCCCTGGGCTGCCAAATCACCATCACTTACAATTTACCAAGAAAGAGAACATCCATGCTAACCCATAGACAATTAATATTCAACTTAGAGTAAAGCTTTGTTCCTTGATAACAATGTTTCTTTTAAAAAATATTTATTTAGCCGCCAGGCCTTTAATTCTAGCACTTAGGAGGCAGAAGCAGGCAGATCTTTGTGAGTTCAAGGCCAGCCTGGTCTACAGAGTGAGTTCCAGGACAGCTGGGGCTATAGGGAGACCCTGTCTCAAAAAGACGGAAAAAAAAAAATGTTATTTAGCTTGGTGTGGTGGTACATGTCTGTGATCCCAACACTCGGGAGGCAGAGGCAGGCAGATCTCTGTGAGTTCAAGGCCAGCCTGCTCTACATAGTAAGTTCCAGGACAGCTGGGTTACAGGGAGACCCTGTCTCAAAAAACACCAAAAAAAAACAAAATAAATAAGCAAAATAATTTATTTATTTATTTAAGCTGGGCACAGTGGTGCACGCCTTTAATCCCGGCACTCAGGAGGCAGAGGCAGGTGGATCTCTGTGAGTTCAAGGCCAGCCTGGTCTACAGAGTGAGCTCCAGGCCAGCTGGGACTAAAGGGACTATTTCAAAACAACAATAAAGCCGGGCGTGGTGGCACACGCCTTTAATCCTAGCACTTGGGAGGCAGAGGCAGGTGGATCTTTGTGAGTTCAAGGCCAGCCTGGTCTACAGAGTGAGTTCCAGGACAGCTGGTACTGCAGGGAGACCCTGTCTCGAAAAGACCAAAAAAACAAACAAACAAACAAAATGACAATAAATAAATAAATAAATAAATAAACAAACAAACAAATAAATATTGAGGCTGGAGAGATGGCTCAGCAGTTAAGAGCACTAAGTCCTATTGCAGAGGACCTGGGTTCAATTCCCAGCACCTACATGGTGGCTAACAGCCATCAGTAACTCAAGTTCCAGGGGATCTGACACCCTCTTCTGATCTCTGTGGGTACTACATGACACTGACATAGGTGCACTCAGTACTTGCCTAAGCAATACCCTCATACACATAAAAATATTATTTGTGTATTTAGCATCTTTGTGTATGTCTGAGTGTATGTGTGTATATGCCCATGTGTGTGCGTGCACACATGTGCATGTACCACAGAATGCACATGGAATTCAGTGGACAACCCGTGGAGGTTGGATCTCTCCTTCCACCGTGAGGACTCTGGATACTAAACTCAGGTCATTGGCTTGGGAGCTAGCACTTTTACCTGCTAAGCCTTTCAGCCCACAGAGTCTCTCTTTACAGAACAACAGAAAGGGACTGGAGAGATGGCTATTCTTGCTGAAGACCCGGATTCAAGTCCTAAAACCCACATTAGGGCTGACAACTGTCCATAACTCTAGTTCCAGGGGATCTGACACCCTCTTCTATCCTCCAAAAGCACTGCATGACACAAGGTGGACTTGTACACATACAGGAATAACACACACATAAAATGAAAATTTTTAAAAAAATTTTTTTTGAAAAGTACAAAAAGGCTCAGTGGTTAAGAGCAGAGGATCTGAGTTTGATTCCCAGCACCCACATGGTAGCTAACAACTGGCCCCTAACTCCAGTTCCAGGGGATCCAATGCCCTCTTCTGATTTCCTCAGGCTTTGTACCTACCTACAAGCAGGCAATACACTTACACACATAAAATAAAATTAAAACAAGAACAACAACAAAAAAAAACCAGCAACCCCCCCCCAGCTTTAAGCACAGTGGGGGGGTTTTGTTTTTATTTTTGTTTAGCACAGTGGTTTTCAACTAATGCCCAATAGAAGGCCCGGCATGAAATTTAACTTGAAGAATGTGCTACATACTGAAAATAAGTTTCTTTGAAAAAGTCTGAAAATTATGTTTTTAATAAGACAGCGAAGTGTGTACCAGAGAGCTAAAACAAGGCAGATAGACTCTTCAACACCCTCACAAAGAGAAGCACGTGTGCAGACTCCAAGGTCCTGCAGACCCAGGCTTTGAGAGGGCGGGTCGGCCACATGCCTACCTTCCTGTAGCTGCTGCAGCTGCCTCTTCAGAGAAGCCAGCTTGTCCTGGTACATCCTACAAGAGAAAAACAGGTCTCAGTCCCGGGACGATCACACATGGCAGGCCATCTGTGGACGCAGGCCATCTGTGGACGCAGGCCATCTGTGGACGCAGGCCATCCTGGGACACAGCCCTGAGCTTTAGGAAGGAGAGCGCAGGAAAGTCTGCTTTAAAAGGTTCCAGCTGAGGAGATCACAAAGAGGCAGGCTCCAGAGTTCCTGAATCACATCCTAATTTTGTACATTTCCTGTGAATTAGTCTAAAATGTGCAAATGTGCAAACAGCAGACTTTAATAAACACCCGTGGTAAAGAGCTAAGCAAGAACACACAAATGAAAGAATGGTGCCCTGTCCTAATTTAACCCTAACACTCAGAGAAGATGCAGAAATGACATTAAACACAACCTGTGCATCAACCCAGCTGGCTCAGCGGAGAAAGGTGCTTGCCTCAGGGCCTGAATTTGATCCCCATGAACCACTGAGCTGAAAGGAGAACTGACTCCCACAAGCTATTCCTGACCTCCTCTGGGGAACACAGCATGCACACACCTGCACACACACAAAGCAAATCCATAAGGACGCCACTTAAAAGATCATAAATGACAGAGGGATAAGATAATGCCTCAGCATATTTTTCTGACTACAGGTAGTACAGCCATGAAAACAGAGTCAATAACCTTTACTTCATCTTTAAATCATTGCCTTTTCAGGACCAGAAAAATATTACTAATTCAGGCTCAAAAATTAGAATGCAGGACTATTCCCAGCCCTAGCTGGGTAAGAGCACAGGACACACTAGAAAGAGAACGTCGTGTTATTTTTTGCCTCTCACACCAGTGAATTAAAGGCAATCACACTCCCCAGCAAATCTGTTTGAGACATGAATTCCACAAGCAAATTGCATTTTTTGGTAATATTTTTTTTGCTTCTACCTGAGAAACACCCCCAATTTCTCAGGGACAAGAACAGGATCTGCAGCCTAAGAGAACAGTGTTTAATACACAGGGCAGAGCAGCCTTTTAATTGCTCAAATAAGGCCAGCAAATACAACCCACCTGTCTCCAGAAAGGGTGAGTGACCTCCGGAGCCCCCGTCCACCTCTTTCAGGGCAGATCCAGGTCACTCCTGACACTCACCTGGACTCACTCTAGGTGCTGTTTAAATCCTAATGGTTGTCTAGCTCACTAAGCATGAAAGAGGCCCTGGTGGTGGTGCACACCTTTAATCCTAGCACTTGGGAGGCAGAGGCAGGCGGATCTTTGTGAGTTCAAGGCCAGCCTGATCTACAGAGTGAGTTCCAGGACAGCTGGGGCTATAGGGAGACCCTGTCTCAAAAAGACCAATAATAATAATAATAATAAAAAGAAAAGAAAAGAAAGAGGCCCTGTCAATCAAAAGCTCATCTCTAAAAATGATGCATAAACATGGTAGAGGCCCAGACTTCACCTTAGAAGTCTGTGGAACCCAGGGCATCACATTCCCCACCACATGGCAGGAGCCAGCCAATACCTGCAACTGAGTCTACTCTGAAAGGGAAAGGGAGCGGGATAGAGAAGTCAGCTTCTTCGAGATCGCATCCAGGAGAAAGAGTAAGTGTGTGAGCCGAGTCTCAAATGTGCCCAAGTCCATCAGCAAAAAGCTAGCAAAGAAGAAAATCAAGCAGAGTTTCAGGGTGAAACTGAGAACACACACATCAATTATTAAGGTAAAACCTTTGTTTAGCACCAGCCAGATCTGGCTGAGTTACCCCATTTGGGTTTTGAAGCTTGAAAAGGATGGGGAGGGGGATAAAAGGGTGACAGAATCCAGAGGAAGGAAGGAACATGGACCACCAGCTTGTAAGACCTGAACAGCTCAAAACCAAGAGCCTTAAAATAATAAGCACTTACTGAAAACTGGTGTGGCAGCTCACACCTATAATGCCAGCACTTGGCAGACTGAGGCAGCTCAATGCCGCCCTGGGCTACAAACGAGTTCTAGATCAGCCTGGACCACAGAGTAAATCCTGTCTCAAAAAAAAAAAAAAAAATCCAAACTTAATGAACATANGGGGGGGGGGGGTGTACACAACAACAACATGCACCTGCCGTCCCCATACTTGGGAAGCTGAGGCAGGAAGACGGCTGGAGCACAGAAGCTTGAGAACAGCTGGGCCAGCACAGAAAGATTCTGGCTGCTGGTTTTTACTGTTGGTTTTCTTTTTCTTTCTGGGCACATGTGGCTGTTTCTAAAGACAAAGAGAACTCAAGGTGAGGATGTGTGGAAGGGAACAGAGCAGAGGGGCAGGAAGGAGTCAGCAGTCTACTCTCCCAGCCCTAAAATCTCAGAACACCTAGCACATGGGCCAGCATCAGGGTGGAAGGTGCTGCAAGATGCTGACCAGCCTCTCTGAGCACCTGTTTTTACATCTGAGAATAACACAGTAAAAGGTTTCCTCCAGTCCACCACGGACTTATCCTCCTGCCCATCACTTCTATCCTGATTCCTCAAAGACCCTCATAATGGGAGACTGAGTCTGCGTGACTGAAGGGGAAAAGTATACAGTTGGCCGTGAACTTTGTAGGCCCTGTCGTCCAACCCACAGACCCACTGTAGAGATTCCGCAGCAACTCTACACTCCAGGAACGCCTACTCACTGCTCCTTCATTTCCACGTAGTCGTCTTCATCATGCTTCGCCAGGTCAGTTTCACTGGCATCCTCAGTGTCTGAATAAAATGAAGGAAATGTCAGTTAAAATCCTAATTCACAGAGTAGCTACCACCTGACACTATAATTCAGGGACTTCTAGAAAATCAAGTTCTAGTCAATGTGAGCCTGCGAACCCACTAGCAGAAGATATTACAAATGGTGGAAACCGAAACAAAATGCTTCCAACTCAGGTTTATGCCAGGGTCCTACTTTTATATAAACCGCAGCTAGAAGGGCCTCGCCGGACAGGCCCTCACGACCAGGGTCACAGAAGTACCGTACCAATGGTTTGAAGAGGAGACAGGGCTGGCAAGATGGCATAGTGGATAAAGGCGTTTGCTGTGCAAGCCTGGCAGCCTAAGTTCCATCCCTGGAGTCCATGTAAAGGTGGAAGGAGACAGCGAAGCCGTCCAGGTGTGCCACGGCAGGAGCACAAATAACCACACAATAATTGTTTTTTTTTTATTTATTTTTGTATGTATATGAATGTACTATCTGCCTGTAGGTTTGTGCACCCGTGTCGTGCAATGCCACGAAGGTCAGAAGAGGGTTTCGGATTCCCCTGGAACTGGAGTTCTCCTGGAATTGGAGTTACAGATGGTTTTTAGCTGCCATGTGGGTGCTGGGGATCGAACCCGGTCCTCTGCAAGAGCAGTCGGTGCTCTTAACCGCTAGGCTATCTCTCCAGCCCCAATAATTGTTTTTTTAAGAGACAACTTGGGCATGAAGACAGGACCCCAGGGGCAGCCCCACTCATCGATCAAAAAGAACTCACTCCAGGCGTGGTGGCACACGCCTTTAATCCTAGCACTTGGGAGGCAGAGGCAGGCGGATCTTTGTGAGTTCAAGGCCAGCCTGGTCTACAGAATGAGTTCCAGGACAGCTGCGGCTACAGGGAGACCCTGTCTTGAAAAGACAAAAAAAAAAAAAAAAAGAACTCACTACACAGTTCTCTCACACATGCTCACTTTAACCCCTTCATGCATTTTCCATCAAATATATACACGATAAAAGGAAGGAATCCTCCCAAACAAGGTCAATCTTCAACGTTACAGCTAAAAGAAGCAGGAAGGGGCAAAGTAACCTAAAAATAACTGTCTCTGAGGTTTTAAAACACTGTCCTTAAGCGAGTGGCTGATGTATGCATAATTTCCATGGGCCCTACACAGCTGAAGGGGGTGGAGTGTTTGATTTTGGCTTCATTGCTCCCCCTAGTGGTCATTAAAAGCACTGTAGAATTTCACACTCAAACTACCCAGTAAAAACCTGCAGGCCTTTGAACGTAGTTAAAACCAAATTGCAATCCCTTTCTTCAACTTTATGCTCTGCATAGGCAGCTGCCTTTTGAAAGGCTGTTGCAGACCCAGGTCTGTACAAGCCCATCTCCATCCTTCAGTGGAAGGGTCTTCACAGAGGTCCTGTCAGGAGGCAGTCAGCTCCCCCACCATGCTGAGATTAGTAACATAATTCTTACAGACAACTGGCCTAGCTTTACAGCCGACTTAGAGCCAGAATAGCCCACTCCACCCACATACAGGCTCTACCCTCTCTTCTCCCTGTCCTTTGGTATCTCTCTCCTCCACCTGACTCCTTCCTTAATCTAAGTGTTCCTCATTACTTGCCAAAGGGTAAACAAAGTCCAGATTGAAAAGCTAGGCTCAGAGACACAATAATGTTAATGCAAAGCCCGGGTCAGGAGAATAAATCCCTCCCTCCCTCCCCTTGCACCTACATCACAGTTGGAAAACATTTGTTGAGTGACAAATTCAGGAAGTAGGCGCTAATAGTAACTCCACTGCAAGTAGGTAAACCGAGGCTGGAAACCTTCGGGTTACAAAGCTTGGGGAAAGGAGAAGTTGGGAGAAAGGAAACCAAGACCGGCCTCACTATGATCCTTTTAGATGAAGACAAAAAGGGACATTATTCTTTAAAGGGACTTCCATCTCTGACGACCTAGAGACCCCAACCCCCATAACTAGAGGGCCCCTGTACCTAGGCGGGGTAGGGGGTGGTGCCATCCACCCCTGCCCCTCCCATAACTCCACCCCGCAACCCCGCCTCCAGGACTCCCAATCCCCCAGTCCCCTAGTCCCCGGGTCTTCCAGCCCCTAGCCCCTCAGCCCTCAGCAGCCTAGCTGCAGGACGCACCTTCGTCCGACTCGCGGCCTCGGCAGCTGCGCTCGTCGTCCTCGGCGCTCTCCAGCTCCTCGTCGTCCTCGGGGTAGTACTCCGGGGCCGGCGGCGCTACAGCCGGGGCGGGCGCCGGAGCCAGCAGCCCCGCGGCGCTCATATCGCCGCCTCGGGCCGCAGCGGAGCGTGTCCCGCGGAGATCGCGGCCTCCTGGCTGCGCTCCGGACAGCCCCCACCTCGCGGAGTTGGAGCCGCGGCCACCCGGTCTCCGTCGGCGCCGAGCTCCGCCCCCCGCGCCCGCGCTCAGCAACGGGGCCCTCGCGCAACTGGGCACTTCCGGGTCGCGAGCTGCCCGAAGATTGCCTGACATTACCATGCTCCAGGCGTTGCGCCAGACGCCCAGCGCCGCTTCCTGACACATCGCAGCCCCTCCATCTCTGTCTTAAAAACCTTCATCCAGTCAAGGGGCGGGACACGGGCTGGAGTCTCTGGAGTCAGGCAGATCCGTGGACAGGGACAGCCTTCCCTGCCGCCAGGACCCCGAGCCTCAGGGACACTTCCGGAAACGGACGCCAGGCGGCGCCTAGAACCAAAACTAAAGCAGTGATGGAAGCAACCTTAGGGGCGGAGGCTCTGTAAGGCCCTTGACAGGTGGAGTGGTCTCTGACTCCACCTGAGCGTTCCTTTAGGAAGCCTGGAGTATGCTAGATCACACTGCACTGGGGGAGTCTGGCTCCGCCCCTGCTTTAATTGCAGTCTTATTAAGAATTAAGAGCTGATGCTACTGTTGCATTGTGGGTCGGGTGAGCCGTGTTTACCCAAGCCTTGCGAATGCTTTCGAATAGGTTTACTACGTAAAGAATTCTGGTTGTTCAAAGGGAACTCTCATTGCCTGAAATTTAAAGGAACAAAAATGGTGGCAATCCTGTTGTCTTGGTTTAGACTCTCATTCAGATCCAGGCCCCACACAGGACAGCTGCCCCCTTTTCCTTGGGTATTATTTTTTAAGGTGTTCTTGCATAATCCAGTAATTTGCTAACTAGCTAATTCTCAAGTTAGCAAGTACCAGCATTAGCCCACAAGAACTAATGTGGTTAAATTTCAAAAAACAAGAACTTAGTAGCTACATATACTAATTTGTATTATTCCCTCTGTGTCAAAGAGGGCACAGGATTAAGTTGAGGGGGGGAGGGGAGAAAAAGGAAAAAAAAAAAAAAGCGCTTATGCTCCGCCTGGGCTTACAGGCCCAGCTACTCAGGAGGCTGGGGCAAGATCAAGGCCAAAGTGGATGCTTTAGTGAGACTCTGTAACAAAATAACAGTAAAAAGAGGGTTGGAGTTGCAGCTCAGTTGTAGAGCACTCGCCTACCATGCAGGAGAACTTAGCTTCAATTTTCAGTACATGAGAAAAAAAGAGGGATGTGTCCAGAGTGACCCCATTCTGTTACACCGAACTCTCCACAGGAAAATCAAGAAGTTGCAAGGCTGATCACAGATGTGGAGGCAGGGTGGAACCTAACATAGAATTCTGATTTTCACATCCTTTGGGATCAAATTGATTTCCAAATTGGCCCCCAGGGAGACATCTAAAAATGAGAACATTTATTTTCAGTTCTATTTTGACATTTCCTATTTCCTACCTAGTTTTAATTAAAATCCTGGCTCTCTTTGTAAGGGATATTTCCTCCTAATAAAATGCAAGGCTTTCCAGAATGAAATGCCGGAATGACTTTTCCTGGAGTTCAGAGATCTGAAACTTCTTCTAAATAATCCTCAGAGCTCAGGCAGAATTTCAGAACTGTTTCTTGTCCAAAGGATGAAGTCATCTTCCCTTTTATTTTTTTGGATGCTGTTGGATCACGTGCCAATTATCTGTAATCAACAATACTGAGCAACTTGAACTATCTCTGGCAATATTCATAAAGCAGAAAAATAACTGGCAACACTTTTGAAATCAGATTCATTTGATAAAATGAATCAAAAAGAAGTTGAGTTTTGTTACTATATATTAAATACTTTCAAGAAACTGGGCTTTTAAAAAATCTTATGTTTAGTGTCTATTTCTGTCATCTTGGTTTCAGGCTCCATGTGTTAAAGGTCATGTTTTTCTTTTTTATATATACTACAGAGACTCAAGCCTTTGGGTGGTGACAATTTCCTCTGTGTTTCTGTGTGGAGACTGCCAACTGCAGAACTGGTGGAATGAACACTTAACTACTAAGTGTTCTTCAGTGAAGAGGGGACCTACTTAAAAAAATGAACTCATGACTGGTCTTGCCCAACTTTTATAGTTGTTTGCTATGATTCTGTAGTGTCCTTAAGCCTGAGAAATGCAGAGTTCCCTCAAAACCAAGTCTTCCACCCCCTTAAAGTCTTACAGGGAAACCTTGTCTCAAAAAGACCCCCTGCCCTCCCCAAAAAAGAACACAAATTGGGTCCAAAGGATTTTTTTTAAGAAATTTATGATGAAAATAAATAAATAAACAAATTCATGATGGAAGGGTCACACATTTAATCCCAGCACTCAGGAGGCAGAGGCAGCCAGATGAGTCCCAGGCCAGCCTGGTCTAAACAGGGAGTCTCAAGTCAGTCATGGCTACATAGTGAGACCATGTCTCATAAAGTTAAGTAAATAAAATCAAATTCACAATGGAGAGTTACCTAAGAACCTGTCTACATCTGACAAGGCTTAGAATCAAAATGTGCTCCTGAAATGAAACAATTTCTTGTCAAAATGTTGGGGATCATGGGTGAGAAAAGTAGTTTTCAGCTTCCACTGTTGACTGAATCAACATATCCAGCTCCACAAATATGTCAAGATGGGTCCTGGTGCCCTGATGGACTTCCATCCCTGGCAAGCACCGCTGTCTTTCAGCTTGGCCCAGGATGGTTCTGGGTCATTGAAGGTCACACTTGGGGCAAAGGCCGGTGTCCTTTTGCTGTTGGTTCACAAAATACCAGCGAAGCCTGTGGCCCTGAAAGAGGTCATATTAATTTGCTTGCTGAAACCTTGCTAAAACTAACAGGAGTTCCCTGACCACAGCTTCTAATTCCAATCATCAAAACTCACAAACTGCGTATTTCTTTTTATTTTTTTGGCTTTTGAGACCTTTCTGACTATCTAGCTCCACCTGGTCTCGAACTTACAAAGATATTCTTGCCTCTGCCTTCTGAGTATTCACATTACAGGTGTGCACCATCCCACCCGGCCAAAATGGAAATAAAGTCTTGATTTTGGACCCATACATGTGTACCACGACCGTGTTAAGCACTTAGCTGTGTAACGTACTCGTCTAGTTTACTGATTTTATCTCCCGAAAGAAGGCAAGACAACTCCCAGGTCTTCAGGGAATAGGAAATAGCTACACGTCCTAGCCCAATAGACTGACATAAGAGCGAATGACTAAGCTGTGCCAGGTACCGCGGAAGAACCCGGGTCTCTGCAAACGCTCTCCCACGGTGGGCTCAGGGAGTCTCCCGAGTCGAACCTAGACGTGGGGCAAGGAGCCACGAACTTTGACCACAGCGTAGCACAAACCCTACAGACCGCACCCGAGGAGCGCCCAAGGCAACCAACTTTCCAAGTCTTCCGCGTCCGAGGAGGCCCCGCCGGGCCCCACCCCTGGTCCGGGCCCCGCTCTTGGCCCCGGCCACGCCCTGGCCACGCCCCGGCCACGCCCCTGGTCCCGGCTCCGCCAATCCCCAGGCTCCGTCGACCGCCTGGCTTCCCAGGCATGTCCAACCGAATACCTATATGCGGCCTGGGCCCCGTTCCCCGCGATCAGGGAAAGTCAGTAGAGAGCCTATCAGCGCAGAGCTGGAGGCGGGGCCTAGGCTGGGGGCGGAGCCAGATAAGGGCGGGCGTGAGGGGGCGGGGGACGGAGTGCGCTCGGCGCGGTCGGGTGCGATTGGCCACCCCTGGCAGAGCCGCACCTCGGACAGCAGCGGCAGCCAAGGTGGTGAGGGTACTGGCGGTGTGCGGCAGAGTCCGGCGTGGAGAGTGGGGCGCGACGGGGAGAGCGCGGGTGGACGCTGCGCGCGGGGACCTGGCTCGGGAGACCCGGCCCGGCGACCGCCGGGGTCCGAGAGCATCTCCAGACTAGTGCGAGAAGGAGCAGCAGCGCGGCGGGGACGGTGACAGCGGGCAGAGGTGAGCGCGGGGGACAGTGGGGTCCCTGCGGGGGTGGACAGTATGCGGGGGACCGAGAGACTGGACAGAAGTGAGCGAAGAGACCTAGAGAGATGGGACAGTGGGGTGACCGACGGGACCTAGAGAGATAGAACTGCGGGGTGAGCGAAGGGACCTAGAGGGATAGAACTGTGGAGTGAGTGAGGGGACCCAGAAAGACGGGACAGTGGGGTGAGCGAGGGGACCTAGAGGGATGGAACTGTGGGATGAGCGAGGGGACCTAGAGAGATAGAACTGCGGGGTGAGCGAAGGGACCTAGAGGGATGGAACTGTGGAGTGAGTGCGGGGACCCAGAAAGACGGGACAGTGGGGTGAGCGAGGGGACCTAAGAGAGATGGAACTGTGGGATGAGCGAGGGGATCTCGAGAGAGGGGACAGTGGGCTGAGCAACGGGACCAAAAGGGACCAGAAGGCGGGGTAAGCAAAAGGACCAAAAGGGACAGGACGGCAGGGTGAGTGAGGAGACCCGGAGACTTGGACAGTGGGCTGAGCGAGGGAACCTGGAGAGCGTTGGACCAGTGGGGTTAGTGAAGGAGACCCAGAGGGATGGGAGACCCTCAAGAATGACCCCGATAGTGGGATGGGTGGAGAGAACTTAGAGGGACCCAGACATCAGAGAGGGTGGAGGGGACTGAGATTGACTGAAGGTAGGATGAGTGGAGGAGACCCCAAGAAAAATCCAGACATAGGGGGGCAGCTTGAGTGAGCCAAGGACGAGAGGACCTAGACTGCGGATGAAGGGAGATGACCCAAGAAGGACCGAACAGAGGAGGAAGGGAAGGAGGTCTCAAGGGGAGGCTGGGCAGTGGGTCTGAAGACTGGGGACCAGCGGAAGGGACTACCAAAGAGAAGACCGACCTCTAAGAGGCTTAGGACAGTGGAGTGAGGGGAGCAGTCCCCAAGAGGGACCCGGAAAGCGAGGCGAGGGCTGAGGGACCCAGGCAGAGCCAAGAAGAGGAGCTTGGGACCGAGGTGAGGTGCCAGGGAAGAGTTTGCGGAGCTGAGTGCAGAGGTCCACAACTGGGCGGATGGGAATAGTGTTGGCAGCCCGGGTCAGGCTTGCAGTGAATGGGGACGCCTGCGGCGCAGACCACGGGATCCTGGAAGCACTGACACCTGGAGATTGCTACTCTGGGTCTAAGACTTCGAGGTCTCCCTGAGGGTTGAGTTTCGAGACTTTGGAGGGTGTGTGTGTGTGTGTGTGTGTGTGTGTGTGTGTGTGTGTGTGTGTGTGTGTCATGTGATAGACTCTGGAGAGGAAGGCACAGACTCCAGAAGGCTGACAGGAAGATCTGTAAAGATCAGATCATCGCCAGACCTCTTGCAAATAGCGTGCTGACTTCCATCCCTTTCCTAGAGTTTGACCTGGGGCATTCCTTGATGACAAAGCTGGGGGGAAAGAGGGGCTGCTTCACCCCACCCCAAGAAGCTGGGAGAGATTATTTTAGGAGAGCCACATGTTGGCTTAATTAGGGTGTTAATTTTGATAGTATGCGTTCCTGGACTACTGTTTTTGTTGTTGTTGTTCTGGTTTGTTGTGGTCTGGTTTGATTTCTTCATTTTAGTTCTGCAAGGAGTTCAGAAACTTTCAGATTAGGCAGCCTGTCTGGTATCAGTGTTTACAATGCATACTTAAAGGAACTGAACAGGTTTGGAGTTGGGGCTGTTTAACTTTGATATGTTAGACATAGTTAGAAGGTCATAGTAAATTTGTAAAAACAGTTACTGGAGTCACTAAACTAATGACAGTTTCCAGGCAAGCCAAGGAGCCAGATGTGCATGTTCCAGTCAGACACTACAGCCTTACCACAGGCTGAGACCAAGAATGAAAAGATGTGCGTGTTCCAGTCAGACACTACAGCTTATCACAAGCTGAGACCAAGAGTGAAAAGATGTGCGTGTTCCAGTCAGACACACAGCTTATCACAGGCTGAGACCAAGAGTGAAGAGCAATCAGAAATTGCAGCTGGAGAGAACTATTTTGACCTATATAAAAATCACAATAATGTCGAGGTGGCCCTGGTTAAGAGCACTGTCTTGGGGAGAGATGGGCCTAGAGGTTAAGGCACCGACCGGCTCTTATGCAGAGGACGGTGGACCCGGGTTCGAATCCCCGAGCACCCACATGGTGGCCCAGAGCCGTGCTGAAACTCTCACCTTCCAGGAGAACTCCAGCTCCAGGGGGAATCGAACCCTCTTCTGAACGCTCCGCGGCCACTTGCACGAACGGGGGTGCACAGACCTGAACCGCAGGACATACATTCATACAACATCAACAGAAATAAATTTAAAATTTAAAAAAAAAAAAAAAAAAAAACAAAAAGAGCCACTGGTCTTTTTAGCAGAGGACACCAGGTTTGGTTCACAAGCCACATAGGCAGCTAAGGACTGTTTTAGACTCAGTTCCCGTAGGATCCACACCCTCTTGACCTCTAAGATAGGGTATGTACAAACATGGATGCATTTACATAGGTACAGCAAAGCACTATACACATATAGATTCGATAGATTAGATAGTAGATAGATAAAATAGATAGATAAAGAGATAGATATAGATAGTAAGATAGATAGATAGAAATAAATGATTAGTTTACAAAAATTACAATAATATAGCAGCCAGTTGTTTTCCACTACTGGGATAATCCTTCTAGGATTGTTCCCTCCAATTGCCCTTGCTTGGGAAGAATACTTTTATTTGAATTTTTTTTAATTAATTTTATTTATTTCTGTATGTGTATGAATGTACTGTCTGCATGCAAGTTTGTGCACCCGTGTCGTGCAACGCCGCGGAGGTCAGAAGAGGGTCTCGGATTCCCCTGGAGCTGGAGTTCTCCTGGAATTGGAGCTTCAGACGGTTCTTGGCCGCCATGTGGGTGCTGGGGATCGAACCCGGGTCCTCTGTAAGAGCAGTCGGTGCTCTTAACCGCTAGGCCATCTCTCCAGCCCCCTTGAATTTTTTTAATTTTTTTTTAATTTTATTTATTTCCGTATGTGTATGAATGTATTGTCTGCATGCAAGTCTGTGCACCCGTGACGTGCAATGCCGCGGAGGTCAGAAGAGGGTGTCGGACTCCCCTGGAACTGGAGTTCTCCTGGAATTGGAGTTTCAGACAGCTCTCGGCCGCCATGTGGGTACTGGGGATCGAACCCGGATCCTCTGCAAGAGGGGTCGGCGCTCTTAACCACTAGGCCATCTCTCCAGCCCTATAATTGAAATTTTTAAGGAATCATGATAGGGTTTTTTTTCCAATTAATTTTTGGTTTAGCACATAAAACAATGGGTTTTCACTGTGACATGTTCATCCATCTGTTGTATTTCATTTTTAAATCTTTTTTCTCTATTTTCGTGCTATTCCTCTTCATTTCTCTTCTTCACTGGTTTGTTTTCTAGAAACTTAGAAAATGATCATTTTTAGGGAAATAAGGGAGAATATAATGATGTATTATTCAATTACTTAGTAGATATCTTCCCTGATCAGGTTTAGAATGTGTATTATTAGAAATCCTCAGGGCTGGAGAGAGGGCTGAGTGATTAAGCGCACTGGATGCTCTTGCAGAGGCCCTGGGTTCAGTTCCCAGCACCCACATGGCAGCTCATATCTGTCTATAATTCCAGATTCAGGAGATCTGATGCCCTCTTCTGGCTTCTCTGGGTATAGCATGACACAGATGACACAGTTGCATTACATACATGCAGGCAGAACACCCATACACATAAACTAAAAATAAAATAAAATTTTTAAAGATTTAAAAGAAAATCCTTAGCTTTGTATGGTGGCTCAGTCTTGTGATACAAGGACTCAGACGCTGGGGACAGGAGAACCTTGAGTTGGAGGCAAGCCTGGGCTATAGAACAAGTGCCAACCAGCCTGGGCTATAGAACAAGTGCTAACCAGCCTGGGCTCTGAGACCTTGTCTCAAAAGGACAACAGAAAAACAGAAAAAAAAAAATCCTTTGCTTGTGTTTATTAATGGGCAGCACCAACTAAGAGGAAGAAAGGGGTAGTATATTATTTCCCAAAGAAACAATATAGGATTGGGATTTTCTACCTAATAAGCCCAAAGCCCTGACCCTAGAACAACAGCAACAAAAGTAGAGGTTCGCCTAGATCTCCTGTTTATTTATTTAGGTGCTGAGGCTCAAGCCCAGGTCTAGGCAAGTGCTCCCCCCACTGAGCTACACTGCCAATCTCTGGTATTTAAATCCAAGACAAAAATGACTGAAATTGTTTTCATCAAAGTGATAAGGAATAAAAGGTAAGCTCTGGGGGCTGGAGAGATGGCCTAGTGGTTAAGAGCGCCGATTGCTCTTACAGAGGACCCAGGTTCGATCGCCAGCACCCACATGGCGGCCGAGAACCGTCTGAAACTCCAATTCCAGGAGAACTCCAGTTCCAGGGGAATCCGACACCCTCTTCTGACCTCTGCGGCATTGCACAACACGGGTGCACAAACTTGCATGCAGACAGTACATTCATACACATACAGAAATAAATAAAAATTTAAAAAATTTTTAAAAAAAAGGTAAACTCTGGGGCTGGAGAGATGGCCTAGCGCCGACTGCTCTTGCATAGGACCCAGGTTTGATCCCCAACACCCACATGGCAGCTGAGAACCATCTATAACTCCAATTCCAGGAGAACTCCAGTTCCAGGGGAATCTGACGCCCTCTTCTGACCTCCGGGGCATTGCACGACACAGGTACACAAACCTACACGCAGACAATACATTCATATAAATAAATAAATAAATAAATAAATAAATAAATAAATATTTTTAAAAAACTAAGCTCTGTTTAGGAATTTTAGTCAGTGTTACCTGATGCAGTGTGGAACTTGATGTGGTTATGAAATCTCACCAGCTAGAAATTCTCCCCCCAAGAAAGAAGTAGTTCAGGGAGAGGCCAGCCCTGTACTGAACTAACATGCCGGACAGTCTAACTGAAGATGGACTGAGTGTCATTTTGACTTCAGTTTATTTCTTCAGAACACAAGTAGAAGTAAAGTAAAAGAAACATCAGGTCAGTTAACTGATGAGTTATTTAAAAGTGCATATTCATTGTGAGGCCTTTATAACAGCTGAGATACTCTGGGCAGACTGGGAAGTACAGTCCCAATGATTCTAGAAAGTCACAGAAGTGTTTGAGGAAATAAATTGTTTCCTCACCTGGCTAGCTGACTTTGACTGGTACAAATGATCATTCTAAAGACAAAAACAATGAATTATTTCCTTGTATGAAATGACAGTGTTGGGCTGCTCTCCTGAGTCATCACGAGACAGCCATGGCAACTACACCATGTTCTAGTGTTGGCCCAGCGGTGCAGGACAGACTCAGGGGAGTAGAATTCTTAGTGATAAGGGCCCACAACTTTACTCCCTGGGGAGGACATAAGAGGTTCGGAATTTGGTGGGGATTTTTTTCACTGGTTTTAACAAAATGATGTGAGATCTTTATACCTTTGCTCATTTAAAAACCTTGTTTCCTGTTTGAAAATTAAAATCACAAGAAGAGATTCAGAGGAACCATACACTTGCACAGAGAGGGCTGTAGCAACCTCAGACTGAACCCTGCTTAGCTCTTTAACTGTTCTTTTCTTGGTTTAGCAGAATGCCCAGGAAACCCAACAACATGCTTTACACATTTTTTTTTTTTTTTTGAGACAGGGTCTCCCTATAGCCCCAGCTGGCCTGGCCTGGAACTCACTTTGTAGACCAGGCTGGCCTTGAACTCACAGAGATCCGCCCACCTCTGCCTCACGAGTGCTAGGATTAAAGGCATGTGCCACCATGCCCAGCTTAAAGACTAAAGATGGTTCTTAGCCACCATGTGGGTGCTGGGATTCGAACCCAGGTCCTCTGCAAGAGCAGTCAGCACTCTCAACCGCTGAGCCATCTATCCAGCCCCTACACTTTCTTTACCACTTGATTCCCATACAGTCAAACCACTGTAGTGTCAGAGACTGCCTACCTATCTAATTTGGGTTAAAAGTCAAGCCAGCCTGAGCAAACATTTTTATTGCTTGCCAGTGTTCATAGATTGATTGGTTTCAGTATGAAAATGAATAAAATCTCAGTCTCCACACACTTTTCTACATACACAGTGTTATATACCAAAGCATCTTTCCTTCATCATCCCTCCCCCCCGGTTTTAATTTCTTCCCTCTCCCCAGAAAGGAACAGAGACAGACAGACAGACACAAAACACATGTGCACACATAGACACACACAGACATATATGTGCACACGCACATAAATGCACACATGCACAGACACACGCGTAGACATATGTGCACACATACAGTCACATGTACACACACACACAGCAGAGCCCCCATCTGAAACGTTTGGAACTCCTGGGCAGATATCTTTCCTTAACTCCAGTTCCAGAAAGTCCAGTGCCCTCTTCTGGCTCATGCTGGCACTGCATGACACAGATGCACTTACATACACACAGGCAAAACACAGAAACACATATAAAGTAAAAATAAACTAACATTCTTAAAAATTAAACAAAGTTCCATGGTGTTTCTTAGATTTCGTTTAATAGAAGAAAAATAAGTGATATTTATCTACCAATTATTGATTTGTATTAATGAAGTTATGGGCCAGAATGTGATCTAACTCATTTTCAAGCTAGAAGCACCAAATTAAAAAAGAAAAACTGGAACTTTTATAATAATGAGTAATAATTAAGTTGGCAGATTTTATTATTCCAGCTGCATGTTGCTAAAGTTCCCTAAATACCTGAGATTTGTTAGAGATATTGTTGGAAATACAAATTTCTCATCCCTAGAGCTAGCTAGAGAGATAGCTTATACCTGGCCAAATTCAGTCCCATGGAAGACAGAGATCCAATCCCATCCGTCTCCACTTAGTTCCCAGCCGGTGCAACATTCAGTGCCTTGTCCACTGTCAGGGCTTCTTTCACTTTACCTCAACAAAACGATAGCAAAACCAAGTCTGCTTCCAGTGCTTTATTTTAAAGTTGTAACTAGTTAACAAAATATTCATTTGAAGGGTTCACTTCACTCTCCTCCACTATTTTGTGAAGCAATATTTTCAGGTGAAAATGTGAAACTTATTTTCAGGTTAAACTGGAAATCTATTGTGTAGATATATATTATTACATTTTTATTTTTTATTTTTTAAATATCTTTTTATTTTGTTGTTTTATATATATATATATATATATTACAAGATTATGTTACAAATCGAATCTAGACCCGTGTCCCCCTCCCAACCCACCCCCACCCCACCAGATTCACCGTTTCAGTCAGTTCTTTGATGCAGTCTTTTCTGTTGGTGGTGGTGGTAGTGTTCTTTCCAATATGCATCACTCCCAACAAGAAATATTTAGAAGTAGGTTATTGGTGCTAGCATCCACAGATGAAGGATACCATTCGTCATTTGTTTTTCTGGGACTGTGTTACTTTACTTAACATAATATCTTCCAGTTCCATCCATTTGCCTGCAAAGTTCATGATATTATCTTTTTTTTACTACTGCATAGAACTCCATTGTGTAGGTGTACCACATTTTCTCTATCCACTCGTCAGTTGAGGGGCACTTGGGTTGGTTCCAGCTTTTTGCTATTGTGAACAGAGCCGCAATAAACATAACTATGCATGTTTCTCTGCGGTAAGAAGAGTCTTGTGGGTATATACCCAGAAGCGGTATGACTGGGTCAGGTGGTAAGCTCATTTTGAGTCTTCCAAGGGTTCTCCACACTGCTTTCCATAGTGGCTGTACAAGTTTACATTCCCACCAGCAACGGATGAGTGTTTCTCTTTCCCCACAACCTCTCCAGCACTTGGTATCATTTGTTTTCTTTCTTTTTTTTTTTAAATAATTTTTTTTAATTTCTGTATGTGTATGAATGTACTGTCTGCATGCAAGTTTGTGCACCCGTGTTGTGCAATGCCGCGGAGGTCAGAAGACGGCTTCGGATTCCCCTGGAACTGGAGTTCTCCTGGAATTGGAGTTTCAGACGGTTCTCGGCCGCCATGTGGGTGCTGGGGATCGAACCCGGGTCCTCTGTAAGAGGGGTCGGCGCTCTTAACCGCTAGGCCATCTCTCCAGCCCTCATTTGTTTTCTTGATCCTAGCCAGTCTTATCGGAGTGAGATGATATTTTTTATATATTATTACATTTATTTATTGGGTGTATCTGTGGGCTTAGGCATGCCATAGCGCACATGTGGAGGTCAGAGGACACTTGGAGGAGTTGGTTCTGTCCTCCATCATGTGGGTACCAGGGATAGAACTCAGGTTGCAGACAGCAGGAGCCTTTACCTGCTGGGGCATCTCATCAGCCTTCGTTTATTTCCATATGTTTCACTTTCAGTCTGACACTGGCGTATATCCATGGTGATCAAGGCTTATAGTAATTTAAATACATTATAATTTCCCCACTACAACAGATGCCACTAATCAAAGCAGACCGCTTTCCTAAATTAATTATTATTTATTAATTAATTATTTATTAATTAATATTGATAAATAATTGACAAATTATTGGTGAATAAATTTATTAATAACAATTAGTAAATTATTTATTAGTTTATTGGCAGTAGGCACATTAAAAAATCATAGCTCATGGCCAATTTTCCATTCTGTTGAGAACATAAGCCTTTACTTTTTGATTGCTAAAATTTTTTGAATATATTTCATTATTCATTGATAATTTCATGCATGTATACAATATATCCCTCTCTCATGCCTTCTTGTCTTCTCCTTTCTGGTTTTTTGTTTTTGTTTTTGTTTTTATAATTTCCTGAGTCCAATTAGTACTGCCCGTTGGAATGCTGACTGAACTTGTTGGCTTGTGTGGTGTTCATGGCTGCAGTGAGATCGTGGCTTGTGTGTGGTGTCCACGGCTGCAGTGAGCTCATGAGTACAACATCTGTGGCTTTTTACTTTTTATTTTTTGAATGGCGTGTTTGTAAACACACAAATTTTATTGTATTGATTTCAATGATGGGGATCAAACTCAGGGTGTTGGGGCTGGAGAGATGGTACAATAAGAATGCTTCTACTCCTACAGAGGACCTGAGTTCAGTTCCCAGCACCCACACAGGCAGCTCACAACCACATGTAACTCTAGTTCCAGAGGCTCTGATGCCCTCTCTGTCCTCCACAGCTCCCTGCACTCATATCCACATACCCACATACAAACACACACATATAATTTTAAAAATAATAAAAATAAATCTTAAAAATGTTCTATTAAGAAGAAATGATTTAGGGCTGGAGAGATGGCTCAGCAGTTAAGAGCACCGACTGCTCTTGCAGAGGACCCGGGTTCAATTCCCAGCACCCACATGGCAGCTAAGAACCATCTTTAACTCCAGTTCCAGGGGAATCCGACACCCTCTTCTGACCTCCACGGAATTGCACGACACGGGTGCACCAACCTACATGCAGACAGTACATTCATACACATAAAAAATAATAAATAAAAATTTAAAAAAAGAAGAAATGATTTTAAAAAATAGGATGTAAGTGGCTGAAGAAACAGCTCAACAGTTAAGAGCACTGGCTGCTCTTGTAGAGGACCCGGTTTAATTCCCACCATCCATATGGCAGCTAATAACCATCTGTAACTCCAGTTCCAGGAGAATTTAACATTCTCTTCTGACTTTTTGTTGTTGTTGTTGTTGTTGTTTTGTTTTGTTTGTTTTTGTTTTTTTGGTCTTTTTGAGACAGGGTCTCCCTTTAGTCCCAGCTGGCCTGGAGCTCACTGTATAGACTAGGCGGGCCTTGAACTCACAGAGATCCGCCTGCCTCTGCCTCCCAAGTGCTAGGATTAAAGGCATGCACCACCATGCCTGGCATCTCTTCTGACTTTTGTGGGCATTGCATGACATGGGTGCACTTACATATATGCAGACAATACATTCATACACACAAAATAAAAATAACAGGTCTGGAGAGATTGCTCAATGGTTAAGAACACTAGTGTTCTTGCAGAAGACCCGGGTCCACATCCCAACACCAACATGGGTCTAACAGCTGTCTGTAACTCAAGTTCCAGGTTATCTGATGCCCTCTTCTGTCCTCTATGGACATTGCAGGACATGGGTGCACTTACACACATGCAGGTGTAACACTCACATAAAATAAAAATAAATATTTAAAGCCAGGCTCAGTGGTGCATGCCTTTAATCCTAGCACTTGGGAGGCAGAGGCAGGCGGATCTCTGTGAGTTCAAGGCCAGTCTGGTAAATACAGTGAGCTCCAGGCCACCTGGGACCCTGTCTCAAAAAGACCAAAAAATTTTTAATTAGTTAATTAAAAAAGTAATAATACATAAAATATTTTTTAAAAATAGGATGTAAGGAGAGACAGTATTTCCTGTGGAAGAGAAGAACTGATGTTAGCATTGTTTATCTACCACATAATACTGAGGAAAGAAAAGTGGCCTTGGACTCAGAATGGCCTACGGGCTGTCCTTGTGGCACCTGCCTGGCCCTCAGTAGGTAGGTAGCCTTCCAGTGTTGACCTCTCTCTTCTGTACGATAAGAGCAAGCCCTCTCTGTGTTCGGGGAATGAATGAATGCCCCGACAAGCACAACAAACCCCTGGGAGTCGCTCCATGGTGGCAGCAGCTCACGTTAACTTCAGACCCTCCTCCCTTGCTGTTTCTGCTTGCCTCCCACACATCCTCTGCCCAATCCAGAAAAAAACCAGGGACTAGATTCCCATAAAGGGAAACCAGGACTAGAGAGAGCGAGTGACTCCCCAGGGTCACCAATGGTGGCAAGCCCGACTAGGATGACCTACATCTAGTTGGTTTATCTTTTCATGCTGGGGATAGAACCCAGAGCTGGGCATGGAGAAGGAAGTGTTCTTCAGGGGCTCCAACGCTGCCCGGTCCTGCCTTCTCACATTTGTGTGTCCATCCTCCATGGTCCAGTACTGACCTCAGTACCAGGCCAGTCCAGGACTGTACAGCTGTCCAGTGTTTCCTTCCTCTCCTTCCAGTATGCACTGCTGTTCTTGAACTCTCTCAAAGCACATCTTTGCTTTTGTTGTTTATATATTCAGAGCTTCTAAGAAATTCTCCACGCTCAGTAAATTCAGACCAAATTTATCAGCATGTTCTTAGGTTTCATGTATATGTAAGTGGGTGTGGTATGTGTATGTGTGTATGAGGCATGGTGCATGTGGGAGAGCCCAGAGGACAACTTCAGGTCTCAGTTCCCTCCTACCACCATATGGGTTACAGAGATCAAACTCAGGCGGTCAGGCTCTGCAGCAAGCGCCTTTACCTGCTGAGCCATCTTGCTGCCCCAGTCACCCATTTTATACACACATACTATTGGATACATAAGTGTCTGTGCATTCTCGGCTCCAACTAGATTGACTACTTACTGGTCACATAATTCTTGCCTGCCATGGCCCAGTCTTCATCTCTGCCCTTTTGTTTGCCTAGACATCTGTGTTCTGTATCTTCCGGGTTCCCTTTATTTTGACTTTTTAGTGCTGGGGCCCATGGACTGTGCACAGTAGACAGGAACTCTACCACTCAACTGTAGTGGCTCTTCATGAGAACCCTACCATCCTCCTCCTTTCTCTCGCTTTGAATTCCCTAAGTACGGTGTGTTCTTTTCTCTGTTCTATAATATTCTCTGATAATGTTCTTGGCCTCCAACTTCTCTTATCCTTCCTAGACCTCCAAATTCTTGATTTTAAAAAGGACATTATTATGCCGGGCGTGGTGGCGCACGCCTTTAATCCTAGCACTTGGGAGGCAGAGGCAGGCGGATCTTTGTGAGTTCAAGGCCAGCCTGGTCTACAAGAGTGAGTTCCAGGCCAGCTGAGGCTACAGGGAGACCCTGTCTCGAAAAGACAAAAAAAAAAATAAAGGACATTATTTTATACTTCTAACCCAATGCCTTGCAACTAATATCTTAATTCTTGAATTGTATTTCATTTAAATACTTATTTTAGGTCCAAAATAATATTTAATTATATAGATAATTCAAGAACATAATTACTGCTGCCAGTGAAGATAACAGGGATAATTCCTAAGAGAAGATTTACTTCTAATCTCAACAGTTGGCAAATCTGTTGCCAGTGGTAACAAGGACTGGAAGTGTCCATATTCACTTTAACATTGACAACAGTCCCTAAGGGGCACTTTGACACAGAGTGTTTGGGGTCTGTTACTTTATTTCCTTAGATGGTATTTTTATTACATGGGCCTTTGAAATTTGTTCTATTTTCTCTGGGTATTAGCAAAAGATAAAATAATATTTTCAGGCTGGGGAGATAGCTTAGTCTGTAAAGTACTCCTGAAAACCTGAGTTCATATCCTCAAACAAAAGTTTTAGCAAACAAATTGGAGAAACTACTGAAGCTAGATTTCTGTTAGTCTTTCAACAAACACTAAGCGGGGCTGGACAGATGGCTCAGCAGTTAAGAGCACTGGCTGCTCTTGCAGAGGACCTGGGTTCGATTCCCAGCACCCACATAGCTGCTAACAACCATCTGTAACTCCAGTTCCAGGGGATCCAGTGCCCTCTTCTGACCTCCTCAGGCATTGCATAACATGGGTACACTTACATACATGCAGCCAATACACTTATACACATAAAATAAAATATAATATAATAAATAAAACTTTTTTTTGGTCTTTTCAAGACAGGGTCTCCCTGTAGCCCCAGCTGTCCTGGAACTCCTTCTGTACACCAGGCTGGCCTTGAATTCACAAAGATCTGCCTGCCTCTGCTAGGATTAAAGGTGTGCACCACCATGCCCAGCTAAATAAAACATTTTTTAATTAATTTTTATTTATTTCTGTATGTGTACGAATGCACTGCCCGCATGCAAGTCTGTGCACCCGTGTCGTGCAATGCCGCGGAGGTCAGAAGTGGGTGTCGGATTCCCCTAGAGCTGGAGTTCTCCTGGAATTGGAGTTTCAGACGGTTCTCAGCCGCCATGTGGGTGCTGGGGATCGAACCTGGGTCCTCTGCAAGAGCGGTCGGCGCTCTTAACCACTAGGCCATCTCTCCAGCCCGATGTCATCTTTCTTTAATGGGATTATTTGTTTTCTTGATTCTTCGTTTTTTGAGTTCTTTACATATTCTGGATGTTAAGCCTCTGTCAGATGTGTTGCTGGTGAAGATTTTCTCCCATTCTGTGGGTTTTCTCTTCACTTCATTGGTTGTTTCTTTTGCTGTACAGAGGCATTTTAGTATAGTGAGGTCCCACTTGTTGAGTCTTGACCTTAATTCCTGAGAAATTGATGTCTGATTTAGAAAGTCCTTTCCTACACCTATATCTTGTAGATTACTGTCAATATTTTCTTCTAAGTTTCAAAGTTTCATGTTTCACATTGAGGTCTTTTATCCATTTGCAGTTGGCTTCTGTGCAAGGTGAAGATAAAGGTCTAATTTCATCTTATACAGGTGGAGATCTAGTGTTGCCAGCACCATTTGCTGAAGATGCTGTCTTTCCTCTAGTGAGTGTTTTTGGTCCCTTTGTCAAATATCAGGTGGCTGAAATTGCATGTACTCATGTTTGGGTCTTCAATTATATTCCATTTTTCTACTGGCCTATTTTTGTGCCAGTACCATGCTGTTTTTATGACTATAGCTCTGTAATGTAGTTGAAATATTGTATAGTAATTCCCCCCTGCAGTGCTCTTTGTGCTCAGGGTTGCTTTGGCTAACTGGGTCTTTGTCTTTTGTGCTTCTGCATGAATTTTGGGATAGTTTTTTTCTAATTCTGTGAAGAATGTCATGAGGATTTTGATTCACACTGCATTGAATCTATAAATGGGTTTTGGTAAGATGGTCATTTTCACAATACTAATTCTTCCAATCTATGTGCATGTGAGGTCTTTCTGTCTTCTGGTGTCATCCTCAATCTCTTTCTTTCAAGACTTAAATTTTTCACAGTAGAGGTCTTTAATATTTTTGATAGTTTTACTCTGAGATTTTTTATTTTATTTTATTTTTTGAGGATATTGTGAATGGGAGGGTTTCCAATGTCCAAATGCTTGTTATTGGTATATAGAAAGGCTACTGATTTTTATAGATTAATNGGAGGTCAGAAGAGGGTGTCGGATTCCCCTGGAACTGGAGTTCTCCTGGAATTGGAGTTACAGACGGTTCTTAGCTGCCATGTGGGTGCTGGGGATTGAACCCGGGTCCTCTGCAAGAGCAGTCGGTGCTCTTAACCTCTAGGCTATCTCTCCAGACCCCAGCTACATTTTTAAATTCATATTTGTTTGTCTATGTATTGCTGCCTGTGTGGGAACATGCCTGCATTTGCACACATGGAGGGCAGAGGACACGTTGGGGGAGTTAGTCTCTCCTTCCACCATGTGGGTGCCTGGAATTGGTAGCAGGCCCTTTTACCCACTGTGCTTTTTACCCACGTGTGCTTTTTTTTTTTTTTAATATTTTATTTATTTCTGTATGTGTATGAATGTACTGGCTGCATGTAGGTCTGTGCACCCGTGTCGTGCAATGCCGCGGAGGTCAGAAGAGGGTGTCGGATTCCCCTGGAACTGGAGTTCTCCTGGATTTGGAGTTTCAGACGGTTCTCAGCCACCATGTGGGTGCTGGGGATCGAACCTGGGTCCTCTGTAAGAGCAGTCGGCGCTCTTAACCGCTAGGCCATCTCTCCAGCCCCCCCACGTGTGCTTTTTCTGTGGGCACTGAGGATCTTTTTCTCCAACATTTTATTTATTATTTTTAATTTTTTGTGTATGACTGTATTGCCTACATACATGTAATGTACCGGTGTCACCGGATGCCTATGGAGGTCAGAAGAGGATGTTGGATTCCCCTGGGACTGTTTGCCTTAGATTCTGAGATTGACCCTGAAAATTGATGTAATTGAGCTTCTGGTATTAATTTGGAGTTGTCATCAGTTTTCTGCACTTACAAGTAATTGGATCTGAAATGCATTTAAGCCTGAATTAAGAGGGACTTAGTCACTGGCCACTCACAGTGATGTTGTCCTGTCCCCTGCTGCAGTGTATGCTGTGGCCTCCAACATGTGTTTGAAACAGAGAACATGAAAAGTCCCCGCCTCCTTACACTGTGAACCAGGCTGGCTTCAGGTTGTGACCCTCCCACCTTAGCCTCCCAAATGCTGGGCCTGCAGGTGTGAGCCACCAGGCTTGAAAAGCCTTTGGGGGATGAGCGACAGTGCTTTCGCAGGCTTTTTCAGTTGGGGAGGGGGTGCAAGATCGAGCCCAGAGTCTGACATACACTAGACAGGCCTCTACCACTAAGCCGTGTCCCCAGCCCTTTTTTCTTTTTAAAGATCTATTTCTACTTTCATGTGGTGGCGCATGCCTTTAATTCCAGAAGGATCTCTGTGAGATTGAGGCCAGCCTGGTCTGCATAGTGAGTTCTAGACAGGTTGGGACTAGGGAGACCCTGTCAAAAAAAATAATAAATTGTGCGAGTTACAGGCATCTGTTGAGCCACCTAATGTGAGGTACCAGGATCTGAACTCTGCTAGAGTAATAAGTTATCTTCTTAACCATTGGACCATCTCTCTGGTTCCTCCTCTGTTTTACATTTTTGAGACAGCCTCTCATTAAGTCATCCAGGCTGTCCTTTTGAACTGACCCTTGCAGGCAAGCCTTGAATTTGTAACCCCGCTTCAGGCTCCCTTGCTAGCTAGGATGACAGGCCTGGCACAGGCATTCCTTTTTCTTTTCTTCTTTAATTTTATGTATACGACTGTATTGTCTGCTTTTTTTTTTTTTTTGTCTTTTCAAGACAGGGTCCCCTTGTAGCCTCAGTTGTCCTGGAACTCGCTATGTAGACCAGGCTGGCCTTGAACTCACAGAGATCCGCCTGCCTTTGCCTCCTGGGTGCTGGGATTAAATGTCTGCATGTTTTAAGTGCAACCGTGTCATGCAATGCCCACAGAAGCCAGATGAGAGTATAGGATCCTCTGGAACTGGAGTTAAGGATGGTTGTTAGCCACCATGTGGGTGCTGGGAACTGAACCAGCATCTTCTGCAAGAGCAACCAGTGCTCTTAACTGCTGAGCCATCTGCCATCTCCATCTCTGACCCTCTTAATAATAATAGTGCATATTGCAATGATAATAATAATAATTGAAAATCTGTTGAAATAAGTTTTCTCCAGCCCTTTTGAATCAGACGATTATCAATTCATAATCCACCAAGCTCGAAGACTCAGTATGAGCCCACGGTCGTTGTGTTCTAGACGTTCCTGGCCTTGGTCCTATCCTGCCAACCCTAAATCTCCTTCAGCGGATCACTGGAGAGAGAGAAAAAAAAAAAGGGCAGATTGGCACCACCCATAGGCGCGTGCACCTGTGAGGACCAATGGGCGTTGGAACAGGAAATACCTCAGGCTGCTGAGCTGATAGTGCCGTGGGGCACCCGGTCATGCTGCCTTCATCTGGAGTTCCTCCTAAGGAGTACATAGAGCTCTGGCAGACTTCTTAGACATAAGCTTGAGAAGGAGAAGGAGCTGTAGATCTGAAAGTTAAAATGTGAAGGGCGCGTGAACTTCATTCTCCAGGAACCAGTGAGTTGCCTTCCTTTAAGTTTTTTCTTCTAATATTGTGTGGTCCAGCAAACCTCACTGAGCATGTGTGTGTGTGGAGAGAGAGAGAGAGAGAGAGAGAGAGAGAGAGAGAGAGAGAGAGAGAGAGAGAGAGAGAGAGAGAGCGCATTTGTGTAAAACGATAGAAATTTATGCTGATACCTTTATAAATAACAGTAGCCAATTCAATGGAGTATCATAGATTTTTATTTATTTATTTTGGGGGGGTCTTTTTGAGATAGGGTCTCCCTGTAGCCGCAGCTGTCCTGGAACTCAACTCTGTAGAACAGGCTGGCCTTAAACTCCCAGAGATCCGCCAGCCTCTGCCTCATGGGTGCTGGGATTAAAGGCGTTCGCCACCATGCCCAGCTGTATCATAGATTTTTATAGCAGGCTTGCTTATCTTGGGCATGTTTTTTTCCCTTTGGTAGGAACTGCGGGAGAGGAGGAAATGGAAACTTTGTTTTAGAAAATTCTTTCCCAAATGTTAAAATATAAAGCTCTCCATAAAGTGCTCTTGACGCTACCCGTCTGACCAGGAAGTGCTCTGCTTAAGTCTCACTTAGAAAACCAAGTGTCTGTAATAACTTCCTTTCTTGGATGAAGGCGCTTGACAGCCTAGTTGTGTTCTTGTAACTGAAATTGAGTCCGAGTTTTATCTTTTCTGTAAGAGGCAGCCTTTTAAAGAAAGCTCTCTCTGGGGCAAGCTTATTGATTGCTAAGGCAAAAAAAATTAAGTTTAAAGACTTTTGTGTGTTGGATTAGACATCATGGGGCCTACACTTCCGACAGTCCACTGTGAGTAAGCATATGGGGTATTTAATTTTACATTTAACGTCTCATTATAAATGTGCCTGTGTTTACACATTGCTAATACTTAGGAGCCACTTTAACTTCCTGTTGAATTTCATGTGAATATTTATGACCTCAGCTCAAAGTCCAGCTGAGAATAGTCAAGCTCAGATGACACTGGTCTTACATGCCCTATTTAATTTGTAGTTGGATATAATAAGCTTTAGTGACAATTTTTTAAAAATTAGAGTTACACATTTTTTTCTTTCTTCTGGATCAGTAAAGGTTAAGCTTACCGATGGAGTAACAAAATCTTTCTTGGCAGAAAAATCTTCTGGCAAAACTTTAAAAAATCCACAAAAGGTTGTCTCTATTAAAGATGGACTCTGTTTACAGCAATTGACGATAATCACTTTAAAAATTCTAATTTGGCCGGGCGTGGTGGCACACACCTTTAATCCTAGCACTCGGGAGGCAGAGGCAGGCAGATCTTTGTGAGTTCAAGGCCAGCCTGGTCTACAGAGCGAGTTCCAGGATAGCTGGGGCTACAGGGAGACCTTGTCTTGAAAAGACAAAAAAAAAATTCCATTTTGGCCTTTAATTGCAGCACTCAGGAGGCTGAGGCAGGTGTATCTCACCTGATCTGCATAGTGAATTCCATGCCAACTGAGGTTATAGGGAGACTGTCTCAAAAACAAACAAACAAACAAACAAACAAAAAACCCCTAAAATAATAATTCAAGATTGAGCTACTCAAAATGGCACACTATTATTCTTGAGATCTTAAAACTATCACATTGCCTATTTTTCTTCTTTCATAGAAAGGGGAAATGGGGCAGAGCAGGTTCTTGTCTACAACACTATATTTAGAGACAAAAAGGTCAAAGAATGGGACTGGAGAGACACTCAACAGTTAAGAGCATTGGCTGCTCTTGCAGAGGACCCTGGTTTGATTCCCACCACCCACATGGCAGCTAACAAGCATCTATAACTCCAGTTCCAGGGCATCCAATGCCCCCTTGTGACCTCCGTGGGCACTTACATACATGCAGGCAATACACTTATACATGTAAATAAAAATAAATAAAATATTTTTTAAAAGATAAAAAGGTTTGGTCATATTTACTTTGTTTTAGATATTTTTTCATTTTTGGTCTTTTTGAGACAGGGTCTCCTTGTAGCCCTAACTGTCCTGGAACTCACTCTGTAGACCAGGCTGGCCTTGAATTCAAAGAGATCTGTCTGCCTCTGCCTCCCCAGTGCTGGGATTTAAAGGTGTGCACCAAAACAACAGAGCATTTTGTGATTAAAAAAAATCATTTTAGAGCATAGGATTAGTTACTTATTAAAGTATGAAAGAAAAATGCCTTAACTGTGAGGCCATTAACTATTCTGGGACTACTCTAGTCTGTAATGAAATCAGACTAAGTACGTAGTAGATAGCCTTGACAACTCATGGTTTGTATACTAAATTAATCTAAAACATTACCTAACTGGAAAAGCTACCTCTGTAGGTTTTTCATTTGTTTTAACAAAACTTCACTAAGCTGTTGGAGCAAGGTTTACATGAGATATGTAGGTGAACACGAAACCCTGGACACTCTCTGGTGGCTTACATGTATTATGTGTAAATTAATTCTTATTGTATGTAGGGGGCATTTTTCTTTCAGTAGTGGACATTGTTAATGGCGGGATAGATCTATCTAAGGAAGAAAAGGAAATTGAAAATTTCAGTCTTTGAAAAATCATGCCGTGTGTGTGTGTGTGTGTGTGTTTTCCCCCTAAGGTGAATGAATGTTTAAAGACCCAAGAGAATGAATCATATACATTTCATAGAGCACCCCCCCCCCCCCCCCCCCCCCCCCGGGAAGGGTTGAATGTAGATTAGCAGTTAGCAGTGGAGAAGTGTCATAGTGGGGTTGGAGTGGAAAGAGAGGAAGTGGGTGGAGTCTCATTGTGGCAGATTATTGCAGATCCTGGGGTTGCCTGTCCCAATTCCAGGGAATGGTGCAGTCCTTCCTAACTGTATCCTATCCTCCTGTGCGTGCTAATTTAACCATTTCTAGCAGTTCACCAGTTTCTTCCACAGATGACAAACCTTAGACTCCTAGTGTGTAGACATGACACATGCTTAATCATCTCTCTAGTTTCCCGTGGTCATGTTCCTTATCTCTGGCCTGCAAAGATCACACTTAACTCCTCTGTAGAAGGCCCCATGTTAGCAGAAAGGGAGGCAGAACTTTCCAGCCCAAGTGCTTTACTCTCTAGAAAAAATTAGTGCAGGATTAATGTGTGAGGATATCCCATCACATTCAGACTGTTGTATGAAACACTAACTATAATCATCGTAATCCCGTGAAGGAGTTTGTGGTTCTGGATTATTCTGGTTCAGTTCTGGTCGCAATGTAAAAGGGAAGCTTTGTGGAGGAAAGGTACCATCTGTGCCCAGATGCGTAAGGAGGGAATTACAGGGACAGTTAGTTTTAGAAGTATCTTATGAACATGGTTTTTGTACCCAGAAGTATCTTTCAAAGATTAACTTCAGTGCTGAGCGACACAAGTTGTCCCAGTCACTGGCTGGTCTCAGAAACATTGTTTAAATGTTTGTCAAATGTCGGGGCTGGAGAGTGGCCTAGCGGTTAAGAGCCTGCTATTGCTCTTGCAGAGACTGGTTCTGTTCCCAGCACCTACTATGTTGGCCAGAACGTAAACTCCAACTGTCCAGATCCAGTTCCAGGGGAATCCGAGGCCCTCTTCCTGACTCCGCGGCATTGCACGACGGGTGCCAGACAAAACTGCATTGCGACAGTACATTCAATCAGCACGATAAATAAAAAAAAAAAAAAAAAAACTTAAAATGTTTCAATGTCATCACCAGTCCTTGTAACTTTTTTTTTTAATGTGACCTTTGAGGTCCTTTTGATACTATCAGATCATGATGTAATGTAGGCATCCTGCTGAAAGGAGACAGTAAGATTCCCAGCTCTAGCAGGGTCCCACTCCTTTCTGGAAGATGATGCTGTACCCTGACCCCTGTAACTCTGTGTGGAGCATGGCCAGCACCCCCTTGTTTTACTCTTGATTTCCATGACATTTGGGGTTCACATATCCTGCTCATGTCATCACCCAACATAGATCCTGATAACCTCCCTGAAACCTCAGTTTCTTCAATTGGAAAGGGGGATTGATCAGAGTCCTGAGGTCATTAGATGGTTTGGGGGATTAAATGAGATCAGGTCTGAAAAGCTGGAAGTCAGCCACACATTGAGGGAAGAGTGGGTGACTGCTGATAGTGAGTTTCATTGCAGTTCTGGGGGTGATCCAGTTCTCGTTCCCAACCCTATCAGAAAATGAGGACGGGAAGAGAGAGCACAGCAAATCATGTGTAGGTGACACAGGGCTGTCAGACTGATCAGCACTTGCCAAGGGCAGAGAAATCCAACCTGCTGGTCTTATTTATGATCTTACCTTGTTATGTACTAACCCAGTCAAAGGGGATGGGAGGAGGGGGCAGAGTTGACTGTAGTAATGGCTATTAGTCAAAATGATCTTACAGCCAGATATATTTAGTACCATTTTTCTCCTTGTTTTCCCTCAGAAAATTCCTTCTCAATTTGATAGAACTTGGAAAAGCAACTTGGCAAACAACATGTTGACTTATTTCCAAATGTTTTATTTATTGTTCATGGATGTGGTATATGATGTGTGCACATGCATATGAGGGTGTGCTCGCCCAGAGGTTGATATCTGGTGTCTTCCTCTATTGCTTTCCACCTTATTTCCCAAGACAGGGTCCCTCAGTGAACCTGGAACTCCTAGATTTGTCAAGACTTGCTGGGCAGCAAGCCTTTGGGGTCCTTGAGTCTCCATCCCACCCAGCACTGGAGTTACGTGCCACCACACCCAGCTTTTACCTGGGTGGTAGGGATCCAAGCCCAAGTCCTCGTTGCATAGCAAGCACTTCACCTGCTGAACCATCTCCCCACCCAAAATTGTTCATGTTTTTACTTATTTGTCTTTTTATTTATTTATATATCTTTATTTTATGTATATGAGTGTTTGCCTGCCATGACAAGTGCAACTGTGTCATGCAATGTCTACAGAGCCCAGAAGAGGGCGTTGCACTCCCCGGAACTGGAGTTAGAGACAATTGTCAGCTCTCAGATGATGGGCGATGGGAACTGACCTCAGGTCTTCCGGAAGAGCAGCCAGTGCTCTTAACTGCTGAGCCATCTCTCCAGTGTGAAAATGAAAAATTTTTTTTTTTTTTGGTCTTTTTCGAGACAGGGTCTCCCTGTAGCCCCAGCTGTCCTGGAACTCACTCTGTAGACCAGGCTGGCCTTGAAATCACAAAGATCCGCCTGCGTCTGCCTCCCAAGTGCTAGGATTAAAGGCAGGCGCCACCACACCCGGCTTTATTTATTTATTTATTTATTTATTTTTGGAAAAAATGAAATTTTTTTTTTTTGGTCTTTTTGAGACAGGGTCTCCCTGTAGCCCCAGCTGTGCTGGAACTCTCTATGTAGACCATGCTGGCCTTGAACTCACAAAGATCCAAGTGCCTCTGCCTCCCAAGTGCTGGGATTAAAGGCGTGCGCTACCATGCCCAGCGAAAATGAAATTTTAAAAATATCAGCATTTGGGGGCTCATCGGTTAAAAGCACTGGCCGCTTTTGCAGCAGACCTGAGTTCAGTTCCCAGCACCCACATCTGAGAGCTCACAACTGCCTGTAACTTCAGCTCCCTTCCTGCCTCCTCAGGCACACATACATGGCAAACACACACCAATAAATAAAAATAAATCATTATATTTTTTTAAACTTTCACAATTCAGTATGTGCTCACGTTTTGTTCTGAGTGGACCATCAAATCCAGTAAGACTGTGTCTCACCCTTTAGATCAGCTAAAAAAACAGGTTTCAGGTTCTTCTTTGGTAGCAGGCGATGGAGAGGATTTATTTGAATGTAAAGAATGTTTCTCTTTGTGCTGCCTGCATCTTCAGGGCTCCTTTCTTCTTGGGAATTAGAAAACTTTGTTCATGAGCTGCAGACACAATGGCCACTTTTTTGTTGTTATTTTGAGACAGGGTCTCCCCTGTAGCCTCAGCTGTCCTGGAACTCACTGTGTAGACCAGGCTGGGCTCAATCTCAGAGAGATTCCCCCGTCTCTGCCTCCAGAGTGATGGGATTAAAGGCATGTGCCACCATGCAAACTACAATGACCACTTTTTAATTTTTTTTTATTTTTTACTGTTTTTAAAAAATTATTTAGGGCCGGGCGTGGTGGCGCACGCCTTTAGTCCTAGCACTTGGGAGGCAGAGACAGGCGGATCTCTGTGAGTTCAAGGCCAGCCTGGTCTACAAAGCAAGTTCCAGGCCAGCTGGGACTACAGAGAGACCCTGTCTCAAAAACAACAAAAAAAGAAATTATTTAATGTAGGTTGGTGCACCTGTGTTGTGCAATGCTGCAGAGGTCAGAACAGGGTGTCGAATTCCCCTCGAACTGGAGTTAAAGACGGTTCTTAGCTGCCATGTGGGTGCTGGGAATCGAACCTGGGTCCTCTGCAAAAGCAGTCAGTGCTCTTAACCAATGAGCCATCTCTCCAGCCCCCACAATGGCCACTTCTTATGTGAGCAGATTTTTATCAGACACATTAGTGAAGCACATGTGAAATTTGGGGGAAAACTACCATAAATCTACTAAACAGAAAAACTATGTGCTACTTGCGTATTTAGCCTTTGTGAATATATTTCTGGTAATTGAGAGTTCTAGGTCTCTGTGTAGACCAACCCTTGTGTCTGTCTAGTTGCCAGCTCCTGGTTCCTCTGCATGTCTCCCTTGTTTCTGGAAGCCCCTAACTTGACCTTCTCGACATGGCTGTCAAAACACAGTTTCCTGTGTCCCTTTCCTATCCCCTGGGTGTCTCATTCACAGGTTGCCATATTGCCCATCTTCACTCTGGTCACTTTTTCCACTCATACTGACCCACCATTTGTTTTTTTTTTCTGTTCGTTTGTTGTTTGAGACTGGCCTGGGACTCCCAATCCCCCTGCCTCAGCCTCCTCAGTGCTAAGATTGTCCTCACATACCATCACTCCCTGCTGCATAGCCTTCCTTAAATGCCACTTCCAGCAGGGTGTTCCCCTGTACAGAGAGCCTCCTCGGTGGTTCCCGTTTTTCACCGGTCCCTCCCACACCCCTTCTGGTGTGTCCCCTTGCCGTTTATCCAGCCTGGCTTCCTCTGTGGGGCTGCGCCTGGTTTTCCGCAGTCACTCCATCCAGGGTACCACACTAATTCAAGTCTGTGTCTTTGATACTGTTATTTTCTTTACCAAAACCCTTTTCTCTGCCTACTCAGATATTACCTTTCTTTCAAGACCTAGTGTCAAGGTTACTTCCTGTTTGTCTCTTTTCCTGCCTATTTCTGCTCTTACTGTTTTTGCTAAGACAGGGTCTCATGTAGTTCAGGCTGGCCCTGAAGTCTCTATGTAGCTAACGCTGGCCTTGAACTCCTGATCTCCTACCTCAGCTTCCTAAGTACTGGGATTATGGGGATCGCCACCATGCCCAGATTTCCAGATGATTTTTTAATTTAGCAAACTAAAGAACTTCCAACTATGCTCTTCTTCCCTATACCATTCACCTCTCCTATTTGTCCCTCTATACCTTTCAGGTCATCAGTATTTTTTTGTTTTGTTTTATTCGTTTCTTTGATTTTAATTAAATTCTGGTTTTCACAAAGGACAGAACACACATGGTACTTGTCTGTCTGGCTTATTTTGCTTTATTTGATGACTTCCAGTTCCATCCATTTTCTTGCAAATGACATGATTTTATTCCTTGTTATGGCTGAATAATACTCCACTGTGCATGTACACTCTTCTTCCCTGTTCATCCATGATCTAGTACCTAGGCTGACTCTATAACTTGGCTGCTGTGCACAGTGCAGCAGTAAGCCTGACGTGCAGGGATAGTCATGGACTAGATCCTTTATGCATGCTCAGGAGAGAGACAACTAGATCATATTTTATGGTGCTTCTGTTTTTAGTTTTTTTGAAAAGCGTCCGTACTATTTTCTGTAGTAGCTGTGCTAGCTCACTAATGTGAGCGTTTTGAATCCAAGGACCCTTTCTTTCTGTTAAATCTTTCATAGTTCCTAGCATGATGCTAACTTATCTGACTTCGATTTGGAAGGAAAGAAAAGAGAGGATCTATTCCATATGTTTACTTAAATAGTCAGTAATCCTATTCATACTGAAAGGACTTGAATATTTTTCTAATTTGGGTCACAAAACATAAAATAGATTATTTTACATTTGATTTTAGATCAATATGTTCCCTTTTCTTTATGAGAAGCTGTTTGTCTACATGTATATGTAGAGATGTTTATTTCTGTATATGATTTCATTTCTATTGAGCAAGCTGCTGGGCATCGAACCTAGGGCCTCACCCAAACAGCGATGCCACGCCACACAGCTGCGCCCTCCACTCTTTTTCTTTCTTTTTAAAATTTGTTTGCTTTTGAGACAGGGTCTCCCTGTAGCCCCAGCTGTCCTGGAACTCACTGTGTAGACCAGGCTGGCCTTGAACTTACAGGTTCTGGGATTAAAAGCATGTGCCACCACACCCGGCATCTGTTTTCTTTCTTAAAGTGATACTGCCAACTGTTACTTGGGAAGCTTTATTTTAATATTAGCAGCTTTATACCCTACCACTATAGATGAAATATAATTATTAAATTTATATAACCAAGAAGTACCTGTACTCAATTTTTTTATGTCACCTAAGTATAATTGCTAACTGTATAAAGTTAGGCTCAGTGAAGGGCTACTGAAATTAATTACATATAAAGACACCCCTGCCTGCAGTGTTAGAGAACTCTACCAGAGACAGTGGTAGATTCAGAATCTTAGGCTTGGGAATACCTGATGTGTCAGACTGCTTAAGCCTTCAGCTCTCAGTAAGGTCTCCATCTTTTGAAAAGATATTTACCTTTTTCTTGATGTTGCTCCGCATATAGGACACCCAAATAAGAACTCTTGAAGTATGTGCACATGTGTGGAGATTTGGGGCCATCTGGTTAGTGCTCTGGGTCGATACTGGAGCTCCATTGTAGATGCAACATGGCACTCTTTGTTCCTTTAGTGAGTAAATGTTTAGTAAGCATCCACTTGTCCTAGGCCTTGCACTGGTTCTAAATAAGATTATGTGTTTTTCTTACCGAGTAAGCAGAAAATTAGACTAAAGTGAGCCTGGTGGCACAGGCCTATAATCCCAGCTACTTGGAAGGCTGAGGCAGGAAGATCACAAGTTCAAGGCCTAGGTGGGCTCCAGAGTGGGGTCAAGGCCCACTTAAGCAGTCTGGTAAGACCCCATCTCAAAACAAGAAGTGAAAAAGAGAGCTGGAGGTGCAGCTCGGTGGTCAGAGCTTGCCTGGCGTCAGGCCCCAGGTTCAATCCCCCATACTACAAATAAAGGAAAATAATACTTTTTTTTTTTTTGAGACAGGGTTCCCTTTAGTCCCAGCTGGCCTAGAGCTCACTATGTAGACCAGGCTAGCCTTGAACTCACAGAGATCTGCCTGCCTCTGCCTCCCAAGTACTGGGATTAAAGGCATGCACCACCATGCACAGCCTAAGCAGATGGTTCTTAGCCACCATGTGGGTGCTGGGAATCGAACCCAGGTCCTCTGCAAGAGCAGTCAGTGCTCTTAACTGCCATCTCTCCAGCTCGGAAAAGAATATTAAACTAACAGCTAAATCAGTATAGTAAAGGCTGCACCATGGTAGAAAAACACAGAAACTGTCACGACCTAATCAATGAAATCAGTATGCAAATACCTATTTTTTATTCCTGGTTATGCCTCACACGTATCTTTAAGACCAGACATTTCAAAGTGCTATGTACAGGGTAGAGAGTGGCGACAGCAGTCACTGGTTACTGAGCCCTTACTAGGCAGCACCTGGCAGCAGGCACTCCCAGCTCCCATGGCCCCTGGCAACCCTGACCTTACTATCTCTGTGAATTAGCCTCCGGAGGTTCATGTGAACAGAATCAGACAGCTGCAACATATCCTTCCTTTAAACATCTCATTGAACCTATAGCTCTTTATGTATAGATGCACACTTTGCAGGAGTGCACCCTAATATTCAGAGGGGGTGGGTGTTTGCCAAGGTCTGTGGCAGAACCCTGCTGGGAACTCAATTCTCCATCTGTGCCCCTATGCTGGTGAAGTTCAGAATTCAATAACCCCAGAAAGCCCTGTTCTGTTACTGTTCACAGGATCCCTGCTACATGGGCCCACGATGAAACCCAGAAGCTGGTTGGTTAGATATCGTGCAAAGACAGAAAACTATGGACTGACTATTTAATACAGTGTAGCATTAGGCACAGAAAGTGTCAACAAGGTTTTCTCATTTGCAGTAATTTCACATTGGTCACACTCCAGGGGTGTGTGAGGTGTGCTGTTCTCCACTTATGGATGAGGTTGTTAGGATTTAGGTTAAGCAAAAGCCTGAAGACCACAGAGCTGCTGAAGGCAGAGGTTGAAAGGTCAGAGTTCTTGTCCATTATACCACACATCCAGATCAGTACTCATGAGTGTATCCATGGTGATGCATACCTTCAATCCCAGTCCTCGGGAGGCAGAGGCAGAGGCAGAGGCAGGCAGATCTCTGTGAGGCCCTCTACTCTATGTATGGAGTTCCAATGCTTGGCAGTGGGGCTACAGAGAGACCCTGTCTCAAAAATGAAAAACAAACAAATAAAACTTACATAGCAGAGCATAAAATTTGTCATTTCCAAGTACACAATTCAGGGCTACAGAGATGGCTTGGTCAATAAAAAAGTTTGCCATGCAGCATGAGGGCCTGAGATCTATCCCCTGAAGCTACCTTAAAAATCCAGTGCACATCTACAATTCCATTGCAGGGGACACAGAGACAGGAGGCTCCCTGGCGCTCCCTGGCCAATCAGCTAGCTCCAGGTTCACTGAGAGACCCTGTCTCAAAAAGTAAGTGGAACGACAGGGAAAGACACCCGGTGTGAAGGGATCTCTAGCCTCCACACACACAAAGGCACACACACTTTCACAGGCATGCATCTCACACTAAAGCATACCTATCAGTATGAAAGTCACTGCTTTCAAGCTCGTAATTAAGGTTTGTAGCTATTAGTGATGCCATTGTACCCATCACTATGACCTTGACTATTAGTGATGCCATTGTGCCCATCACCATGACCTTGACTATGAGTGATGCTATTGTGCCTATCACCATGACCTTGACTATTAGTGATGCTATTGTGCCCATCACCATGACCTTGACTATTAGTGATGCCATTGTGCCAGTCACCATGACCTTGACTATGAGTGATGCCATTGTGCCAATCACCATGACCTTGACTATGAGTGATGCCATTGTGCCAATCACCATGACCTTGACTATGAGTGATGCCATTGTGCCCATCACCATGACCTTGACTATGAGTGATGCTATTGTACCCATCACCATGACCTTGACACTTAACTTTTCATTGCCCCCATTAGCAGGCACTTGGCAGTTGCTCCAGCATGAGGCCATCACTAATAAACTTTTTATGTTTGCAAATTTACTGATTCTGGCCATTCTGGATGAGTGCAATCAGTTAATATGTGGCTTTTGTGTCTAACTCCTCTGCTTTGCCTGTTCACGCATCAGCACTTCATTCTCATCCACAGCCAATACTATTCATTAAAGAGGTACTACTGTTTTCTGTGGATTTACCAGGTGATGGCCTCTGATGTGGTTCTCCTTTTGTTGATTATGGGTCATGTATTGCGAGAATCCATATACCATGTACACATTTGCTTAAGAGTTATTTTATTTTTATTTATGTGTATGTGTGTGGGTCTGTGCCCATGTGTGCAAGTTCCCAGTGCCACCTTGAGGGCACTATGCAGAAGACATAATCAAGGCCAGAAGAGGCCATCGGATCCTTTGGAGCTGGAGTTACAGGCAGCTATGAACTCCCTCACATGAGTTCTGGCATCTGAACTCAAGTTCTCTGTCAGAGCAGCCAGGGCTCTTAACCCTCGGCTATCTCTCCAGCCTCTATATATACATATGAGCATAAGTTTTCAATTCTCTTGGTTATGTATCTAGGAGTATAAATGCTCTTAATTATTTTTGTAAAATAATTGAAATGAAAATTCTTTAAAATAATCATCTCTTTTGAGTCATTTATTTAGCAATCTCTTCTTCTAAACACATACATAGACTATTGTTTATTTAGTTAATTGGTCTCCCAGATCTTTTCTTCAAAAATAAGGCAGATGCAAATCTTAAGCGTGGGTCCTGGACAGGTGGTCTGTAATTTCAAATAAATGTTTGGAGTCGCTTGCCACCTTGAGTGCACTGTGCAGAAGAAATAATCAAGGCTCCTCTTGCTAGTCATATTCAATTAGTAAAATCAAGAAGTGCCCACATCCTTTAAGGAGAGGCACAAGGGCATGTACACCCTCAGGAAGCTGTTGGGTATTTTCCCTACACAAAGAAGGAAGAGAGGACTTCACACCATGGAGTTGGGGGGGGGCCTCTGAGCTTGGAGATGGAATCAGCCTAGTTCAGAGGGTGTGAACAAAGCCTAGGGTACTTAGGGACAGTGGCAAATCAAAGGCCTTTTGAATCACATAGCAAGAGGTTTGAACTTTGAACCAGAGATAGTGGGGAGCCATTTAAGGCATTTGAATAGAAGAGACTGATGCAATCAGAGCCTTTGAAAGACTACTCCACTGATAGTTTGTAGAGTGACTTCAAGGAAGAAAGAGATTGGGGATGAGAATTTGGACTGGTAATGAGGTTCTGGAACTAGGACAGCCTCAATGGAAAAGAAGAAAAGCAGCTTGTGAGAGATTTACTGAGGGCATTAGCAGCTTGGGAGAGAGCTAACAGCACAGGAGTGAATGAGATGAATGAGCGTAAGTACAGAGAGGGGAAGACAACCGGACTCCTGTGAGAAGAGTAAGAGGAGGGGACAGTTTGCTAAGGGACTCCCAGAGGACAGGGCCATACAGAGGGAAGAATGGGAGCCTGTGGAGGTACTGCTAGGAGTCCGGAAGGGAGGACCTGAGAAGAATCCTTCTGGATTTGGAGATGAGGAGGTTGGAGCTAGTGAGCTTTCAGGACTGGAAGCATGTCCTGTGAGAGAAGGTCCATCCCCCTCCCTCTCATAAGTGATTCCCACCAGGCCAAGCAGAAGGTTTGGTAAGAGCAAGTGAAGACAGCTGAGGGGATGATTGAATACAGGAATAAGCCTTGGGATAAAGGATTAAAAGGCCATAGGCCACAAAAAAAAAAAAAAAAAGACGGGTGTGGTGGTGCACGCCTTTAATCCTAGCACTTGGGAGGCAGAGGCTGGCTGATCTTTGTTGAGTTCAAGGCCAGCCTGGTCTACAGAGCAAGTTCCAGGACAGCCTGGGGCTACAGGGAGACCCTGTCTTGAAAACACCAAAAAACAAACAACCCCCCCCCCAAAAAAAGAATATATGAATGTTCCTCATTTCCCAAACCCTCACCAAGATTTTTTACCTTTTATTTTCCTAATCTTAACCATTGGATGGGGAAAATATGAAATCTCAGAGTAGATTTAATTTGCCTTTCCTTGATAGTGAACACTTTTTTAAAACACAAGACATGGAGATCTCCTGAGACAATCTGTGATGAAAAGGGAAATATCACAACAGACAAGGAAAAGATCCAGAAAATCATATGGGAATACTTCAAAAACCTATACTCTACCAAGTTTGAAAACCTAGAAGAAATGGATGAATATNAAAAAAAAAAAAAAAAAAAAAAAAAAGGCCATTGGTTGTACTTGAAGAGAAGAGTTGAGTTAACCTGAAGAAAGAGGACTACAGGAGTGAAAACAGTTAACACAGGGTGTCCAGGTGGACCAGGGAGAAGTCCAGGACGGTGAACAGCATCCAGGCAGAATGTTTATTAGTGGTAGTAGGACACTATAGAGAAAAGAATTAGAATGTGAAAATGCCTTGATTACTACTTCCAGCACACGTAGAAGGGTGAACTGTCATTCCATCTCATATAAATGTTTCGGTCTTGTGTCAGGTACTGAACAGAGCTTTGCTTATTATCCTTTTAAACGTATTTGTCCCCTAAAAGCATAGCTACATGGTATAATTATATAGGCTACCAGGTAGGCCAGTTGAGTCCACGTTTCTTATAATTATTCAAACTATATTTTTTAATTAATTTTTATTTATTTCTGTATGTGTATGAATATACTGCCTGCATGCAAATTTGTGCACCCATGTCGTGCAATGCCTCAGAGGTCAGAAGAGGGTGTCGGATTCCCCTGGAACTGGAGTTCTCCTGGTATTGGAGTTTCAGACGGTTCTCGGCCACCATGTGGGTGCTGGGGATCGAATCCGGGTCCTCTGTAAGAGCGGTCGGTGCTCTTAACCGCTAGGCCATCTTTCCAGCCCCTCAAACTATATTTTTTAAATGCTAATAATAGTGGGAAATCAACCACATTATTTTGTTTAAAAAATTAGTTCATAATCTTCAGCATAACAATTTTCAATATTTCTATTTTTTATGTGTAAGAGTGTATTGCCTGCATGTATTGTAAGTGCATTTATGTTGTGCACTGCCCACAGAGATCAGAAGAGGGCATCGGATTCCCCCAGCCATTATATGGGTGGTGGGGGTCGAACACAGGACCTCTGCAAGAACAACCAGTGTGTTCTTAACTACTGAGCCATCTCTCCAACTCCCCAGTTAACATTTTTTATACAAATGTTTTACTCTTCCTAAAATATGCCCCAAGATAATATTTTGTGTTTTCTACAGATATTTATTAACAGTATTTTCTATAGAATAACAAGCATTGTAACCACATTTATTTTATTTCGTGGTACTGGGTGTGGGACTTGAATATGGTAACATTTTAATCTTCTCTCAAAAGTAATTTGAAATTATAAAGTGTCTGTTTTCTAATGTTATGAAAACCACCCCTTATCAGTCTTGAAATTAGGGGATCCCACTAAGAAACCTTGGTAAGTGAGCAGCTACAGAAGCTAAGACCACCTTTGTTCCCTAACTTTCCTTTTCACCTAACTTTCCTTTTTCTAACAAAATGATGGGAAGTCTCCAACTGAAGCTAACTCTTAAGAGAAAACACTTTTTAACAACTCCACAATGAAGACATGACACAGTAGTATCACATTCCTTTTGCTTCAACCGGTGGGATATATTTACAAATAACTAGAAGATAGAAATTTTATGCTATACCTTAAATATATTGTGACATATAACTTTCCGGACTTTAAGAAGATACATATGTATATATATTTTTGGTCGTTTTGAGACTGGGTCTTCCTGCAGCCCCAGCTGTCCTGGAACTCACTATGTAGACCAGGCTGGCCTTGAACTCACAAAGATCTGCCTGGCTTTGCCTGCTGGGATTAAAGGGGTGTGTCACTACACCTGGATAAAAAGATATTTTTTAAAGTAGTAATTAGGACTGTGACATTACATACCTTTTTTTTTTTTACCTTAAAATGTATCAACAGAGACTCATCTTTTCATCACAAATGTACTTCCATCTCATTTCCAAGCCTGCATTGTTGTATAGATATTCAATGTGGGTTTTCCCCTCACAGTCTTCATTGTTCACAATGTTCAAAATCTCTCCGTCATCTTCGCTGTCTCTGGTACAGTTCTAGTTTTCTTAACAGTCACAAGAAGATTCTAGACATTGAGGGCTTGGTTTCTAGAAAAATGGTTTCCTTCTCTCTTTTTTTCAAAGCAGGGTGAGGGAACCACATTGTTACACTGTGTGTCCAGATCAAGGCGCTGACTGCCTGACACTGTGTTGAGAGGAAGGCGCTGACTGCCTGACTGTGTGTCAAGAGGAAGGCGCTGACTGGGGCGCTGACTGCCTGACTGTGTGTGGAGAGGAAGGCGCTGACTGCCTGACTGTGTGTCAAGAGGAAGGCGCTGACTGCCTGACTGTGTGTTGAGAGGAAGGCGCTGACTGCCTGACTGTGTGTTGAGAGGAAGGCGCTGACTGCCTGACTGTGTGTTGAGAGGAAGGCGCTGACTGCCTGACTGTGTGTGGCGAGGAAGGCGCTGACTGCCCGACTGTGTGTCCCCCTTTTTTTCACCCACAAGAAATACAAGCCAGGGTCTGACCATTTCTTCAGGGAACAAAAGTTTGAGAGAACACAGACTTATCTCCCTGAACACATGACTTCACATTTGGCCTCCATCTGGTCCAGGCCAGCTTCTTCTCTATCACCAGACTTTCTTCCTCTTATATTCCTGCCAGTCAGAATTTTTCTGTCATTATTCAAATTTTACATTCAAACCTCTTGGTTTTAGCCTCTTTAAGATCATCACTAAGACAGGGGAAATGTTGGATCTATCCAGATTGGGCAGTTGGTAATTCATGAATACTTTAAAGACTAGTTCTTACCAATTTGGATGTATTTCAGTCTCTTTATTTTTCTAGTTTTATGTTTATTTTAGGGGGAGGGCATGCGAGTGAAGGTCAGAGGTCAACTTGTAGGAGTTGGTTCTCTTCTTCCACCATGTGGTTCCTGGGGATTGAACTGAGGTTGTTGAATTTGGCAGCAAGCCCCTTTACTTGCTGGGCCATTTTGTTGGCCATATTTTATTTTATTTTAAGTTTTGTCCTGATCTGACCCTCATTCTCACATGGAATCCACTTCCAAAAGGTAGGTATGGCTCAGTGAGATTGGTTTTTGTTTTTTTTTTATAGTGTTTCTTTTAATTTTTTTTTTTTTTCGGTATGTGTATCAATGTACTGTCTGCATGCAGGTTTGTGCACCCGTGTNAAAAAAAATCCATGGCCCGTCAACAGCAGGTCGGCAGCATTAGTAATCCTCATGACTTCCTAAAAGATTTTTCCCAGTAGTTTCCAATGTGATTTGAGAGGGGGAAGGGAGAAGAGGAAGGAGGAAAAGAGAAAGAGCAAGATTGTGGGGGTGGTGAGTCCCAGTGGTTAAAACAAGTCCATAATAGGATCAAGAAGTTGGGCTTGTCCTGCACCTCTCAGGCTTTTGACCCCATCTTAAAGGGCCAGGCTCTCATCTCTTGATTGGCATTCCCATCCCTGTCAGCGTGAGACTAGACTGCTGCTGTGCCCACTGCGCCCTTTGTGAGGCAGGTGAGGTGGGTGGGTTAGAATGTGGCACTCCAATTTATGCCTGTGCTCTTCCATTTCAACAAGACAGCCAACTGGAATCACCCATAGGAGTCTGCTGGGCTGTATTTGCTGCGACACTCACTTTCACACCACTTCAAAAAAAACAAGAGTTGAATTTGTGTGTTTGAATTTGGACAGGGCGTGGGTGACAGGGCAGTGAGTTACAAGAGGCGTCAGGAGAAAGTGAGCGAAGTCAGTCTAAGTCACAAAAAGTCAGGTCTAAGCAAGAGAAATAAACAGGAGCCAAGTCTTGTGTTTGTTGGAGGTTTTTTTCTCCAAAAAAGTTAAATCTCAAAAAATTCTCATCTCTTTCCATTACTATCTTCAAGCATTTCCTTCAAACTAATTATATGATGATTTAATTTCTTGTCATTCTGTTTTGTTCTATGATATCCAAATGCACCAGACATAGGCCCCATGTATATTAAATGCTAAGTATGTTTTAAAACTTTTTAAAACATTGACTTATTGCCGGGTGTGGTGGTGCAAGCCTCTAGTCCTAGCACTGGGGAGGCAGAGGCAGGCGGATCTTTGTGAGTTCAAGGCCAGCCTGGTCTACAGAGTGAGTTCCAGGACAGCTGGGGCTACAGGGAGACACTGTCTCAAAAAGACCAAAAACCCCCCCAAAATATTGACTTATTTGTTTTGTGGAGGCTGGGTGGGTATGCATGTGCCATAGCACTTACATGGGGAGGTCAGAGGACAACTTGCAGGAGTCTGTTCTCTCCTCTGACTCCTCAAGTCCTCAGGCTTAGTGGCTAGTGCCTTTTACCTGCCAAACCATCTTGCTGGTCACTAACTATGTTTTAAACTTTTTCTTGATCATCCTAATTGATAGGTTTAATGTCGTGTCACATATAAGGAGTGCTCTGAGAATCTGATAAAGATTCCATAAAAGAATTTTTGCTCCCAATTAACAATTATTGTGCGGTACCTTCTAGAAATTACCAATCAACATTTAAGGAAGCACAATGTCATGTTTTTAAATTTTTATTTATTTTTATTTATTTTGGTGTATGAATGTACTGTCTTCATGCAGGTCTGTGCACCCGTGTTGTGCAATGCCGCGGAGGTCAGAAGAGGGTGTTGGATTCCCCTGGAACTGGAGTTCTCCTGGAATTGGAGTTATAGACGGTTCTCAGCCGCCATGTGGGTGCTGGGGATCGAACCCGGGTCCTCTGCAAGAGCAGTTGGTGCTCTTAACCACTAGGCCATCTCTCCAGCCCCATGTCATTTTTTTTTTTCAACTCAGACATGCTATTTGAACCTGAGATGTCGATTCAGAACACATGTTCTTTTCTAACTGGGGTTAGGATGTCTTGTCAGGTGTTTTGTGTGTGTTGTTGTTGGTTTTGGTTTTGGTTTTGGGGGGATTTTTTTGGGGACAGGGTCTCCCTGTAGTTCCAGCTGTCCTGGAACTCACTATGTAGACCAGGCTGGCCTTGAACTCACAAAGATCCACCTGTCTCTGCCTCCTGAGTGCTGTGATTAAAGCCATGCGCCACCATGCCTGGCTTGTCAGGTGTTTTATGTCCTTATTTTTCCTATAGACAGTCAATGAACCTGTAACCATTGGTTATTGTTGAGTGAGGTCTGGCGTTGTTGATGTCTACATGCCACTGTGGACACAGGTCATTTTAATTCAAGTCTTGAACTCTGTGTAGTAGTTTATCATGTGACAAGATCTGTTCAACATGTCAGAGGAAATATCAACCTTTACAAAAAGATCAAGTTCAAAGTTGTCTTGTGCTAATGGAAGTACTGCTGATCACATGAACAAATGGAGTGGCCTGAGGCTGTCCTCCGGGTACATCTTCCTTCCAGCTGGCTCACAGGGAAGTCCACTGTCACCCTACTAGAGGATTACAAAGCCACAGGGTACCCGACCCCCGACCCTCAAACCCTGTGATGGTGGGCTTATTTCAAATGAAGTGAGTATTCAGCCCAAATGAAACAGCAAAAACCATTAAGAGACTTTGCTACCATGGCCTCACAGACTTCCTTGATAGAAATCATGTTTAGGCTGGGCGTGGTGGTGCACACCTTTAATCCCAGCACTCGGGAGGCAGAGGCAGGCGGATCTCTGTGAGTTCAAGGCTAGCCTAGTCTACATAGCAAGCTCCAGGCCAGCTGGGACTAAAGGGAGACCCTGTCTCAAAAAACCAAAAGAAAAAAAAAAAAGCATGTTTAAGCCTGTGAGTGTAAATAGAAGGTGCAGCCAGCCCTCTCCCTCCTCCCTGTGCTCTGTGTAGCCATGTGGGATGCCGCTTGCATGTCTGATCAAATTCACTTCCCAGGCGTGTCACCATGAGTTCTGGGGACATTCTATACACCAGTCTTTTGTCGGGTGTGTGCTTTGCAAACATTTGCTCTCCGTCTGTAGCTTGTCTTTTCATCCTTTTAATTTAATTTAACCTAAAAACAAAGATTTGGGATCTTGACTCAGTGCCGTTTGTAGTTCTTCCTTTGACAGCTCCTGCTTTCCTGTTAAATCTAAAGATTGCTGGAGCCCGAAGATTGGCTCCTGGCCTTTATTTTTCTAAATACTTTATTGTTTTATGTTTACATGTAAACCTGTAATCTGTTTGGGGGTTTTATTTTTAATTTATTATTTATTTTATTCATTTATTTATTTTTAATTTTTTAAATTTTTATTTATTTTTGTATGTGTATGAATGTACTGTCTGCATGTAGGTTTGTGCACCTGTGTCATGCAATGCCACAGAGGTTAGAAGAGGGTGTCGGATTCCCCTGGAACTGGAGTTCTCCTGGAATTGGAGTTACAGATGGTTCTCAGCCACCATGTGGGTGCTGGGGATCGAACCCGGGTCCTCTGCAAGAGCAGTTGGTGCTCCTAACCGCTAGGTTATCTCTCCAGCCCCTGGAGCTTTTTTTTTTTTTTTTTGGTCTTTTTGAGACAGGGTCTCCTTGTAGCCCCAACTGTCCTAGAACTCACTCTATAGACCAGGATGGCCTTGAACTTACAAAGATCCACCTGCCTCTGCCTCCCAAGTGCTAGGATTAAAGGCGTGCACCACCACGCCCAGCTATTTTTATTTTATGTGTCTGAGTATATTGCCTGCATATATGTAAGTGGACCTGTGTTGTGCAGTGGCCACTGAGGGAGTAGAGGACATCAAATGCCCTGGAACTGGAGTTACATATGGTTGTTAGCTGCAGTGTGGGTGCTGGGATTCAAACCTGAGTCCTCTGTAAGAGCAGTCAGTGCTCTTAACTGCTAAGCCATCTCTCCAGCCCCAATTAATTAACTTTTTTTAACGTGCATGTTTTATCTGCATACATGTTTTTAAACCATGTGTGCATATGGTACCTGCAGAGGCCAGAAGAGGGTGTTGGATCTCTTGGACCTGGAGTTTCTGATAGTCGTTAACCACCATGTGGGTGCTGGGAACTGAACCTAGGTCCTCTGCAAGTAGCCAGTGCTGTGAACACTGAGCCATCTCTCCATCTCTCCAGCCCTTGAATCTTCTTTTCAGTGCTGTTTTGATTTGCTTCATCTTCTCGTGCTGCTTCAGCTCCCCGTTGGATCCCTGCAGGTTTCATGCATAGAGGTGAATGGCATTTCCCTGGTCTTCCCTGAGCTTCCATCACCACTGGTAGAGAGTGAGAGATGCTGGTTCCAAGTTTGAAGGAGAGAGCGCTGCCGGGAGAGGGGGCTGCCTGGAGAGGGTTGTACCTGCTTGCATCACCTTCTGCTACTAGTGATGGGCCGGGATCTCTGGGGTCTGAGTAGTCCTGCTTGCTGCTGGGTAGAGGCCAGATGACTGATTTGCTTCCTGCTGAAGGATGAAGGGCTTGGAGATGCCTGGCCTCACTTGTCTTGCTACTAGATAGATGGCCAGAAATCACCAGCACCAGATGGTTCTTTGCAACTGGTTTGGAGGATAGGAATGATTGTGTCCCTGTTTATCAGAGTGGGTGGAGGGGCACCTGCTGCCTCCTGATGTGGGCAGGAACTGGTCAGCTGCCTCAGGGTCCATCACTGCCACTTTTGCTAAGCCATAGGAACATGCATCACCCCCCAACATTGACCTTCTTTTCTAGTCAACGGACCATAGAGTGTACTTTCCTTACCCTCTTGGCAGTTTGGAGCTGTGGGTCTTTTTTATTCCCAGAATAGAACATAAAGGGGACGTTACAAAACTCTAGGACACTCATCCCAGTGTCTCTCTGGTCCTGAGGTCCCCAGCTAGTCAGCCTCTTTCTGCCATTGAGAACTATCCTATGATTTCCTATTGAATTCCTTCCAGAATAATCAGTTGCATTTAGAACCAGAGGAATAGGTAACATAGACATCTTATCGTGAGCCAGAAACCTGTGTAGACTTCAAAAAATTATTATATTTATGTGTGTGTGTGCATGTGTGCGCACATGCATGTGTGCACATATGAGCATATGCATCCCATGGTCTGGGGTAGAAGTCAGAGAACAACTTGTAGAAGTCAGTTTTCTTCTTCCATAATGTGAATCCTGGGAATTGAATTCAGGTCATTAGGCTTGCCAGCAAGCATGCATACACTCCCTGAGCCATCTTGCTGGCCTTCCATGTGAACTTTTAAAGCAGGGCAGTATTGGGGCTGGAGAGATGGCTCAGCAGTTGAGAGTGCCAACTGCTCTTGCAGAGGACTCGGGTTCGATTCCCAGCACCCACATGGAGTCTAAGAACCATCTTTAACTCCAGTTCCAGGGGAATCCGATGCCCTCTTCTGACCTCCGCAGCATTGCACGACACAGGTGTACCAACCTACATGCAGACAGTACACTCATACACATTAAATAAATAAATAAATAAATAAATAAATAAATAAAATTTAAAAAACAGGGTAATATTGATTATTTAACACTAAACAGCACTGAATATAACAGGGTTCTGATGGTATATCTGTGTGTTCATGACCTTGTGAGATTTCAGTCATCATTATGAATATCTTCCAACCAAAGAACTGTATTAAAATAAGTATATACAAAAGGAAATGTAAAGAGTGTAATTTAGATCTGCTTTGCTAAAAAAAAATACACAGAAAATGGTGAGTTTATCAAACATTCTTTCTGGGGCTGGAGCAATAGCCTAGCGGTTAAGAGCGCTGACTGCTCTTGCAGAGGACCTGGGTTTGATCCCCAGCACCCACATGGCGGCTGAGAACCATCCAAAACTCCAATTCCAGGAGAACTCCAGTTCCAGGGGAATCTGACACCCTCTTCTGATCTCCACAGCATTGCACAACACGGGTGCACAAACATACATGCGGACAGTACATTCATACATATAAATAAATAAAAAAAATATGATGTGGTTGACAATCTTTAAAAAAAATAAAACATTCTTATTTATCTATGTATTTTGCTGGTTACTTTACAGGCAAATACTCTGCCACTAGACTACATCCATAATTCTGTATTTTTAGTCAGTATACTTTTATTTAAGGGATTTCATATGTGATTCCTTCACTGTCCATCCAGGTAGATGAAGTTATAGATTTCTCATGATAGTCCTTTCTCAAAGAACCAATGCCTAATCCAGTTGTGTTGTTGATCTCACCACAGTTCTTCCATGTCCACATGAATTAAGGGTGTCGTCATGAGAACCTCAGAGTTCTCCATCTGAGGTCTTCGGCAGCCAATTCTTGAAACAGTTTACTTTAGTAACCATTTTAGGATAGATCTGCTTCTTCAATTGCCGATACTCCACTCTCTTAACAAGGAGTTCAAATCATACTGATTCCTAAGCCATCACTCAGGAGTAATACAGTCTGTAGGACATGCCGGTGCTGCATTGAAATCAACATCCATTCACAGTAAGACAGGTGCCTTCCATTCCAGACCTCATGTTCAAGACAAGTTTCTCATTAGAACCATCACTTTGAGTTGTCTTGTGTGTCATATTCCTTCTTCTATGTATCTACACTCATACTGCACAGTGTGTTCTGAGTTGCACCCATCTTTCATGTCTTTGTCTAGCAGTAAATACACACACAGACACACACACACAAAGTGTTAGTGAATCCTTTTTGAACTTAAAAAAATTTAAGTTTATATAATTTTTTCTGTATGAGTGCTTTGCCTGTACCATGTTTATCCACATGTGTGCAATACCCACAGTAACCAGAATAGCATGTTGGATCCCCTGGAACTGGAATTACAGACAGTTGTTAGCCACCATGCAGGTGCTGGGATATCAACCCTGGTCCTTTGTGTGAGCAGCCAGTGCTCTTAACTGCTGAGCCATCTCTCCAGCCCCGTTTTTGAACTTAAAAAAAATTAATTTTGAGACAGGGTCTTGCTAAGTTACTAAGGCTGGCCTTGAACTTGCAATTCCCCTGCCACAGCCTCCTGAGTAGCTGGGCTTGCAGGCCGGCCCCACCAGGCCCAACTCATTTTTCTCCAGTTCTTACCATAATAAACCAGAGTTTCTGTGGCTCCTCGACCTTTCTTTTCAAGTTGAGATGGAACAGGCTAGCCAAGATGGTGGGTTTCTGAGGAATCCCCTAGTCCCCGGTCATTTCTCCCATCTAGACAGAGAGGGAGCTTTGGTTTAATTTAATACTATATAATCTAGAAGTCTGTATTAGCAGTTCACTTATTAATTTATCTTAGTTTTACTCAGAGTTTGATTAGAAGAATTTGTATTTTAGGGTCTCTGGTTATATGGATTACTTCCAATGAGGATTCAGTCTACTTTCTAATAGTTTCAAATGGTTAACGTAAATAAAGGAACTGCTTTGAGTCAATTGCATGCTTGATGTCTCCCGCCTCCCCATGCAGTTGTGTAAGAGTCTGTGCATTCAGTTCTGCTTTTGGAAAATTATATCATCCAGCAGTTAGAGATGGCTAACTGAGCAGGGGCAGAGGGGCACTGCAGTTCTCTGAGCATCCAAGGAGATAGAGCGCCAAGAAAACTGTTGAGCTCCTACACTGCTCTAACTGTAGTTCAACACCAAACCGGAAGTGCCCACTCGGCAGTGTGCTGGATCCTTGATAATCACTATTTTTAAAGTGGAAAACCAGTCTCTTATAAAACAGAGGGTTTTTTTGTTTTGTTTTGTTTCTGTTTTGAGCCAGGCTCTCACTATGTAGACCAGGCTGACCTCCTGGGTGCTGGGATCAAAGGAGTGAGCTGCCACACCCAGCTTATGAATGGACAGGTTTATGAGTGGAAAACAGAAAGTAGGATGAGAGACAGTGCCTGAAAAAAGTCAGTGGTGTTTGTAACCAGGGAGAAGGCAGTAGAGCTGTGCAATAGAAGGCTGCGCCCATCAGTGGAGAGCAAGAAAAGGTAAGAAAGATTGTGAAACAGCACAAGCACTCATTCATCAGTTCGTGCTGTAGTAATCAGACTTTCACTGGTTTCAAAATGCTTTAAATTGCTAATAGTACTTTTATTTATTTTATTTTACTTTATTTTCTAGTGGTAAGGACCTAATCCAGGGCCTTGTATATAACTAGGGAAGCTCTCACCTCTTAGTCTCAGCCTACCAGGCCATACATCAGTTTATGAAGTACTTTATAAGCATTTTTTTTTTTTTGTCTTTTTGAGACAGGGTCTCCCTGTAGCCCCAGCTGACCTGGTACTTGCTCTGTAGACCAGGCTGGCCTTGAACTCACAGAGATCCACCTGTCTCTGCCTCCTGAGTGCTGGGATTAAAGGTGTGGGCTACCACACCCGGCCTTTTTGATCATTTTTAAAATTTGAGCTTGTGCCAGACATGGTGGAATGCACGCTCAAGAAGCAGATCTCTGTGAGATCCAGGCCAATTTGGTCTACATAGTGAGTTCCAGGCCAGCTGGAGCTACAGGGAGACAATAAATAAATGAATAAATAAATAAATAAATAAATAAATAAATAAACAAACAAACAAACAAACAACAACAAAAAAAAAAACGAGTTCGATTGCCGGGCGTGGTGGCGCACGCCTTTAATCCTAGCACTTGGGAGGCAGAGGCAGGTGGATCTTTGTGAGTTCAAGGCCAGCCTGGTCTACAGAGTGAGTTCCAGGACAGCTGGGGCTACAGGGAGACCCTGTCTCCAAAAGACCAAAAAAAAAAAATAAATAAATAAATAAATAAATAAATAAATAAATAAATAAATACATGTATTACCATTGCAGGTGGCAAATGCTGTTCCAGAATCTTCCTTGCTCTGATATAAATGGAGCCTAGACCTTGGAAGGTTATATCTCCGTATGACTCCTTTTCTCTTGACTGGTTTTGGTGAGTTAGGCACAGCTTCATCTTCTCCGTTTTCATACCCAAGCGAACAAGCATCTCACATTTTCACAAGCCTTTTAAGGCTGTTCCTGACTTAGGAAGATAAATGGGCGCTGTCAATCAAAGGCTCCTGAGTCATGGGCTTCGCCTTCAGAGCTCTCTCTTCCTTCTTTCCTTTATTTTTTTTTCCCTTCTCTCCCCATACCCTGTTTTCCTGTTTGAACTTTTTGTATCTCAATTTCTATATTTCTATTTCCTTTTTTTTTTTTCTTTCTGAGACAGGGTCTCCCTGTAGCTCCAGCTGTCCTAGAACTCTTTATGTAGTCCGGCTGGCCTTGAACTCACAGAGATCTGCCTGCCTCTGCCTCTCAAGTGCTGGGATTAAAGGTGTGCACCACCGCCTAGCAGAAGAGAGGCTTCCCTGACCAGGAATCGAACCTGGGCTGCAGCAGTGAGAGCACCATCCGTTTCCCTTTTAAATTATTATAAATCAACCTGTGTAAAGTTGAATGAGCAACTGTCTACTCTTTAATGGAGAGGAGCTGCTGGCAGTGTGGTTCCTCTTTGTGATAGTTTCCTCTTTGCCCAGCCATTAGCTGGGCCCAGATATAACATACGCTTTTGCCATTCTTAGCCATCTGCAGAAAGCCAGTGTCCTGAGTTATGACAGTGCAGCTTGGTCAAGAATCTTAAAAAACACAAAGCTGAGCCGGGCGTGGTGGCGCACGCCTTTAATCCTAGCACTGGGAGCAGAGGCAGGGCGATCTTTGTGAGTCAAGGCCAGCCTGGTCCCACAGATGAGTCCAGGACAGCTGGGGCTACAGGGAGACCCTGTCTTGAAAAGACAAAACAAACAAAACAAAACAAAAAAAAAAAAAACCCACAAAGCTGCTTTGTCATAGGATAGTTATTATTTTTAACTATACCTAAGACATAAACTGTACATATTAATAAGATACCATGCAATAAACCATATCTTAAATTTCATTTAGTTTTTTCTTTTTTTCTTTTATATATATTATTATTATATGGTCTTTTCAAGACAGCGTCTCCCTGTAGTCCCCAGCTGTCCTGGAACTCACTCTGTAGACCAGGCTGGCCTTGAACTCACAAAGATCTGCCTGCCTCTGCCTCCTCCCGAGTTCTAGGATTAAAGGCATGCGCCACCACGCCTGGCCCTTTTTATTTTTTTAAGCAGGTTCTCCCTATATAGCACCAGCTGGCCTGAAATTCATTCTATAGATAGACCAGGTTGGCCTTGATCTCACAGAGATCCACCTGCCTCTGCTTCTCTAGTGCTGAGATTAAAGACTTCTTAATGAGCATCACCATACCCAGCTTAAAATATATTTAGAAATGAAGACTTTTTTCTATCCTGAGTAGTTCTATTTACATTTAAAATATTTTATTTATTATTCTTATTTTGTGTATGAGTGTATTGGCTGCATGCATGTAAGTGCACCTGTGTCATGCAATGCCCTCCAAGTTAGAAGAGGGCATCAGATTCCCCTGGAACTGGTGCTACAGATGGTTGTTAGCTGACATGTGGGTGCTGGGAATCAAACCCAGGTCATCTGCAAGAGCAGCCAGTGGCTCTTAACACACACTTCTTCTTTGTAATGCCAAGTTTCCTTGCAAGCCGATCCTGATTTATAGTTAGAATGAATGAATTTTTTTAAGTACAGCTTTTTTTATATACATAAAAGGTAGATAAAATCTTAGTAAGCATCTCTATCCTAGTACCAGTTAAGCAAACCATTCTGAAATGAATTTTATCTGTTGGCTTGAGTGTAATCATTAGGCTTAATTTTCCCATCAGTCATTTTGACTCAAGGTTTCTTTCCTTTTTTGGTTTCTCTGAATGTCTCTGCATAGAAGTGATTTATGGGAGGGGAAAAGGACAGGACATGAGAGCCCAGATTTTATCTCAGGACTTCTGTCCTTATTTTCTAGGAAGCATCCACTGTTGAAAAATGTTGACAAAATTGTATCACAAAATATAAAAAATAGCCAAATGTTTTTCTGTGTTGTTGACCCAGAGTTGTGACATAATGGCAGTTGCTGATGAAATTCATAATATTCTTCTGTCTTTATTTGCCAGAGATAAAAAGACAAATACTTACTGTTCTGCCTTATATTTCTGACCAACCATATTCAAGAATTCCATTTTTTAATTAATTTTTTAAATTTATTTCCATATGTGTATGAATGTACTGTCTGCATGCAAGTTTGTGCACCCGTGTCGTGCAATGCCTTTAATTCACTGCAGAAGTGGCTAATGCAAATATTTATGCAAATCTTGGTTCCTTTTTTTTTTTAAACCAGTATCACTTCAGAGAACCTGTCATGACCCATATAGGAAATATCACAGTAAGAGACTATTTGTTTTCTCCTATTCCTCAGTTTTAATTTTGTTTTGTAGTAGTTAATTGAATGTTACTTTACATTGTAATAGAAGAGAGAAAATGGTCCTCGCAGAGCAGGTTGCAGCCACCCCTACTTAAGTATCTTACCCCTCCACCCTTGCTAAGAAGCACAGCACCTCTCGAACACGATGCTCCTGCAGCTCACGATCATCAGAAAAAGCTGAATTTTAACTTTAGTGAGTGAATTTAGAAGCTGGGAATGTCGCTTAGTGGTAGAGTGCCTGCCTGCCTGGCACAAGGTCCTGGGTTCAACCCCTAGCCCTACCAAAAAATTAAAAAGGAAAAAAAAAGTAATTTCCTTCATTTTATCTTTCCTAATTATACCCTGAAATGATGATTTGACATTTTACTGGATTTTAAAAGTTCTAGGATCAATCTGAATTTGTAATCCAGGTCTCCAGACCCAGAATATTGGTATTCTCCATGTTAATTCCAGAGACAGGAGCCCACTCGACAAAGCCACACTCCTAGGGGAGACAGCCCTCCCTTCTCGCCGAAAACATCGCAGACTGTTGAAAGCAAGTTCCAAATTCCAAACACAATACTCTGTTCCCAGGCTGTCAGCTGTGCTGATGGACATGAACTGTGTCCGGCCTTTCAGGAACGGCCCCTGCCCCAGTACTTTTGGGGTTCTCTGGTTCTTCCTCACCCTCCTCCCTTAAGGGACTGCGTTAATAAATACCCTTTGGCTGCACTGCCCTGCTCTGTCACCGCCTGTGTCTCATACTGGCTTCCTTGTGCCATACAATCTCTTCGAGGACAAGACTCTAACATGTTCTTGATGATATCTTTGCTACTTGGCATGAAGCCTGGCATATAATGGATATGAAATAAGTATTTGCAGAAGGAGTGGATAAAGTGACAGGGAAAGTCACTTAATTAATTTTATATTTCTTTCATACTTCAAAACCACTATAAATCCTGTATGCCAAAATAGCCACTTGTTACCTTGATTAACACTATACTTCTTTGTATACAAGGGAGAAGTTTCTAGGATTTGGTTATATTTTAAATTGGCAATGGGCAGAATGGCTTCTTTAGTGAGAGACCTTTGCTTCCCTTTGGAAAAAAAAATTGTAATGTAGCTACCCAAGAGGAAATAATTAGCACATTGCTTGTTAATGTGAACTTTTGGAATAGTGGACTTTTTTGTTGTTGTTGTTTGTTTTTGTTTCTGAGACAGGGTCTTGCTAGATAGCCCAGGCCAGCCTTAAACATATAATACCCACTAGGTGTGTACCACATACAATTATTTTAATTTATTATTGTTACTGTTGTTGTTTTGATTATTACTTGTGTATATGAGTGTGGGGATCAGGGCACATGCCACAGCGTACACGTGGAGGCCAGAGGACAACCTTCGGGAGTGAGTTTTGTCCTTCCACCTTCTTGTGACAGGGTCTCTCTGGTTTCTGCCACTCAGTATGCTCCAGGCTGCCTGGCTCACACACCTCTGGGAGAGTCTCCTGTCCGTGCCTCCCATCTTACCATTAAGAGTGCTGGGGTTACAGACATGCCCTATCATGTCTGGGTTTTTTACATGGGTTCCAGGGATAAAACTCAGGTTGTCAGGCTTATGCAGCAAGCACCTTTGCTCATTGAGCTATCTTGCTGGCCCCGTGATGATTTTATATGTGTGTATCTTTGCTTGTTTTTTAATAGTGAAGTTAAGTTTGTTGTTCTCTAGTTGTGGAGCTCTGAACCCAATGAAAAGTAGGGTCCTGGGCTGTGCCCCATGTAACTGGAGAGCAGAGCACTACACTGATTAAATGTTTGTTTCTTTGCACAGTCAAAGTAGGGTTCATGCCTCTCATATTGTGCCTGACACCCAGCACAAACTGGTTATTTTCAGAGCTGGTTAAGTATATGTTGAGCGTTAAGTACTATAAGAAGGATCTTCGTTCAGCATGTACACAGTGTGAGACATACATGGCCAATTTGCTAAGTGGGAGTTTCAGTCTAAATACAACATGCTTTCTGAAAATAAGCAAAAAGATCTTCTGGGATTAGAAGATCACAGCTTTGGGGGCAGTTTTGTATGAATGCCACTCTTTCAGTTTAAGTGGGTCAAAAACGAACCATTCAGAGCAAATGGACTTGTCAACTTTATCTGGTAAAAAGAATTGAGAAAGATAAGTGTCTTGGGGTCTAAGCAGGCCTTTCCTAAGGAAGACATGCATGGAAACTGTAAGTGCCTGTGAGCCTGGGGTTTACTTGTAAGCATCACATTAAATTTTTAAAAAACTTCGGGGGCTGGAGAGATTAGCCTAGCAGTTAGAGCACCGACTGCTCTTCAGAGGACCTGGGTCCATCCCCCAGCCACCCACATGGTGGCTAAGAAACCATCTGAACTCCAATTTAGGGAGACTCCATCCAGGAGAATGACACCCCTCTTCTGACCCTCCGGGGCATTGCATGACACGGTGCACAAACCTACATGCAGACAGTACATCATACACATACAAAAATAAATAAAATTTTTTTAAAAAGAAGTTCCTCTTCTTCCAGAAAGGAAACACAAGTTTGAAAACAATCTCCAAGGACTTGATATTGAATGAACTTAACTCTTTCTAGGATGGATCCATTTCAGTATTTTTGGCAAACACTCAAAACAGCCGACACAGTGCATTTACATAAATGTTTAAAGGAACATTTTCCTTCAGCGTTATTATTTCTCAACATATGTAAGTATTTTCCTTTCCAAGTGATACATTCTTACATTACAGAAATAGATGGTTCAAACTTCAGACTTCAACTTTTATGCCATGATTAAAGTTTAAAAATGGATCTTTTTCCATCCTTGGTTCTAACGTTTTTAGAACCTTAGCTTCTTTCCCTGTGAAGTCTGGATTGTAGTGCCTAGCCTTGGGATCCTTCTGGGAATTCATTGGTATGATGCACATGAAACCTCTAAGACAAAGTCAGTGCTGTGGATGATAGTGACAGGGTGGGGTCCACAAAGGCTTTTATGATTAAAACCAGATGCAGGATCGGGTTGGGCATTTTCCTTGCTTGCATTTAATCATTCTGATCCCAAATTAGCCCAAATATGTCTTTTATATAAGAAATACTGATCTAGTATATTATTTGACTTTGCAGTCCTGGGGATTGAACCGGGGCCTTCTGCATGCTAGCCCAGTGCTCTACCACTGTGCCCCAGCCCCTTCTATAAGAAACCTATTGAGCCAGGTGTGGTGGCACACACCTTTAATCCCAGCACTTGGGAGGCAGAGGCAGGCAGATCTTTGTGAGTTCAAAGCCAGCCTGGTCTACAGAGCGAGCTCCAGGATAGCTGGGACTAAAGGGAGACCCTGTCTCAAAAAAATACCAAAAAAAAAAAAAAGAAACCTATTGAAGGAATGTTTCAGAGCAATCATGCAGCTATCTATTTAGACTGAGTTTTTCAATTTTTTATTTTTTTTTCATATTTTATGTGCATGAGTGTATTGCCTACATGTGTATGTAAGTGCACTTATGTTATGCAATGCCCACAGAGGTCAGAAGAGGGCATCAAACCCATGGAACTGGAGTTACTGAGGATTGTTAGCTGCCATGTGAGTGCTGGGAACTGAACCTGGGTCTTTTGCAAGAGCAGCCAGTGCTCTTGACCACTGAACCATCTCTCCAGCCCCTAGACTGAGTTTTGATGATATATTTCAACAAGTCCCAGATTAGTATTATAGATTGTTATATACATTTTAAAATATTTTATTTATTTATTTATTTATTTATTTATTTATTTATTTATTTATTTTTGAGGCAAGGACTCCCTGTAGCCTCAGCTGGCCTGGGACTCACAGAGATCCGCCTGCCTCCACCTCCCGAACACTAAAATTAAAGGCGAGCGCCACCACGCTGGGCTTAAAGATGCTTCTTACCCGCCATGTGGGTGTTGGGAATCGAACCCAGGTCCTCTGGTAGAACAGTCGGTGTTCTTAACCACTGAGCCATCTCTCCAGCCCTAATTTTATTATTAGTTATGTGTATGTGAGTGCACATACATGTGGGTGCCTATAGAAACCAGAAAAGGGCATCCGTTCACCATAGGCTGGAGTTACAGGTGATTGGGAGCCTCCTCACATGGGTGCCGAGACTCAAACTTTGCAAAAACAACAAGAGCTCAGAGCCAGCTCTCCGGTCCCATCGTATTCATTTATGAACATTTTTTTTTTTTTGTCTTTTCGAGACAGGGTCTCCCTGTAGCCCCAGCTGACCTGGAACTCACTCTGTAGACCAGGCTGGGCTTGAACTCACAAAGATCTGCCTGCCTCTGCCTCCTGAGTGCTAGGACTAAAGGCGTGCACCACCATGCCTGGCATGAACATTTTTTTTAATACACAATAGTTTCTTAAATATAATTACCTTTAAGAATGAGAATAAGGAGTCCAAATGGGGAAACTTTCTGTATACACTGCATTGTGAAACTAGAGTATTATTGAACATATATTTGCTTTCATAATAAAACAAGAGACCACTGGAATGTTTCATCAGCAACTGGAATAGTGGAAATTGTACATAAAATTAATAAACTACCTACTATGGTGGTAAAACCCAAGAATAAATTTGTTTCAATCATTTTTTTATCATAGGGTAAGAACTATATCTATGAATACAGTGGTGAAATAGGGTGGAGAGAGTGCTGTTATAATTTATTAATATAAAACTATGAACTTTGCCAGATAACATTCAAAATATGTCTTTAGTGTTTTGAATTTGGGGTACAGCCAGACTTTCATATCCACAGATTCTATACTTGGGCCTCAAACAGCTATAGAGCAAACAGTTCAGAACCTGAAGATTTGGGATAGTTCCATGAAAGGAACTGGAGTATCCACAGATTTGAGTACATAAAGGGGGTGGCAGTCCTGAAATGTATTCACCAGGGGTATCTGGGAGGATAGTTTCCTTTCTGTGGAAAAAAACAGGTGAACACCACAGAAAAGCTGTCGATGGCCTTCTGTGTGCCATCACCACCGAGGTGACTTGTGCTTTCCACGAACTCTGCCTTTGGGAATCCATCAGCCTTTGCACGTAGTTCTCCCCTCTGTTTTTGCCCCTTGTCGGAGATTCAAAACCAGGGTTTCACTTGTGGCTAAGCTGGTCCTCTACCACTGAGGAGCTACAGCCTCACCTCCAATGGCAGCTCTTCAAATGGGCTTGTGAGATATGGGTGCTCTGAGATGTGCTTTATATGTGAAATGTGCTGTGACATTTGTTTTTTAATCTCTAAACTGTTGTACCATCTCAGTAATCAATGTTATTGAAAGTTCAAGTTGTTTGCATTACCTTGCTATGTGGCTCATCCCATGCACACACCTTTCCTTTCTCGTGAACAAGTGCCCAGAAGTACGAGTGAAAAGCCACCCCTGCCTTATTTTATTTTATTATTGTATTTTATTATTTTATTTTATTTTGTTTTACTTTATTTCTTTTTTTAAATGCTTGCCTGCACTTTTTTAAAATTTTATTCATTCTTTATGTGTATGAATGTACTGTCTTCTTGTAGGTTGGTGCACCCGTGTCGTGCAATGCTGCGGAGGTCAGAAGAGGGTATCAGATTCCCCTGGAACTGGTGTTAAAGATGGTTCTTAGCCTCCATGTGGGTGCTGGGAATTGAACCCGGGTCCTCTGCAAGAGCAGTCTGTGCTCTTAACTGCTGAGCCATCTCTCCAGCCCCTATTTTATTTTCTGCTTTATTTATTTGTACCATTCTAAGGATGAAGCTCTTTTTTGATTGATAAATTCTATATTTTGGATCCTGGTATGAAGCCAACATTTCCTCACTTGTTTCTTTTACTAGTGTTTTATGCCAAAGAGTGATTAATTTCTATGTTATTTTTATCAGAATAATAATTTCTATATAAAGTATAGGAAAAAGGCAATACTTTTCTTCAGTCTTTATGATGCAAAGTAGCTGTCTCTTACCTGCCATCTCCCCTCTCACCCCTGTCCCTGCTTCCTGGTGGCAACTACTTCAAAGGTTTATGGATACACTCTCTGTCTCTTCTTTCCTCCATATTTCTAAATAGCATGTTTATACTGCAGTCAAAATATTTCAATTTTAAATGACAGATGAGAATTTAGCTCCCATACATACACACTCAGATTCTGCTTCCACTTTCCAGATAGGGCTGTAGTCATAATTTTTGGTTAGCTCACCAGACAACACTTATGTTACGATGATCTGTGTGTGATTCACACCTGTGACTTTTAGTAGACTCTGATTAAATTTGCTTTCTCCCTGTGACATTTCCTTTGCCCTAGAGTAAATAATTGCTTCATTTCTTCTATTAATTCATATAATTCATTCTCATATTCTCCTCCAGAATCATAAATATCCCCTCAGTATGTTCAAATCTACAGCATAATCTCTCCATTTTGTCTTTTCTTGAACTCTCCCTACATGATTGCCTGTTACAAACCAAGTAAGACACACTCCACACATAAGCCTACATGCAGTTATGTGCAGACCATATCTTAAGTGAAAATAGAACTTGCTTATATCCACTGTTTTATAATAATGCTTTAAAATTTTTTATTTATTCTTGTATGTGCATGAATGTACTGTCTGCATGCAGGTCTGTACACCCATGTAGTGCAATGCCACGGAGGTCAGAAGAGGGTGTTGGATTCCCCTGGAACTGGAGTTAAAGACGGCCCTTAGCCTCCATGTGGGTGCTGGAGATCGAACCCGGGTCCTCTACAAGAGCAGTCAGTGCTTTCCAACCACTCAGCCATCTCTCCAGCCCCTATAATATGCTTTTTAAAACTCAGTGTATTTAGGTATATATACTTCTTTTATTTTAATGAGGTCTTACTATGTTACCCAGAATAGCCTCTTGGGTTCATCCATCTTCCTGTCTTAGCCTCCCGAGTAGATGCACCCACGTAGTCTGGTTCACATTTGCTTTCTGTACCCACACTCCTGTTTTTTGTACCTCTGTAGTGGGTATTGTTATATTCTTTTTTTTACATCATCCTGAAAGTTTAAATCATTGTGCAGCAAAGTTAAGTGTTTATATATGTTTCTATATTTTGTGTTGCATGTAAAATCTGAGATCATAAAAATAGTTCCCATATTTGTACTGGTTAACTGGTTTTAATTTTTCTGTGTAAAACTCACATATGTTTTGACACAAAGAATGTAATGTAGAGGTTGCCCCTGTGTCACTTTGAACGACCTGCTCTTACGTCATCATACTGAATGGGTAATTCATCCTCTTAGACTGACTTAAAAGTCAACAGTGTCTTACATTGCATATCCATCTGTATTTGGTTCCATTTCTGAGAACCCCATCCTATTTCTCTGATCTTTCTGTCTGTTCTAGTCCCAGATCTCAGCACTGATTTGCTTTAGTTTTAATTTTTTTATTATTTTTATTTTTTATTATATTTTATGTGTATGAGTGTACTGTCTGCATGTAGGTTGGTGCACCCGTGTTGTGCAATGCTGAGGAGGTCAGAAGGGGGCATCAAATTCCCCTGGAACTGGAGTTAAAGATGGTTCTTAGCCTCCGTGTGGTGCTGGGAATTAAACCCGGGTCCTCTGCAAGAGCAGTCGGTGCTCTTAAGCGCTGAGCCATCTCTCCAGCCCCAGTTTTAAATTTGTTTTTTAACTTTAAAATTTTTATTACATTTTATTGATTGGTTTGTGCAAGTGTGTGTGTGGGGGGGGGGAGCATATACACATGCCATAACATCACGGATGCTGGAGTCAGTTCTCTCTTCCACCATGAGGGGCCTGGAGATCCAACTCAGGCTGCCACCCCTAGCAGCAAGTGTCCTTACCTGCTGAGTCATCATTGCCTAGCCTGGGAATTTTTAGTTTGGTGGTTTGTCTGTCCTTGCTTTTGCAGTGCTGTAGATCAAGCGCGGGGTCTACACACATGCTAGAAAGTGCTACACCACTGAGTACTTCCTCAGCCCTTAGCTGTCAACTCAATTATTACTATTCAGATCTTTAAAAAAAATTTAAGATGTTTTTATTTTATGTGTGTTTTGCAGCATCTATAAAAGGGCACCACATGCATGCATTCCCCACAGAGCCCAGAAGAGGGCATCAGAGACCCTGCAACTGGAGTTACAGATGGTTGTTAGCCCCTGTGTGGATGCTGAGAACCAAACCTGGGACGTGGGTCCTCTGCAAGAGCAGCCAGTGCTCTTAACCGCTAAGCCGTCTCTCCAGCCCTAGGATCCTTTTTCCCTTTTTTTTTTTTTTTTTTTTTTTTTTTTTTTTTGTCTTTTTGAGACCGGGTCTTCCTACAGGTAGCCTGGAACTCACTATGTAGACCAGGCTGACCTGGATCTCACAGAGATCCACCTGCCTCTGCCTCCCGAGTGCTGGAATTAAAAGGCATGCACCACCACCCACCACCCCAAGAATCTTTTCTTTATATATCTTTTCTTCATAGAATTCTGTTTTTAATTTTATTTTTTGGGAGGGACAGGGTTTCCCTGTAGTTCCAGCTGGCCTAGAACTCAATAAGCAGACCAGGCTGACCTCAATCTCACAAATCTCACAGACTTGCCTCTGCCTTCCAAGTGCTGGGATTAAACACATGCACCACACACCTTACAAACACAATTTAAAAAAAAAATACCATGTGCATTATAAAAAATGAGAAGACATGACATAAGGTCTTTGTGCTGCCATCTCAGTCAGATAAATGAAATGACCAAGAAAGCAGAAATATACTTGGCAAAAACATAGGTAATAGTAGAAAAGATACTGTCCTAGTACTTAGGTTTCATTTTTATAAAATGCCTTGTTGGTTTGCTGCATCATTTTATTTTTAATTATGGGTTGAAGACTAAATGACTCACTTTCTTTTTAAAAATTTTTAGTAAAAATATATTTGCATATATTAAAATTTAAAACACTGCAGTAGTACACAATATAGAAAGGAGACAAATCCAAGGCAAATAACAGTTACCAGTCCAGCCAGCGTGGTGACCCACACACATTTAATCCCAGCACTGGGGAGGCAAACAGGTGGATGTAAGTTTAAGGCCAGCCTGGGGCCTGGAACTTGCTCTGTAGACCAGGCTGGCCTTGAACTCACAGAGATTCGCCTGCCTCTGCCTCTCGAGTGCTGGGATTAAAGGCGTGCACCACCATGCCTGGCCTTACTGCTATTTTATTTATTATTTTTTTTAATTTTTTATTTATTTCCATATGTGTATGAATGTATTGTCTGCATGCAAGTCTGTGCACCCGTGACGTGCAATGCCACGGAGGTCAGAAGAGGGCGTCGGATTCCCCTGGAACTGGAGTTCTCCTGGAATTGGAGTTTCAGACGGTTCTTGGCCGCCATGTGGGCGCTGGGGATCGAACCCGGGTCCTCTGCAAGAGTGGTCGGAGCTCTTAACCGCTAGGCCATCGCTCCAGCCCCTTTACTGCTATTTTAAACACAGCCATATTTTGCATATGAATGTGTGCATTGTGTTCCTAACACTGTTCTTAATACTTTAGTGGTTCTTAATACCTTCTTTTAGTTCTTAATACTTTCTTTCTATAGCTCTCCTCTGCTTGTAGCACCTACATAGTAATCAAATGTGTGATTGTACCAGTTCCTTTTTTGATGGCCACTTGGGCTGTTTCCAAAGGAGTGATGTCACAAACCATTCTGTAATTATCATTATAAATAGCAGAGTGATTCGTTTCAGTTCATCCACTCTGACTCCAGCTTAAGGGCCTCCTTTTTTCTAAACTCTGAACAATATGAAGCCCCCTTAAACAGCACTCTGGGCAGTCACAAAGCAGTGCTAACCAAAAACCCTTCTGTTTTATTATCTCTTCAATAACAAAATATCCCTTTTCTCAATGAGCTGACAGGCTGCCAGGGCTGGCCAGCATGTAGCGTGTCAGTCATAGGCATTACTCATTCTGTTGCTGTAAAGTGTTAGTCATGATCAGAAGGTGATAAACTTATTTGTCTTGGGCTTCCAACAAATTGCAGGGAGAGGGGTTGATAATTGAGTTTAGGAAACAAAAAACTGAGTTTAGGAAACAAATTATGCAGGAGACAGTAGTGCACTGGTAGCCATTGGTGAACTTGTGCCAAAACAGATCACTTTCTGCTAGGCAAAAATATACATTTTAGCAAGAGAATAGACAAAAAAAAGATGAAATAGCCTATTGGACGTCCTGTGTGCCATATGAGCTCATCATTCCAGTGCCAGCATCAGCTCAAGAACTGCTGGGGCGTAGCAAATCATCGAAACATAGCTTTAAAGCTGGGCATGGTGTGCATGCCCTTAATCCCAGCACTCAGGAGGCAGAGTTGGACAGATCTTGATGATTTCAAGGCCAACCTGATCTACATAGTGAGTTCCAGGCCAGCTAGGGGAACAGGGAGATCCTGTAGCAAAAAGACCAAAAAAAAATAAATAAATAAAAAATAAGTGTATAAATAAATAAATAAGAGCAGAAGTGGGGCTGCCAAGATGGCCCAGTGGGTAAAGCACTGCCGTGAAGCCTGATGGACCTGAGCTTGATCCCAGAAACCCACACAGTACAAAGAACTCTACAGAGTTGTCCTCTGACCTCCTCACAGGAACATGCATGCACACACACACACACTCACACACACACACACAGAGTAAATAAATATGAGAAATAAAAATAAAAAGCATGGTGGCTGGAGAGATAGCCTAGTGGTTAAGAGCACCAACTGCTCTTGCAGAGGACCCGGGTTTGATCCCCAGCACCCACATGGCGGCTAAGAACCATCTGTAACTCCAATTCCAGGAGAACTCCAGTTCCAGGGGAATCCGAGACCCTTTTCTGACCTCCGCGGCATTGCACAACATGGGCGCACAAACCTACATGCAGACAATACACTCATACACATACAAAAATAAATAAAATTTAAAAAATAAATAAAAAGCATAAGTAGGTCATAAATCTCTACAGGGTCTCTAGATTTTACTATACCTATGATCCTCTATATTTCAAGAGATTCCAAAGGGTTAATCAATAGGGAAAAAATGTTAAGCTTTACTAATGGAAGTTAGATTATGCTCAATATCTAAATTATTATACACCCTTTGACATCAGTGGCATGCATTGAAATGTGTCATAAGGAAGTCAGCATGGTAGATCTCCACTGTCCCCGGTACCTTGTCGTCATCTAGGACAGGGTTGCTGAACCCCACAAGCATTCAGTCCTGTGTCCTCCTGCTGCCCAGCCCTCAGAATATCAGATCTACTTCCTATCTCTGAGAATCTGCCATCACAAAGATTTCATACATATGGAATCATTAGTAGTTTTCCTTCATGTCTTGACTATTTAACCTGGGGTGATGTTTTCAAGTCTCATTCACATGCAGTCAGCACTCCATGCCTGTCTGTGGGGGACATTTCATCGTGTGGACACTACATGTTTTGTCTACTATGTATCTTGATGGTCACTTAGCTGGTTTCCATCTTCTTACCTTTGGGAATGATACTTGTGTGATTGTCTCTGTGCATGAGCTTCAGCCCCCATCATCAGTCCTGGGTCCTTGGTAACTCTCTGTGTAACTTGTTGAGATGCTGCTAAACCTTTCCAGTGAGGGTTCACCATACCGAATTCCCACAAGCAGTGTTGGAAGGTGCTGGTGTCTGGATCAACACTTGTTATTTTCCATGTTTTTCAGTTATAATTATCCTTATCTGGGTATGAAATACTGTCACATAGTGACCCAGTATTTTTTTTTTTTTTTGGTCTTTTTGAGACAGGGTCTTCCTGTAGCTCTTGCTGTCCTGGAACTCACTCTGTAGACCAAGCTGGCCTTGAACTCAACAGAGATCTGCCTGCCTCTGCCTCCCAAGTGCTATGATTAAAGGCATGCGCCACCACTCCTGGCTCCGTATTTTCCTAATAGTTAACCATGTGAAGCTTTTTCCCCATGTACTGAATAGTAATTTGCATATCCACCTTATTGCTACATATGCCCCTAACCTTTGCCCATTTTACAATTGGGTTGCTTGGGGGCTAGAGGGATGGCTTAGTGGTTAAAAGCACTGGCTATTCTCGCAGAAGACCTGAATTTGAATCCCAGCACCCACATGGCAGCTAACAACCATCCATAACTACAGTTCCAGGGGATCCAACACCCCCTTCTGTCCTCCTTGGGCATTGCATGACATAGGTGCATACTTGCAGGCAACACATAAATAAAAATACTTGCAGGCAATACATAAAATAAAAATAAATTTTTGAAAGCTGGTTTGCTTATCTTTCTCTTGATTTGTAGTTCTCTAACTATTCTGAATATTAAACCATCATCAGACACATAATTCACAAATTATTTCCCCCTCACATACACTCTTGAGAGTATCGGTGTTTTGAAGGCAGGGTCTCAGTGAATACTTACGTTGCTATCACACTGGTTGATCCCCCTGCCTTGCTCAGCTGCATGCTAGGTCTAGAGCCCCAGGCCCAGCTTGCCAGTGTCTTCCAGCTTGCTAGTGTCTTCCATTTGGTGCACACAGTATCCAGTTTTGCTAGCAGCTGAAGAGACTGACCTGTCCCTGTGGACTTTTCCCTTTACCCTTGTGGAAAATTGCACAGTTTTATATACCCAGGTTTATTTCTGTGGCTCTCTCCATTGGTCTATATCAGTCCATCCTTAGACAAGCACAGCAATGTTTGATTACTGTCGCTGTGTAGTGTAGTAAGCTACAGTGTGGCTTCTCCAACTTTGGTCTTTTTTTCATTATTATTTTGCTTATTCTCATTTCTTTGAAATTCCATCTGAATTCTAGGGTGAGATTTCACATTTCTGCACAAAACACAATTAAGGGTTTGACAGGGATCACATCAAATCTGCACGCTGCTTTATCAGCTTGACAATGTAAGTCTTCTAAAGCTTGGGCACAGGTTGTCTCTCTAGTTATGTAATCTTTTTGGGAATCTCTCAGCAACATCTTGTGGTTTTCATTGTACAAGTATTTTCTTTTGCTGGTTATTGGGAATTGAACCCAGAACCACTCATGTTAAACCCATGTTCTTCTACTGAGGCTACATCCCCAGTACTCATTGTACAAGTTGCTTCTTCCTCCTCCTCTTCCTTCTGCTTTTCCTCTTCCTCCTCCTCTTTTATTCTTTATTCTTTTTCTTTTTGAAATAAAGTTTCATGTAGCCCAGACCTGCCTCGAACTCACTATTTAGCCAAGGATGACTTTGAACTTCTGATCCTCCTGCCTCCGTCTCTTGAGTGCTGGGATTGCAGGCATGTACCACCTGGTTTCTGAGGTGCCGATGGTCGAATCAAACCCAGGGCTTAATGCATGCTAGGCAAGTACCCTACCCACTGAACAACACTCCCAGCATTGTCAGTTAAGCTTATTCCTACATATTTTATTCTTTTGGATGGTATCATAAATGTATTATTATCTCAATTTTATTTCAGGTGTGTTTGTGGCTGGTGTATAAAATACTACTGACTTTGCATAATTGTTTTGTGCCCTGAAACTTTACTGAATTCATTTACTAAGCTCTCACATGTTCCTGTATACATGGGAACTCCTTTGAGTTTTCTGATATAATTTCAGGTTATAAGGCAGAATATTTGTTTGTTGCTTTATTAGTTACTTTTCTGTTGCTGTGATGAAACACCATAACCAAAAGCAACTTACAGAATAAAGAGTTTATTTTGGCTTCTGGTTCATAGTGGCAAGGGAGATGTGGCACCAGCTGGCTGACCACGTTCTATCTAGAGAGAATGGACAGAGAGTGGGGTCAGGCTATAAACCCTCAAGGCCCACCTCCAGCACAGAAGGTTCTGTAACCTCCCCAAATACCACCACCGACTAGGGACTCAGTGTTCAAATATTCATTCAAATTCAAATCACAGCTGTAATATCTTTTTCTCCTTAAAATCATAGAAAGTAATTTATGCAAAACAGGAGTCCTTTTAGTTTTTTGGGTTTTGTTGTATTGCTTTTGTTTGTTTGGGAATGAGTTCATTCTTTTTTTTTTTTTTTTTTTTTTTTTTTAAGGAGCACTAGTAATAAAGAAGTAAAGACCAATACACAAGCTAGTACATTTGCCAAGACTGTCATGGACAGCAGCTGTGTAATAGTTAGAGCAAAGTTAAAAGGTAAATTATGTGAACAAATTCATAATCAGTAATCATAAAAAAAAAAAAAAAGATTCGTCTAAGGCCAGGCAGAGGACTCAGTAGGGAAAGGCACTGGCCGCCGAGCCGGACACCTGAGTTCCAGCCCCAGGACCCACATGGTGGAATAAGAGAACTGAACATGCCATATGCATCCACTGACTCTTAATTAATTAATTACTCATTTGGCTAAATATTTTTAAACCTGACACACTATGGTGTATTAAGAAGAGGCAGAGTGACACACTATCATTAGGAATAAACCGAGTAGGAATGCAAGCAGTCTCAAAGTCGCACATACTTGCTGTCCCCTCCTGTCAAAATGCAAGAGAAGGAGCTGAATTTGATGAGATTCAGCAAGTCCATGTCCAAGAGCCTAGATTCCATATAGAACATTGGCCCGGTGAATAAAGGCGTGTTCGGAGCCATGAGTACAGCTCTCGAACATGAGCATTTGGACCCCAATTCTTTGGTATGCTGGAGACTTTCCCTAACATTTATTTCAGGAAATCCCAGACAAACAGTTACTGTTCTAGAGCACACATAGGTGCTGTGCGTGCTGGTGGAAATTAAATGCCACAGCTGGGAGATTGGCATGTTGTGGGTTTGGAAGGGCCTAGAACTTGCTTCCGAGGCTTCCCCATGATAGACTGAGTGTCCAGCGCCGGAGAGACCGGCAGTGGCTGAAGACACGGGACCACAAGGTTTGACGAATAGTTTGCAAAAGGGAAAAGTTGACTTGAAGGGCAGTGACGGCTGAGTCACCGAACGAAGGAGCCCCGCTCTTCCAGTTCCATTTCCTCCTCAGAAGCGACTCCAGCTGCTCTTTCATCTACAAGTTTTGGTTTTCGTTTCCCTAAATTTGGGGCTCAGATGACTGGATGGCAAGTTGTTCTCGTTGTGTTAAAACTTTGCTGTTGAAGTTTGTTTAACACAGCCTTATGATGGACTTATTGCTGACCCAAACCTGTGGGGGGTTAGAGGCTCCCATCCTCCCAGAGCTGTGACAAAGAGCCTCTCCTTTGCTCTCCCTGGACGGTTCTCTCCTCTGTGAGCCTCATCACCTACCACTGCATCATTGGCTTTACTCCTAATTTATGGATGAGTTTTGTGTGATGGTTGGTTTTGCGTTTCTTTCTTTATTGTGTGATGCACACGTGGAAGTCAGGGAACAATTTCCAGGTTCTCTCCTTCCGCCACCTGGGTTCCAGGGATCAAACTCAGGTTTGACTGCAGGCCATTTACCCTCTGAGCTATAGGAGTTTTAGAGACCCTCCCTCTGTCCTCATCTCCCTCTTCCTGCTCCCTCCCCTCCTCCCTCCTTCCTGTCTCTGTCTCTTTCTCCATCTCTTTTTCTCCCTTTCTCCCCTTCTCTCCAGTGTCTCATATATCTGAGGCTAGCCTGGAACTTACAGTATAGCCAAGGATAACCTTGAATTTCTGGTCCCCTGCCTCTCTCTCTCAGATGTTGGGGTGACAGGCATGCTCACATGGCCCAGTTTCTGTTTTCTTGGGGATGGAACCCAGAACTTCCTGGCTGCTAAGCAGGCTCCCTAGTACTGAGCTGCATTCCCAAGCTCTAAAGGCTTTTTTTTTTTTTAAGATTTCATTTTCTGGGGCTGGAGAGATGGCTCAGTGGTTAAGAGCACTGACTGCTCTTGCAGAGGACCCAGGCTCGATTCCCAGCACCCACATGGCAGCTGAGAACCATCTTTAACTCCAGTTCCAGGGGACTCTGACACCCTTTTCTGACCTCCGAGGCATTGCACGACATGGGTGCACCAACCTACATGCAGACAGTCCACTCATACACATAATAAAAATAAAAATAAAATAAAATATTTTTTAAAAGTTTTCATTTTCTTTGCTTTTAACTCTTTTCAACTGGTTTCTCTCCTTTCTGCATTCTTCCTTCTTTAGGAACAGGATTTTTTTTTTCTCAGTTTCGTTTTCACTGCAAATTTTAATACGGGGTTCTGCAAAGTGGAGCCCCCAGGACCAGCCCCTGTGGTCGGTGGAATGCACAGCTGTCTCCCCCACCCCGCGTGTTCCTTTCCCACCCGGCTTTCGTCCCACTTGTTTTGATTTTGTTGTGTGAGATGGCGACACTACAGGGCTCTGGTGAAGACATGTTACTATGTTACCTATGTTACTCAGTAGCCAAAAATAATGTCAGGGTGCAAGCTTGTGACAAAAGCTGTGAGAGGCAAACAGAAAACACTGCGGTAGGAGTGAGAGGCTCCCCTTTCTGTTGTTCAGCAGTGACTGTGGGCGATTGGCCTTTTTAGCTTTCCTTGCATTTCTGCATTTTTTAAAGCCAGGTCAGCATCAGAGATTTCTGTGAGTAATTTGATTATAAATCATTTGTAGGTAACAACACTTGTTAAGTATCCTGATGGGTAGTGTTGACTGTCAGTTTGACAGAATCTAGGCTCACTCAGGAAATGGGCCTCCCTGACTGTGGGGGATTACCTTGTTACTTGAGGCGGGAAGACCCAACCCATGTGGGCTGCACCATTCCCTAGCCAGGACCCCCGTCCTCAGCCCCTCCTCACCCCCCGTTCCCAGCCAGGACCCCCTATCCCCAGCCAGGACCCCTCTCCCCAGCCAGGACTCCCTGTCACCAGCCAGGACCCCCCTGTCCCCAGACAGGACCCCCCTGTCCCCAGCCAGGACCCCCTATCCCCAGACAGGACCCCCTATCCCCAGNCCCCGGGTTCGAATCCCAGCACCAATGGCGGCCTGAGAACCGTCTGAACAAGCTGACTGAAAATGGCCGCACGGAGGAATATAGGCCTTTTTTTAGCTTTCTCTTGCATTTCCTGGCATTTTTTCCTCAGTATGCCCCAAGGTGCAGGGACATATCCCCGAGGGAACACGATTCTGTGAGTAAATTGACCTCTTCATTTACATATGTATCCATTCTTGTTATCGGATTACACAACCACTTGGGTTAAGTCAATTGTCCGCAACCAAGACTGGGGTAGATGCTTAGATGGTGGTGCATCATCCCTTAGGACAGCAATCTAGGCTCACTCAGGAGAGATGGGCAGACTGCCTTGCCCTCTGGATCCCGGTAGGGGGACTTAGTACACCATTGATTACTTTTATCGCATATGAGGCGGGAACAACCGCAACATAACATATGGTGCTGTACCCAATTACCTAGCCTTAGAAGACCAAAGGGTTCTTTAAGCCCGCTACCTTCGTCAGCCCCTTGGCTTGCTATGTGGACGGCCTGGCTTCCAAATCTCACCAGAATTTCCCTGCCCCTGCCTCTGCCTCTGGAGTGCTGGGACTAAGGTCATATCTCACCACCAGGCCAATGCCTCGTCGGTAGAACCCCATGCCAGGACCCCACCAGATGATTTCCATCGATGATGAACGACGATCCGTCGAGGACCCCTCTACGTACCCCAGCCAGCGTACTCCACTCCTTGGCTCAGCCTCGTGTGAAAGTGACCTACGAGAGGACCCCAGCTCGCCTCGTTCGCGCCAGACCAAGGGATCGGTTACCCAGGTCTGAATCCCTCAAGCGAATCCATGAGACATTTTGTCCTTATCCATTTGACCACATTAACAGAGATCCACCCCTATCCCACCAGCCAGGACCGTAAAACCACCTGTCCAGTCTTGTCGGGTACGCCAGCCAGGACCTAGTGGCCCCCTACTCCCCAACCATAAGACTTAATCAGAAGCTTCCTGAATCCGACCAGCTGAGGCAACAAGAGACCAAGTCAATTGCAACAATACCAATCCTGAAATATTGCACCAAGTTCCCGGAGCATATACAGGCTATCCACTCCCCATCACAGCCCAGTGTGAAACCAGGTTGTTGCACTGTTCCTCGTCACAGGCGCAGACCAGACAGGCCCCATCTGACCCATAGATGGCCGAGTCACTCTCCAGAAAGCCCAGAGAGTCCTTCACTCGCCTCTCCCTCAATAGCCAAGATGCAAGACCCGCCTTCCCATCATCACCCAGCCCAGTGACCGCCCAATTGACCCCCCCAGACAGGACCCGCAGTTGATGATTCGTCTCAGTCCCTGAAACAGGCCATCGATCCCCCATTCTGGCTCGAAGAACAAAGAACAGCTAAAGATCTAAACCAGACCTCAGGTCACACCACGATGTCACCCTCTCCAGCCAGGACCATGACATCAGCCTAAGCCAACCCAGGTTCTCCCCAGGAGGCACCAGCTCTGGGCGCACCCTATTCCTTCTTGTCAAGGACAAGGCCTCAACTGGTGAGCACTAGGCTCCCTGAGGGCCATCCTCCTCTAACCTTCCCCCAGACAGGACCCCCCCCTGTACAGAATCGCGCAAGAGAGACCAAAGACTGTAGCTCCGCTGGGGCTACACGAGAGGCAACCGAAGCAAGTGAAGCCTCGGTGTCATCCAGCCTAGAGGCTCAGCAACGGGCATACTGGCGTACTCCCCCTACTTAAGCTGGTTGTCTAGTGGTGCTCATCGCACACTGCTGCCTGGAACCCAGTGTTACAGCCTAAAAGCCCTATGGGTGGGCGAAGCGCATCCTGGACTTTTCTGCACTCCGCCGTGTCCGTAAGTAAAATCAACTCTCCTCTTCTCTAAAGTGTACCACTTCTGCCCGCTACCGTAAAACCACAATTCCTTGATATTCTACTAATCTTGCAAGGCGCCTAGGAAGGTGTGAGGAATACTGATAGTTCTTACCCCATGAGATCATCCTAGCATTCACTCGGAAAAATGACTATTAATACTCAGGTTTTTTTTTTTTTTTTTTTCCTTTTGGGAGACCATGACTCATAACCTTGCACAATAGAAATAATGTTACGTAACTGCGCCTTCATTGGAACTCGCATGATAAGCCACCTTTGACAGGCTTTGTTCTCCTATGACCCTTCCAAGTGTCACCATGGTAGTGAATGGGGTCGCCATCCTGAGGCGGGCGCACCATCAGTGTGGCCTCATTCACCTGGCTAATGAATAAACATGACAGAAGACCTACTTAAGGGCAAATACATCCCGTAGGGAAGCTAGTATCCTGTTATCATTCCTCTCTCAGTTGCCCAAACCTCAAGAAAAATAAAAAAAAAATACAATATATTTTTTTAAAAAATTTTAAAAAAAAAGGAGGGTTAAGGGGATGCGAACGCATCTTTGGGAGGGACGAAAAAACAGAAGATTACGTGTATCATGTCTTCTTTTTATTGTGGTCTGGCTTATGAAAAGTTTAAATTTTTCTTTTGTTGAAATATTTTTATTTTTTTTTTTTTTTTCCTTTTAATAAAGGAGACTACATTACGGGGAGTCCAGAAAATTATTTTTTTAATAATGGTTTTTTCTGAACTTTGGTTTGTTGTAACTGTGTGAGGCAAGGCCAGTCAGGTTACGGAAACAGTAAGTGTGGCTGTTACACTCAAATTATATTAGTGAGGCGTTTGCACGTCCACGGGTGAGCCTTTGCCAGCAGACCATACATTCATACACATAAGAATAAATTAAAAAAAAAGGAACAGCAATGCAAAGGCTATTCAGGAGGTTTGCATGTGGTTTTTCAATGGAACTCTAATCATATTCAATTATTGTAATTTCCTGATTAGAGCAGGGGACCCATTTTGATCTCTCTGATGTCTGAGTGGCAGGTGTCTTCCCATGTATGGAAACCTTGCCATGGCAAGATGTCACCCAGAATCAGCCCTGGGCAAAAACAGGTCCCAGAAAATCTACAGCACACGGATCATGGTATATGGCTGGTCTCTACGAAAGTCTGGATTTAGTTCTTGGAGCTCTCTCTTTCTCCTCTCTGTAGGATATAGTTTTAAGATATTACTGCCTTCATTGTTTCCTGTTGCTATTGATAAAGTGCCCTGAAAAAAGCAACTTAGAGGAGAAGGGGTTGTTATCAACTCACAGTCCCAGCTTACAGCCCATCACAGCAGGGAAGATACGGCAGCAGGATCTTGAAGCAGCTGGTCACATCACAGTCCACACAAACAAGGTAAGCTCTTCACACGCTATGAAGCTTCCTAGAGGGCTCTACTTACATCGTGCTTTAGCCAGCTTGCTGAACTTAGAAGTATCTTTGAATGGCTAAAACTGCAATGTTTGAGGCTAGAGAGCTGCTCAGAGGTTAAAAGCACTGGGGTTGTTCTAACAAGAGGAACCAGCGATTTGGTTCCTGCATTCACTGGTTGTTCATGGAACATGTTGTATCCAGTTTGAAGGTCTAGATGCTCCCCCCTTCTGGCCTCCACAGGCAATAGGCATACCATAGTACAAGCACACACACACACATACACACACACTGACAAAACTCATACACACAGGATAAAAATAAATAATCTTCAAAAAAAAGCCCACCCAAAGTCAATCAGTTCTAAATCACTATCTCTTTTTAATGGGAATTCATGGAAAACAAAAAACAAAATAAGAATTACCTGGGGATGGAGGTGTAGGTGCAGTGGGTAAGAGTGCTTACTTAGCATGTCCAAGGCCATGTGGTGTTCAACAGCTAGCACAATGCACAGGCACATGTGCAAAACATACACACCAAACACACACCACACGCCTACACATATTCATAGTTTGAGTTCTGTTATCTTTCAGTGTAACACATATCTACCTGATATAATCTATGAAGTGTTTATAATCACTAGTCCTATCAGTGGGTTTAGCACATCTGGTGGGTGACACTGGCAGTTCTATCCTCCTGTTAAAAATAAGGAGTGTGGGGATGGGGGTTAGGGGAGGCTTTGAAGTAAGGAAGGAAAGAAGCTAAGATGAGAAGCTTGTAGTTTATAGCCATGTTATTTCCCCAACATCAATCGTAAGAAAATAGTTGCACGCCCTAAAGTAAAAACACTGTGTAGAACTCCCCGACGCTCTGGCTAACATCTTACTTTCTTAAAATAATTTTTTTATTTTTTAGTTTTTTTATTATTGAGATGTCTACCTGTGCATGTAGTGCTGAGTGCACCCGTGTCATGCTGCGAATGCGCAGAGGTCAGAAAGGCGTGTCAGATTCCCTGGAACTGGCTAGTTAAGACTGGTTGTTTCAGCTTGCCATGTGGGTGCTGGGACTCAGACCCGGTCCTCTCAAGAGCAGTCAGTGCTCTTACCTGCTGATCATCTCTCAACAAACCTACCTCTTCTAACACATTTCACAGACACTTACACAGAAACTTTTACATTATAATAAATATACTCTATCCAAAAAGGTTTCTCCTTTTTTGCGAATTTAATGAAATAAAACTAAATACATTATTTTCCATAAAAATAAAGCCTAAAAGAACTCACAAATAAACTGTTATCCATCTTGATCATGAAGAAACCTCTTTCTAGCCTTAACTGCTGCTAGCCTTAAGCACGCCTTTGAATCCTTCCTTGCAGGAGGTCAAGCAAGAAAGGAGAGAATCGATTTCATGTGGACGTCAATAATTATAAAAAGGAAAGGGCTCTGTGTAAAAGTAATATTTTAAAAGTCCAACAAGACATAGAAAATATGGTAGGTGAAGAGGTCTTTTCAGAGTAAGGATGTCATGTGGCAGGTGAAGGTTATGTTAGAGCATACTGCAATAATTAATTAAAAAAAACTCAATGAAGATATATCAAATGCTATGTGAGTTGGGAGCTAAGAGCAAGGATAGAAATTAAAAGAAGATATTGTGGGAGGTCCAACAGGGAAGAATTATGAAGAAGTCCAAGAGAGGTGAAGGTAAAGAGAAAATAAAATCAACACTGAAAGAAACAGTAAAGCCTGCACTGGAAGTAGAACAAAGAACTGGTAACACTGAAAAAAGTACAGTAAGGGACTTAGCGTACCAATGAGTCTCCGAATAACAGAAGACTGTGGGACAAAGTGTTTTTCCTTTAAAATTTTTTTTTAATTTAATTTATTTATTTATGGTATATGATGTAACTGTTGGGATGTTTAGGTTGTGCACTCCATGTCGTGGGGGGCCCCCCAAAAATGCCGTGAGGTCAGAAGAGGGCGTGGAGTCCCAAAATGGAATGGACGTTTTCGCTGGAATTGGAGTTAAAGCGTTCTCCAGCTGCCAATGTGAGTGCTGGGAATACGAACCCGGGTCTCCATCTCTCAGCCCCCAAAGTTGTTTTTTTTTTTTTTTTTTTTTTGGTCTTTTTTTTGAGACCAGGGTTCTCCCTGTAAGGCCCAGCTCCTGGATCACTCTGTAGACCAGGCTGGCCCTTGAATCCCAAGATCCGCCTGCCTCTTGCTCTCCAAGTGCTAGGATTAAAGGCGTGCACCACCGATGCCCAGCCAAAATGTTTTTCTTTTTTTCTTTTTATTTTTTTAATTTATTTATTTTTGTATGGTGGTGTGAAATGTACTGTTTTGCATGTGGGTCTGTGCACCGTGTCGTGCAATGCGCGGAAGTCAGAAGAGGGATTCCCCTAGAACTGGAGTTAAAGACGGTTTCTCAGCCGCCATGGTGGGTAACTGGTGATCGAACCCCGGGTCCTCTTGCAAGAGCAGTCGGTGCTCTTAACCGCTAGGCCATCTTCAGCCCCATGACTATTTTTTCTTAAAATAGATGACAATTAACAGACAAGAAAAAATGAACCAATCACTCAGCATATTCTTTTTTTTTTTTTTTTTTTTGTATTTTTGAGACAAGGTCCCCTGTAGCCCCAGCTGGCCTGGAACTCACGTTCCGTAGGAGCAGGCTGGCCTTGAAACTCATAGGAGATCCACGTGCCTCTGCCTCCCAAGTGCTGGGATTAAAGGCATGCACCACCATGCCTGGCAAATCAGCAATATTCTTAAAGAAAATAATAGAAATATAATAAATACATTACTAAGTTCTAGAAATAAGAAAATAATTGAAGCTATAGTTTGAAAACTCCACAGTATATCAGGGAAATTTATTATAGAATTAAACACTGAGACATATCTTAATTTACTGGATTTCTCACACTAAAAAGAAATTCTTCAGGCACCAGGACAAAAAGTCTCAAAGGTAAGTTCAGAATATTTGCAACCCAAAGACTACCCCAATGCCAATATTCTTCATTAATACTTGAATTACTCATTCAAAAATTAATATTCAAAAAATTAATATTCATCTTTAAAATGTGTATTATTCCTATGTATTATTTATTTCATTTGTTTAAGAAGCCTTAGATAAAAATTACAATTATTAGCCAGGCGTGGTGGTGCACACCTTTAGTTCTAGCACTTGGGAGGCAGAGGTAGGTGGAGCTCTATGAGTTCAAGGCCAACCTGGTCTACACAGCGAATTCCAGGACAGCTGGAGCTACAGGGAGACCCTATCTCAAAAAGACAAAAAAATAAAAAAAAAAAATAAATAAATAAATAAAAATACAACTATTTAAAGACTCAAAGCAGATGAAATGAATACTAAAGGATTTATTATTAAGTATTTAAGTTTTGAAAAAGTTAGCATTTAATTCATTAATGAAAAATTTATAACCTGACTTAGAAGTCTGTGAAAGAGGGCTGGGATATAGCTCAGTGGCTTAGCATGAATGAGGCTCTAGATTCAACCCTTCCTTCAGGACTATCACCTCCCCCCACCCCCAACCCCCACCAAAAGTCTATGAAAGCTTAATAAGCAATGTGGCTTTGGAATATTCAGCAGTGTGGGCTGGGAATGTAGCCCAGAGCTATGGCACTGACAAGGAGCAGATGAAGCCCTGGGTTCAGGCCCTAAGATGCAAAACAAGAGGGCAGGGAGGAGAAAGAAGAAGAACAAAAGGAAAAAGAGAGAAAACGCCTCACTAATATAATTTGAGTGTAACAGCCACACTTACTGTTTCCGTAACCTGACTGGCCTTGCCTCACACAGTTACAACAAAGTCAGATTTTTTTCTTGGGTTGGGCAACTGGAGAGGAATGAGGGAATAGTTTCTCAATGTATTTGTTAAAGGTTTATGATTAGCCAGGTGTGTGGCTCATGCCCATCATCCCAGCACTTGGAAGGTAGAGGAAGGAGGATCAGGAGTTCAAGGCCAGTATCAGCAAGGTTTAGGTCATGTCTCAAAAGGAAAAAAAAAAAAAAAGGTTTATGACTGATACCTGGCTTAGTTTCTCTTCCTGTTGCCAAGATTAAACAGTCTGGCAGAAGTAACTTAAAAGAGAGAGTTGATTTTACTTCACACTTCAAAGTCCAGCCCACCATGTTTAGGAAAGTCAGGCAGCAGGCTGTCCATAGAAGAGAGAGTAGAGTGCCACTGCTCTGCCTCTGTAGCCCAGGGTCCTGGCTGGGGACAGGGAGTCCTGTCTGGGGATAGGGGTCCTGGCTGGGGATGGGGGTCCTGGCTGGGGATGGGGGTCCTGGCTGGGGATAGGGGGTCTTGTCTGGGGATGGGGGTCCTGGCTGGGGATAGGGGGTCCTGTCTGGGGATGGGGGTCCTGGCTGGGGATAAGGGGTCCTGTCTGGGGATGGGGGTCCTGGCTGGGGATAACGGGGGTCCTGTCTGGGGAGGGGGTCCTGGCTGGGGATAGGGGGGTCCTGGCTGGGGACAGGGGGGTCCTGGCTGGTGGACGGGGGGTCCTGGCTGGGGACAGGGGGGTCTTGGCTGGGGAGAGGGGGTCCTGGCGGGGATAGGGGTCCTGGGATGAGGACCCGGGTTCGATTCCCAGCACTCACATGGCAGCTGAGAACCGTCTTTAACTCCAATTCCAGGAAAACTCCAGTTCCAGGGGACTCCGACGCCCTCTTCTGACCTCCACGGCATTGCACGACATGGGTGCACAAACCTACATGCAGACAGTACATTCATATACATAAATAAATAAATTAAATTAAAAAAAAATTTTTTTAAAGAAAAACACTTTGTCCACAGTCTTCTGTTATTCGGAGACTCATTGGTACGCTAAGTCCCTTACTGTACTTTTTTCAGTGTTACCAGTTCTTTGTTCTACTTCCAGTGCAGGCTTTGTTTATTTCAGTAGTGATTTTATTTTTCTCTTTACCCTCACCTCTCTTGACTTCTTCATATTTCATTCCCTGTTTGGCCTCACAATATCTTCTTTTAATTTCTATCCTTGCTTTTAGCTCCCAACTCATATAGCATTGATATACTTCATTGAGTTTTTTTTTTAATTAATTAGCAGTATGCTCTAACATAACCTTCACCTGCCACATGACATCCTTACTCTGAAAAGAGCTCTTCACCTACCATATTTTCTATGTCTTGTTGGACTTTTAAAATATTACTTTTACACAGAGCCCTTTCCTTTTTATAATTATTGACGTCCACATGAAATCGATTCTCTCCTTTCTTGCTTGACCTCCTGCAAGGAAGGATTCAAAGGCGTGCTTAAGGCTAGCAGCAGTTAAGGCTAGAAAGAGGTTTCTTCATGATCAAGATGGATAACAGTTTATTTGTGAGTTCTTTTAGGCTTTATTTTTATGGAAAATAATGTATTTAGTTTTATTTCATTAATTTCGCAAAAAGGAGAAACCTTTTTGGATAGAGTATATTTATTATAATGTAAAAGTTTCTGTGTAAGTGTCTGTGAAATGTGTTAGAAGAGGTAGGTTGTTGGAGAGATGGATCAGCAGGTAAGAGCACTGACTGCTCTTGTAGAGGACCTGGGTTCGATTCCCAGCATCCACATGGCAGCTAACAACCATCTATAACTCCAGTTCCAGGGGAATCTGACACCCTCTTCTGACCTCTGCGGCATTGCATAACACGGGTGCACTCACATACATGCAGGTAGTACATTCATATAATAAAATAAAAATAAAAAAATATTTTAAGAAAGAAGAAGATGTAGGCCAGAGCGTCTGTGGAGTCTACACAGGTTTTGTACTTAGGGCGTGCAACTATTTCTTACGGATGATTTGGGGAAATAACATGGCTATAAACTACAAGCTTCTCATCTTAGCTTCTTTCCTTCCTTACTTCAAAGCCTCCCCTAACCCCCACCCCCACACTCCTTATTTTTAACAGGAGGATAGAACTGCCAGTGTCACCCACCAGATGTGCTAAACCCACTGATAGGACTAGTGATTATAAACACTTCATAGATTATATCAGGTAGATATGTGTTACACTGAAAGATAACAGAACTCAAACTATGAATATGTGTGTGCGTGTGTGTGTGTGTGTATGTGTGTGTGTGCACATGTGCCTGTGCATTGTGCTAGCTGTTGAACACATGGCCTTGGTACATGCTAAGTAAGCACTCTACCACTGACCTACACCTCCATCCCCAGGTAATTCTTATTTTGTTTTTTGTTTTCCATGAATTCCCATTAAAAAGAGATAGTGATTTAGAACTGATTGACTTTGGGTGGGCTTTTTTTTTGAAGATTTATTTATTTTTATCCTGTGTGTATGAGTGTTTTGTCAGTGTGTGTGTATGTGTGTGTGTGTGTGTGTACTATGTGTATGCCTAGTGCCTGTGGAGGCCAGAAGGGGGAGCATTAGACCCCTTCAAACTGGAGTTACACATGGCCATGAACAACCATGTGAATGCAGGGAACCAAATCCTGGTCCTCTGTTGAGAACAACCAGTGCTTTTAACCTCTGAGCAGCTCTCTAGCCTCAAACATTGCAGTTTTAGCCATTCAAAGATACTTCTAAGTTCAGCAAGCTGGCTAAAGCACGATATAAGTAGAGCCCTCTAGGAAGCTTCATAGCGTGTGAAGAGCTTACCTTGTTTGTGTGGATGTGATGTGACCAGCTGCTTCAAGATCCTGCTGCCTTGATCTCCCTGCTGTGATGGGCTGTAAGCTGGGACTGTGAGTTGATAACAACCCCTTCTCCTCTAAGTTGCTTTTTTCAGGGCACTTTATCAATAGCAACAGGAAACAATGAAGGCAGTAATATCTTAAAACTATATCCTACAGAGAGGAGAAAGAGAGAGCTCCAAGAACTAAATCCAGACTTTCGTAGAGACCAGCCATATACCATGATCCATGTGCTGTAGATTTTCTGGGACCTGTTTTTGCCCAGGGCTGATTCTGGGTGACATCTTGCCATGGCAAGGTTTCCATACATGGGAAGACACCTGCCACTCAGACATCAGAGAGATCAAAATGGGTCCCCTGCTCTAATCAGGAAATTACAATAATTGAATATGATTAGAGTCTGAAAACACATGCAAACAATAGCTTTGCATGCTGTTCTTTTTTTTTTAATTTTTTTTTTATTTATTTCTGTATGTGTATGAATGTATTGTCTGCATGCAAGTCTGTGCACCCGTGACGTGCAATGCCGCGGAGGTCAGAAGAGGGCGTCGGACTCCCCTGGAACTGGAGTTCTCCTGGAATTGGAGTTTCAGACGGCTCTCGGCCGCCATGTGGGTGCTGGGGATCGAACC
>VZQC01007418.1:409262-431649 GCA_009823505.1 Rhizomys pruinosus | reverse complement strand
TTAATCCTAGCACTCGGGAGGCAGAGGCAGGCAGATCCTTGTGAGTTCAAGGCCAGCCTGGTCTACAGAGTGAGTTCCAGGACAGCTGGGGCTACAGGGAGGCCCTGTCTCGAAAAAAAAAAAAAGGAAAGAAAGTTGCAGGTTCTCACTCAGAGGCAGAGGCAGGCAGATCTCTGTGAGTCCCAGAGCAGTCAGGGGCTACATAGCAAATTCCAGATGCCGGGGGCTGCATAGTGAGGCCTTGTCTCAAGAGAAGAAAAGAGAAAGTTTAGACCTTCCAACAAATGAAAAGCAAAAATTAATGCATTAATGCTACTTATATTCTAGTTTGTAATCTAATTTTTGAATCAAAGTGGAATATGTTAAAAAAAAAAAATCACCTTCTAAAGATGGAACCTGGGCCAGGCGTGGTGGCACATGCCTTTAATCCCAGGATTTGCGATGCAGAGGCAGGTGGATCTCTGTGAGTTTAAGGCCAGCCTATTCTACAGAGTGAGTTCCAGGACAGCTGGAGCTACAGGGAGACCCTGTTTCAAAAAGACAAAAAAAAAAAAATGGAACCTGGGACTGGAGATATAGCTCAGTGGTTAAGAGCCCTGACTGCACGTGCAGAGGACCTGGGTTCTGTTCCCACCACCTACATGATATCTAACAGCTGTCTATAACTCCAGTTCCAGGGAATCCGATTCCCTCTTCTGACTTCTGTGGGCATTACACGACAAGAGTACACTTACATACATGCAGACAGTACACTCATACACATGAAATACAAATAATAAATAAAATATTTTAAAGATGGAACCTTGCTGAATGTGGCAGCACATCCTGTAATCCTAGAACTAGGGATGCAGAAGCAGGAGGATGGATGTGCAGGCCAGCCTTGGCTACACAAAACAAGCCGGGCGTGGTGGCACATGCCTTTAATCTCAGCACTTGGGATTCAGAGGCGGGTGGATCTCTGTGAGTTCAAGGCCAGCCTGGTCTATGGAGTGAGTTCCAGGCCAGCTGGGGCTACAGGGAGACCCTGTCTCGAAAACACCAAAAACAAAACAAAACAACAACAACAAATCCTATCAAAAGCATCACACCATTCATTTTCCTTAAGGATATAAGTCAAGATGGAAAAACAAATGAGAAAGTATTAATGTTATTAAAATTATTATAAAGAAGGGGCAGAATTAAAAAGTCCAAATCTAAAGGGAGACCCTATCTCAAAAAGAATTTAAAAAAGTCCAAATCTAGTATTCTTTCTACATTCTTTATTACTTTATGAAGACAAACTGTTCTCTTGAAAACCTTTTTCTTTCTTTTTCTTTTGAGACAGGGTATCACTAGGTAGCACTGATTAGCCTCGAACTTGCTATATAGACTAGGCTGGGGCCTGGAAGTCACAGGGATCTGCCTGCTTCTTCATACCAAGTGCTGGAATTAAAGGTGTGCACCACTAATCACTAGCCTGTCCTCTTGAAAATGTCTTTTGTTGTTGTTGTTAACTTCTTTTTCTTGAAACAGGGTCTCCATGTACCCAGCTGTCCTGGAACTCACTATGTAGTCCAGGCTGGACTTGAACACACAGAGATCCATCTGCCTCTGCCTCCCCAGTGCTGGGATTAAAGGGGTGCACCACCATGTCCGGCTTGAAAATATCTTGAGTCATTTGTCTATCGAAATGTAAGACTCAGTGAAGAAAGACAAACCTAGTCTATAGTTAGGTTGCTGTGCTGTCCTGTCTGCAGTAGCAGGGAAGGAAATGCAGTAGCAGTTACGCCTTAGCCTTTTCACCTCAGAATAGAAAACTAGCAGCTAAGTACTTTGTAATTTCTACATATACTCTATGTTGAAGATTTTGTTTGTTTGTTGTTTTTTGAGACAGTGTTTTCTTGTAGCCAGGGCTGGCCTGGAAGTTACTATGTAGACCAGGCTGGCCTCCATCTCACAGACATCCACCTGCCTCTGCCTCCCAAGCACTAGGATTAAAGGCATGCACCACCATACCTGGCAATGATCTCATTTAATTTTGTGGGGGGTCCTTTTGAGACAGGGTCTCTTTGTAGCCCCAGCTGGCCTGGAACTCACTATGTAGATCAGGCTGGCCTTGAATTGCCTGCCTCTACCTCCCGAGTGCTGGGATAGAAGGTGTGTGCCACCATGACCAGCCTCATTTAATTATTTTACTTGCTTGTAGTAATAGATGAAGATCACTGGAGGTTTGCTGTCTGTCAGTCACCTCCTGAGCAATTTACATGCACTGCACTATTGGGCCCTCATAAAAAGCAACCCTAACAGCTTGCTACATTTATGTCCATTTTATTTATTTATATTTATATCCATTTTTTTTTTTTTTTTTTTGTCTTTTCGAGACAGGGTCTCCCTGTAGCCCCAGCTGTCCTGGAACTCCCTCTGTAGACTAGGCTGGCCTTGAACTCACAAAGATCTGCCTGCCTCTGCCTCCCAAGTGCTAGGATTAAAGGCATGCTCCACCACGCCCAGCTTTATATCCATTTTATAGATGAGGACAGTTAGGCATGGCAAAATCGGAAACTTGTTCCTGGTCAAGTTGGGGATGGACTTGGGATCTGAACCCAATTGTGCTTTGATTGAGATATGCTCCTAAGCTCCCTGGTAACAGGGTGCAGACCACACTGGCAGGCAGCAGAGCAGGGTGCACACAGCCCATGTCCAGCTCGTGTTCCCCCCTGTTGCCCTTTGCCTTTCATAGCAAATGAAAGTAAAGAGAAAATGGGCAGAAGTTTATTTAGTTTATATAGTTTATAGCTACTGCAATCTCCCCACCATCTTTCTTCCTTTCCTTTCCTTTCTTCTTTCTTGTCTTTCTTTCAACAAAATCTCATATAGCCCAGACTGGCCTGGATTCATCATTATCTAGCCAGGGATGACCTTGAACTCCTCATCTTCCTGCCCCATTTCCCTAGGGCTAGGGTTATAGGTGTTGACCGCCGAGCCCAGTTTTATGTAGTGCTGGAGACTGAACCCTCAGCTTCCTGTGTGCCAGGCGCTGAGCCACAGCCCCATTGTCCGCTGCAGGTTTTTTTAATTTTTCACTTATTTGTTTATTTATTTATTATTTTGTTTGTTTGTTTGTCTGCGTGTCTATGTGTATATGTCTGTGTGTATCTATCTGTCTGTGTCTGTGTGGACAAGGCATATGCTAGTGCACAGATGTAAAAGTCATAGTACAACTTTTGGGAGTCTTCTCTCTCCTATCCTGTAGTCCTGGGGATCAAACTGAGGTTATCAGGATTGGTAAAAACACCTCTACCTGCTGAGCCATCTCACCAGGACACTGTGGCAATTTTTGAAGTCCCTGTCAACAGAATCAAACTGACTAAGCTTATCAAGATTTCAGAACATGTCAAAGCAGATTGCTTTATACAAACACACACACACACACACACACAAATTAAAATAAACTAAAACACAAATTGTTCCTTAAAACAGCACAGATGATATTTATCAAAGGATTCTTTTAAACTGTCTTAATCTCATTTTTTTTTTTTAAAGGTGCTTGGAAACAGAGAGCCAAGCTACCCTTTTTTTTTTATGTGTATGAGTGTATTGTCTGCATGTAGGTTTGTGCACCTATGTCATGCAATGCGGCGGAGGTCAGAAGAGGGCGTTGGATTTCCCCTGGAACTGGAGTTCTCCTGGAATTGGAGTTACAGATGGTCCTCAGCCGCCATGTGGGTGCTGGGGATCGAACCCGGGTCCTCTGCAAGAGCGGTAGGCACTCTTAACCTCTAGGCCATCTCTCTAGCCCCCTTAATCTCTTATTTCATTCCTTTTTGGAGAACACTGCAAACTTGCTAGAGAATATTTAGGGAGTTTCTCACTACACATGTAAGTTCTGGTAATTTTCCTAGGTTCTGGTTTGAATCTGAAATTTCCCCCAAAGCTTATGTTTTGAGTCTGTTCCCAGATGATGGGCTTCATGGAGAAGCTGTGGCACCTTTTGGAGGTGAGGCCAGGCTGGAGGAGGCAGGTCACTAGGGGCAAGCCTTCGAAGGCTATTCCAGCCCCCGCTCCTTCCTGCTCTGCTGTGGTATGGCCAGCTCTGCCTTGCAGCCCCTCTGCTGTGCGCCGATCTGCTCTGCTGTGGCTTCTGTACCACAAAGTCCTCTGAGACTCGGAGCAGAAACAAACCTTTCCTCCTGCAGCCAGCTCCATCTGGTGCTGTCACAGCAACTCAGAAGTCACTAATACAATTGGGTTTGGAATAAATAAGCAAGTGTCACACTAAGACTTGCAGGAAGAGGCAGTTCATTTGTAAGACCGAGAGGGGAAGCATCTCCCGTTAGTTCATCTAGTTCATCCTCAGCCTCAGTCACACAGCCCACACTCCATCTCTGATGTTTTGAGGGTTCCTAGTTCTCGGTGAGAAAGACACCAAGTGGGAACCTTCTGCAGAACATAACTTAAAGCAAAGTATTTCTCTCTTTAGTTTTCTTTAGTGGAATTTCCCTCTCTCTGAATGAAATGTAATTCAGCCAGTTGAACTACTAGACTGTTTGATTGGAACTCATGAAGAATTCCTTCTGGAAAACGCTGCTTGGCATCTCCACAACTTAAAACTGTGGTCTGCTCATCACCGCAGCACAGTCATTGACTTGGTTGAAGCAGTGTCAGACTCTAGTCAAGTGCCACTGGCAGGAGGCAGCTGGAGGGCAGACCGAGGAACGTGAAGGGAAGAATATTCTTTAGTTCCCAGCCGGTCCTGAAGTCATGAGAGCCATGGGAAAATAATGAAGAAACAGTGTGTGGAACCCCACTTCCAGAGATGTAAGTTGAGCAGAGAGAAGCCAGCATACATAAAGACTGGAAATATGGGCAGAATCGTTAACCCAGGAAAATGGTACAGAGATTAGAGTCAATGGAAAAGAAACTTTTATTTGACAGTTTTATACATGCATTTAATGTATCCTGATTACTTTCTCTTAACTCTCTTCCAACCCTATCCATAACCATACCCTCCCCCTGCCACTACCTGTCCCTATTCCAGAACTGTGACTTTGGGGTTTGTTTTGTGACCCATTTATTTTAACCAGAGTCATCTGTGTGGCCCTTCGATGGGCACTGGCCATCAGAGTCTGATGGAGTCATCAGGAAATACACAAATGAAGGCAGTGTTGCCCCACCCCCACCCCCTGCAATCTGTTGTTAGCAAATGGTAGCAGTGGGATTCAAACTCCTGAACCTGGTCTCCATCCACGCCTGACCGCTGAAAGGCCCATTCCTGTGCAGACCCTGAGCGAGTACCCACAGCTGCTGTGCGTTGCTGCTACAGTGGCTGTGACTCGCCCAGGGAATGACATTTCACAACCTTGTCCCCATTGTTTGGCTCTTACATTTTCCTTTTTTTCTATTTAGATTTATTTGTGTGTCAGTGTGTTTATGTCTCTGTGTGCCTGTGTCTGTGTGTATATGTGTGTGTATGTATGTGTGTATGTGTGTCTGTGTCTCAGTATATGCCACATGCATGGGTTCCCATGGAGAACAGAAGAGGGTGTCGGAGCTCCTGGAGCTGGAGTTACAGGCAGTTGCGAGCCATCAGACATGAGTGCTGGCAGCTGAACTGGGGTCCTCTGGAAGAACAGCAATCACTCTTAATCACTGAGCTTCTCTCTAGCCCCTCTGACATTCTTTCTACTCTCTCTTCCACAATGCACCTGCACCTTCGAGAAGATGGTATAAATCCCTTATTTTGCCAGGCGTGGTGGTGAACACCTTTAATCCCAGCACTCAGGAGGCAGAGGCAGGCAGATCTCTGTGAGTTCAAGGCCAGCCTGGTCTACATAGTGAGTTCTAGGCCAACTGGAGCTACAGGGAGACCCTGTCTTTAAAAATATGTCTTATTTAGGGCTGGGCACTCCTCTGTCACTTATCCTGAGCACATCATTTAGCCATGAGCCTGCATTCATCACCATCCCCTGAAAGAGAAGCCTTCCTGATTAAGGCTAAAAGTAGCATATGTGTTTGGGTGTAAACATCAATATTTAGAAGGCAGCTTGATGCTTGCCAGTTTGCTAAACAAAATTCAGTTCCTATAACCTTTCTAGCCATGGGTTTTTGACTAGGTTTGCAGTACCATGTATGGATTCCCTTTTGTGGAGCAGGTCTCAAATCCAATCAGACAGCAGTGGGTTACCCCCATGACAACAGTGCCACTATTGCACCAGTGTACCCACCTCACCTGGCGGTCAGTCCCATGGATGGTAGGATTCACTGCTAGGCACGACCATTGGTGCCTTTTCCCCCCCAGCAGCCTGCATGGCACCTTCTGAGGTGGTGAAACCCATCTGGCAAGGAGGAAGCTTCCAGCTCATTACAGCTTGATTTCTAAGAGAAAATGTATACAACATTGTTTTGTTGTAGTGAAGTTAATTGACTTTTTTTTTTTTTTGCCCATATATTCCCTGCCAAACACTGGAGATGCAGCTATGAATAAGAGACTAAAAAACCTGCCCTTATACAGTTTACCTTCTAGACTAGGGATATGGAAAAGTGTGCAGTTAAGGAAAATATACTATGGTTTAGGAGATGATAATAATAAATTTCTGAAAAAGCAGAGGAGGAGGATAGGGCTGGGGCAAGGAGGATGGGTAGGACTCATGTCTTACTAAAATCATGCCATGCATCTACTGGACCTGCAGTTGAAAGAGATGTCACCTGCCACTCTAGATTTCCCTTGGGGGGCAGGGAGGGCCAAATGCGTATTGGTCTTGGGTAGGTGTTTAGGAATATATGTGGGGCTTGGCCTATGAGATGAAACAGAATAGTGAATTAAAGATTATTCTCAATAATGAGACAGTGTCCCCTCATCTTCTCTTGAGTGCCCCCCCCCAGTATCCATTATAAAAAAACCATTACTCGGTGCCATTTTGTGATGTTGGGGTTTTTGTTTGTAGAAAATACATTGCTCCATTCTCCTAAATGTTGAAAGGTCCTCATAGTCAAGGCAAGTCTTCTGTCCCCACATCTCTTTCCAATGCCAGGTCTAAGGAGATATTACCATCTAATCACTGTTTGTTTGGTTGGTTGTTCATTCATTTATCCAGTATTCATTGAGTAATGGTGCAGTGTTTTCTTTTGTAAGGATATTCAAATGGTTCTTGCATTGCCTACATTTTGAAAAGCAGAAGTATTAGCTGCTCTTGTCCCTTTCTGTCCTCTGACCCTTCCTCTTGACCTTCAGGCAGGCAAGCCCAGATCTATTTATAAAATCCTGCTCTTGATCCTGCTTCTTGTGGTGGCACATGCCTTTAATCCTAGTATTCGGGAGGCAGAGGCAGGCAGATCTCTGTGAGTTCAAGGCCAGCCTGGTCTACAGAGTGAGCTCCGGGCCAGCTGGGGCTACAGGGAGACCCTGTCTCAAAAAGACCCCCCCAAAAAAACCTGCACTTGATCCTGCTTCTCACTTGTTAGAGTGGGTGCTGGCGTGACTCTTTCCTCTCCTTCGTGTCCTTCCCTTTTTCTTCCTTCATCCCAACCAGCCCTGTTCCAGCTGACTGAAATAGGCCATCTGTGATGACCAGTAGTCTCCATTTCTTTAGGTATTCTGGAGACTCTGTGTACTTTGGCTTGTCTCTGACTAAATGGATGAATAACCCTTCATTTCTTCATCCACTTCTTCCTGGTCTCCTTTCAAGGTTTTTCTTTCTTTTTTTTTTTTTTTTTGAGGTGGGAGGAGTGTTGAGACAGGGCTTACCTTGTAGCCCAGGCTAGCCTGCTCGTGACCATCCTGCTCAGCCTCCCAAATGCTAGGATTACAGGCATGCAGCACCATACCCAGCTTTCTCTTCCCTTGTCTGTACTCAAATAGTATGGGTTCTCTGTAGAGCTTCTAGAAGAGGAAGGGGAGGAAGGGGGAAGGATGGGAAGAGGAAGGAAAAGAGCTTCGGTTTTTAGCCACTAAATTAAAGGCTTTGTATTCGTGCTATCATTTATGTCTCACAGCTTGTTGGGGTGGCCGTTCTTTCTAGTGTTTGTATTTTACAGAAAATAAGACCGAGCTCTGAAATGATTTAACAGGAAACCAGGCGTGTTAGCATGCACCTGTAATTCCAACACTACAGAGGTAGAGGCAGACGATCCAGAGTTCAAGGTTATCATCAGCTACAGTTCAAGACCAGCCTGGACTACATGAAACCCTGTCTTTTTTTTTGGGGGGGGCAGGGTCTCCCTGTACCTCCAGCTGTCCTGGAACTCGCTATGTAAACCAGGCTGGCCTCAAACTCACAGAGATCCACCTGCCTCTGTCTCCCAAGTGCTGGTATTAAAGGCATGTGCCACCATGCCTGGCCTGTCTTCTTTTTTTTTTTTCTTTTGTTTTTTTTTTAGGGATGTACAATGAAATTGTCCTAGAACACCTAGGTATCAGTTCTATGCTCTCACAGAGTCCATCCATCCCCTTGATACCATCTGGTAATTTCAAAGTTTTATGTCATTAACACTGGATCTGTCTTTAGAATTTGACAGTCTCCATCGGCACAGTAGCACATGCCTGTGGTGCTCAGGAGACTATGGCAGAGATTCGATGGATCCCCAGGGTTCAGGGCTAGCCTAGGTGACAGCAAGACCCCTTCTCCTAAACAGTGTGCATTCAGCTGCTCCCCAGCCACCTGCACTTGTGTCCTGCCATGATGTTGAACTCAGTAAAGACAGATGCCAGCAGTGTCACTTCCCTCCTTCATCCCATACCATCCTTAACTTTGTTCTATATCCTTCTTCTGCTCAGCCAGTGCAGTTTCCAGGGGGTTCACAACCACATGCCTCAACCCAGCCTGTGTCCAACAGAGGTAGAAGCGTCCAGATGAGCGGCGTCTTTATTCCATCCCTTTAGTCAATAAATTATTTTCTTTCCTCTGCCATTTTAGAAATGTACTGTGGCAAAACTAATGTGAGCTGTTAAAACTTGTGTGTGTGTTTGAAGCTATTTCTTTACAGGAATAGCTGGACAAATGACTCACACTGCTAACTTACGGTTCTGCCCACAGCTAGGGACAGGGGGATGGCTTTGTTTGGTTGACTGGTTTTTGGTTTGGGGGAGGGTGTGTTTGCTTTTGAGACCAGATTTCATGTAATCCAGGTTGGCCTGAAACTCACTACATGGGCAAGGATGACCTTAGATTCCTGACCCTTCTGCCTCCACCTCAGGAAGAATGCTGGGATTTTAGCTTTATGGGTGCTGGAGACCAAAGGCAAGGCAAGCTCCCTACCAGCTGAGCTGCACCCCCAGACCTGGTAGGGGCTGCTTGTTGGTATCAAGTTCTGCATCAGAAACCTCCATCAGATGTGTTCTCAGGCTTTGTTGGACAGACTGGGTCCTGTGCCTATCCCTAGATCCATCACCACAGGGACAATTAACAGGTTACCACAGCTATTAAGCCTCACCCTGCATGGTAGGGCAGGAAATGTCTGTCAGTGGAATGCAGGGAGGAACTGGTGTGAGGTGTGAGGTAGGCAGCTGGCAGGCAGGGTCTGCCGGACACTGCTTCATTATTTGAGTCTTTTCCCCAGCATCCAATTCAGGGCTACCTGTCTTCCTGAAAAGAAATATTGTCTCCTTCAAGAAGGAGGCACAACATACAGAGTATTTGTTGTATGAGATAATTTGAAGAGTTTGAAAGATAGTATTTAAACCAGGTGTGGTGGCACATGACTGAAATCTCAGTTTTAGGGAGCCTGAAGTGAGGAGACGGAAAGGGAGGAAGGAAAGGAAGGGAGGGAAGTAGGGGGGGGGGGAGAAGGAAAGGAGGAAAAGGAAGGGAGGGAAGAGATCATTTCTGGGTTTTTTTTTGTATATATCATTTATAGGAATGTCATTAAACAGAAAGCTACCATTTATCATCAATAATCTGATAGCCAGAAATTTATCAGAGTGATTCGACAATGTGATAGTCAGCCTTCTGCATGAAATGTCTCATATAACCCTAAAACAACCTCTAAGAGGTGGGTAATTATATTAGTCCTGTTGTACCTGTGAGAAAACTGAGATGAGAGAGGTTAGAGGTTAAGTTACGTGACTGACAACAGCGAGGTCAGAGGGAGAAGCCCACATCCCATTCTGAGTCAGTTTACACCTGAGCCAATGCTCCTACTTGCAAGCTAGACTGGCTTGAGGAGCCACCGGAGAGGAGCGCCCATGCCAGATCTCCCAGGCCACCCCGTCATTCATCCCCAGACCTGGGACTCTTGACCTAATTCTCCTCTCGCCAACCTCTTGGCACTGCCTCCTGCCGCCTCCCAGGAGAGCACGATTGTAGGCGCTGGTAGGCCAGCCCTGCTGCATTTGTTTTCTCCACTGACGAAAGAGTGGCCCAGAGAGTGACAAATGACAGCTGCTGGAAAATGAGGTGGATGAAAATTCTTTTAAAAGGCACTTCATCCTAAAAATTGTTAATGAGCGATGCCTAATGCTGCCCAGTGAAAGTTAAGAAACTGCCCGTGACTGTGTCCTTCTGTCTTGCTTGGAACCTTGAAGATTTTACTTCTGGGAATTTTTTTTTTACATTTATCTATTTCTGCCCCCCTTTTAACATTTATGTTCCTTATGTGTCCTCCTGGGCACGTCTGCTACATGTATGTGAAGGTCAGAGCTCCCAGGGTTGAGCTCAGGTCATTGGGCTATGCGCAGCCAACAGCTTCCCCTGTGGCCCATCACACTAGCCCCTTCTGGCCTCAATGATTACAGATTTGCATACAAAGGAGATATCTTGCTGAGTCCTTGTTCATGAAATCTCTAAGCTTTGGGAGAGAAGTTTAGCTTCTGCTGAGAAAACACCCTTAAAATTTCAACAAACACCTAAGTAGACCTCACAGTTAAGTTTCCTCCATAGTAGGCAACACTGTATGCTAGGGTCCTTTACTCACATTATTTGCTTGCTTCTTTTTTTTTAATTTTTTTTTTAATTTTATTTATTTTTGTATGTGTATGAATGTACTGTCTGCATGTAGGTTTGTGCACCCATGTCGTACAATGCCTCGGAGGTCAGAGAGGGTGTCGGATTCCCCTGGAACTGGAGTTCTCCTGGAATTCGAGTTACAGATGGTTCTCAGCCACCATGTGGGTGCTGGGGATCGAACCCGGGTCTTCTGCAAGAGCAGTCGGTGCTCTTAACTGCTAGGCTATCTCTCCAGCCCTTGCTTGCTTCTTTTTAGCTCTCATTAACTGCATCTATCCACAGCTTTCATGGTGTCTGCCTCGATGGTGCCACTGGCAGCCACTTATGACCTGAGACTACCTGCCACTTATCGAGCATTAAGATAAAAAAAAAGATAACAAAAACTGTAGAACTTTAATATTTACGCTTAAAGAACCCAGTCTGTGGCCAGGCATGGTGTACATGCCTTTAATCCCAGCACTTGGGAGGGAGAGGCAACAGGATCTCTGTGAGTCGAAAGCCAGCCTGGTCTACATAGTGAGTTCCAGGCCAGCCGGGGCTACACGGAGAACCTGTCTCAAACAAAACAAAAAATGAACTCTATTTGCTTAATTCTGGCTACTGGACCACTGGCACAGCAAGCTGGTGCAGAACAGGAAGGCTGGAAAAGAACAAGAGAACAGAAAGAACAAGAGAATTTTGGAAGAAAGGAGCCTCACAAAATGCCATCTTGAAAATCTTCTGTACATGCATCTATATGCACACACACGAATGGCTCCTGTAGTGAGGATATTTAAAGGCTGACCAGGTTCACTACTTTTTTCTTTTTTTTAGACAGGGTCTCCCTATAACTCCAGCAGTCCTGGAACTTACTCTGTAGACCAGGCTAGCCTGGAACTCACAGAGATCCTCCTGCCTCTGCCTCCCCAGTGCTAGGATTAAAGGTGTGCGCCACCATACCTGGCTTTTTTATTTTTTTATTTTATTTTATTTTATTTATTTCTGTATGTGTATGAATGTACTGTCTGCACGCAAGTCTGTGCACCTGTGTCGTGCAATGCCGCAGAGGTCAGAAGAGGGTCTCGGATTCCCCTGGAATTGGAGTTTCAGACGGTTCTCAGCCGCCATATGGGTGCTGGGGATCGAACCCGGGTCCTCTGTAAGAGCGGTCGGCGCTCTTAACTGCTAGGCCATCTCTCCAGCCCCATACCTGGCTTTAAAGATAGTTCTTAACCACCATGTGGGTGCTGGAAATCAAACCCAGGTCCTCTGCAGGAGCAGTCGGTGCTCTTAACTGCTGAGCCATCTCTCCAGCCCCATGGTTCACTACTTTTAAGGTGGGTTTAGGCTGTGAGGACCTTGAAGTGCTATGTTAACCCTCACCTGTTTGGGTCACAGCTCCCAAGCCTCCCACACAGAGTCTCTCAGAACTCTCTTTCCCACTTGATACTCGCTCATACTGGCTCTCTCAGACTTCTGGAAGTTACCACTCAGGCAGGTGCAAATCCAGTGCACTGCTGGCCAAACCACAGAGAGGAAAAGAGACTTGTTCCATCTGCCTTCCATTTCTTCAGCCTTTGGTCCTGCTCCAGAGTCCGTCATTGAACGGGAGCACTCTGTTCAGATGAGCATTTGCCACCCTGAACACTAGCTCTAAAAGGATTCCTTACAGTTTCCTTATCAGCAGAGGAATCGCCTTGATTTCCTTTGATGAAGGTCCCCAGCTGACGTTCTAGATCCAGTACAAAAGCAATTCATACCCTGCTAAATTGGCTTTCACCCAGTAAGCCTGCCCTATTTGTAAGCACGAGGCTTTAATTGTATGTTAAGGGATGGATGGGGAAGGTAGAAATGCCCCAAACCACTCTATACAAGAAGCTTGACACCAGTGCTTAGAGACCTGTGGTATGCTTACATCAAGATGCTTTCCCTAGCTGGTACCCACAAACAGACGCATTTGAGGCTCTTGATTCTCTAGTCATTTAAACCAAACACAAATTGAACTGTTAATAATTCACAAAATTTCAAGAAATCTTAAGTACCTTAGATTTATAAAAAGCATTTCAAAACAGATTTCATGCCCTTTTGATTGACAGTTGTAGGATAGTTTTTTGGTTTTCTTTTGTTTGTCCATTTTGAGACAGGGTCTTGCTATGTAACCCTGGCTGGAACTTGCTATGCGGACCAGGCTAACCCCCAATTCAGCAATTGCTGCCTCAGAGTGATGGAATTAAAGACACATGTTGCCATGCCTGGCTATTTAATGCTTTTTGTTTCTTTTTTTTTTTTTTATGTGTATGAGTGTACTGTCTGCATGTAGGTTTGTGCACCCCTGTCATGCAGTGCCTCAGAGGTCATAAGAGGGCGTTGGATTCCCCCTGGAACTGGAGTTAAAGACGGTTCTTAGCACCATGTGGGTGCTGGGAATCGAACCCGGGTCCTCTGCAAGAGCAGTTGGTGCTCTGAACCGCTGAGACATCTCTCCAGCCCCATATTTAATGCTTTTTAGAAAGATGGAACTGAGGCCAGCAAGATGGTTCTGTGGGGAAAAGTTCTTATTGCCAACCCTGACAACCTGAGTTTGATCCCTGGGACCAACATGGTAGAACAAGAGCTCATACACCATGTTGTCCTAGGACTTCCACATATGTATAGAATGGTATGCACACACACACACACACGCACACACGCACACACACACACACACACATACACACAACATAAATGTAACAAAAATAATTTCTTTTTTAGAAACGGATACTGTATTCCAAACACAAGATGTATGTAGAGGGGAAAGTCTGCCTACATCTGACGCCTACTGGGAGAGATTTTATATGAATGAGGAGATACAGTGCTGGCAGGGTGGGTATCTTCAAAGGCTTTGGAAGATGGATGTATTTTTGCATACTAAACGGATCCTATAATCTCATATATTTTTTCTTTTTCCATATTCGTGTGTGTGCTGTGCATGTGTATGTATGCATGTTTGTAAACGTGTATGCCTGTATGTGAAGGCCCGAGGTTGATGTCAGGACATCTTTGATTGTGCTTCCTCCTATTCAGTGAGGCAAGATCTCTCAATCCAGCTCAGAACTTGCCAGTGTGGCTGTTCTCTGAGGGTCTCCTTCCTCTGCTTTGAGAGGCTGCATGACCCACCCTACATTGATGTGGTTCTGGGGATCCCAACTCCAGTCCTTACACTTGCACAGCAAGTGCTTTCATCACTGAACCACCTCTTCAGCCTTAATCTCATATTTTAGAGCATAGTCACATGTTGCTTCACATGGGGTAAGTTCCGAGAAGCACATCAGGGCATGCTCACACAAGCCTGAATGATGCAGCCCAGGACACACACCATGCTTAGCAACTGCTTCCAGGTCATCAGCTTGGGTAGTGTGGTGCATGCTGAGTACAGGAGACTGCTGTAATGCAAGGTCAGTATCTGTTTCAGCATTCCTAAGGCATTCATCGACAGCAGCGGCACCATTGCCATGTGTATTAGTCAGGGTTCTCTAAAGAAACAGAAGCAACAGGATGAATATATAGCTATATACAATTTATTGATTTGGTCACGTGACAGAGCTCAAGTAGTCCAACAGTAGCCGCACCACGCTGGAGAGGCTGAGAATCCAGGGAACTGCTCAGTCCCCAAGGCTGGATGTCTCAGTAGTCCTGATCTGGTGCTGAAGGCCCGATGGATTCCAGGAGATCTGCCAGTCTCAGTACACGCTGGGATCCGAAGGGTTGATCACAGCAGCAAGACAAACTCACCAGTGAGAGAGAGGCAAGCCACAGGAAAAAAGGGACCACATCCCTCTGGCATGGCCTTTAATACTGCCTGCCAACGGAAGGTAACGCCACATTTGGGGTGGGCCATCCAGGTTGAGGTAGTCCTGGCACTCGGCAGCAGCTGTAGCCAGATCAGCCTTGGTGAGTACAAGTCCATGATGTCGAGCCCATGCCTAACCTCCATCACTGCCACCATGACTACTTTGTTCACGGGCCCATTGAGCAACAACAGGGATAGCTGGAGAAAGAGGCTGACTATCCACAGAATGAGTCATCCAATCTACTTGATTATTAAACTCATCCTCTGCTGAGATCACCTTTTGATGAGCATTTACATGAGACACAAGAATCTTCACATCCTTTGACCATTCAGAGAGCTCTATCCACATACTTCTTCCCCAAATGTCTTTCTCACCAATTTTCCAGTCATGCTCCTTCCAAGTCCCTGACCATCCAGCCAAACCATTGGCTAAAGCCCATGAATCAGTATATAATCGAACCTCTGGCCATTTCTCCTTCCAGGCAAAATGCACAACCATGTGCACTGCCCGAAGTTCTGCCCACTGTGAAGACTTTCCTTCACCAGTGTCCTTTAGGGTTGTTTCAGAAATTGGCTGTAATGCTGCAGCTGTCCACCTCTGGGTGGTGCCTGCATAGCATGCAGAACCAACAAAAAACCAGGCCCTAGACTTCTCTTCCTCAGTCAACTGATCATAGGGCAAACCCCATGAAGCCATAGGTGCATGCTTAAGCACAGGAGGCATTGTAACAGGAGTGGGAACCATAGGCATTTAGGCAACTTCTTCATGCAGCTTGCTTGTGCCCTCAGGGCCTGCCCGGACCCTGTCATGTATGTACCACTTCCATTTGATAATGGACTGTTGCTGCGCATGTCCTACTTTATGGTCTGGTGGGTCAGATAACACCCAGCTCATGATGGGCAGCTCAGGTCGCATGGTGACTTGGTGGCCCATTGTCAAACGTTCAGTTTCCACTAAGGCCCAACATCAAGCTAAGAGCTGTCTCTCAAAAGGAGAATAGTTGTTTGCAGATGAAGGTAGAGCCTTGCTCCAAAATCCCAAGGGCCTCCGCTGTGATTCCCCTATGGGAGCCTGCCACAGACTCCAGAAAGCATCTCTATCTGCCACTGATACCTCAAGCACCATTGGGTCTGCTGGATCATATGGCCCTAGGGGCAGAGCAGCCTGCACTGCAGCCTAACCTGTTGAAGAGCCTTTTCCTGTTCCAAGCCCCACTCAACGTTTACTGCCTTCCGAGTCACCTGATATATGGGTCGTAGTAACACACCCAGATGAGGAATGTGCTGCCTCCAGAATCCAAAAAGGCCCACCAAACGTTGTGCTTCTTTCTTGGTGGAGGGAGGGGCCAGGTGCAACAACTTATTCTTTACCTTAGAAGGAATGTCTCTGCATGCTCCACACCACTGAACTCCTAGAAACTTCACCGAGGTAGATGGCCCTTGAATTTTAGTTGGATTTATTTCCCATCCTCTCATGCGCATTTGCTTTACCAACAAGTCTAGACTAGCTGCTACCTCTTGTTCACTGGGTCCAATCAGCATAACATCATCAATATAGTGGACCAGTGTGATATTTTGTGGAAGAGTCAGGTGATCAAGATCCCTTCTAAATAAGTTATAGCACAAGGCTGGAGAGTTAACATACCCTTGAGGTAAGACAGTAAAAGTTTACTGTTGGCCTTGCCAGCTGAAAGCAAATTGCTTCTGGTGGTCCTTATGAACCGATATTAAAAAGAAGGCATTGGCCAGATCAATAGCTGCATACCAGGTACCAGGAAACATATTAATCTGCTCAAGTAAGGACACCACATCTGGTACAGCGGCTGCAATTGGTGTCACTACTTGGTTGAGTTTTTGATAGTCAACTGTCATTCTCCATGATCCATCTGTCTTTTGCACAGGCCAAATTGGAGAGTTAAATGGAGACGTGGTAGGAATCACCACCCCTTCATCTTTCAAATCCTTGATGGTGGCACTAATTTCTGCAATCCCTCCAGGGATAGAATACTGGTTTTGGTTCACTATTTTCCCTGGTAGAGGCAACACCAATGGTTTCCATTTGGCCTTTCCAACCATAATAGCCCTCACTCCACAGGTCAGGGAACCAATGTGGGGATTCTGCCAATTTCTAATTATATCTATCCCAATTATACATTCTGGGACTGGGGAAATAACCACAGGATGAGTTCTGGGACCCACTGGGCCCACCGTGAGTCGGACTTCAGCCAAAACTCCATTTATCACCTGACCTCCATAGGCCCCTACTTTAACCGGAGGGCCACAATGCTTTTTAGGGTCTCCTGGGATCAGTGTCAACTCAGAATCAGTATCCAATAGGCCTCGAAAAGTCTGATTATTTCCTTTTCCCCAGTGTACAGTTACCCTAGTAAAAGGCCTCAGGTCCCTCTGGGGAAGGACAGGAGGAAGGCAAACAGCATAACTCTTTGGTATTGTGACAAGGTCCTTCTTCATCGGAGTTAACAGGCATGCACTGCACCTGGCTTTTTCGTGTGGATTCTAAGATGGAAAGCAGCTCCTCAGGCTTGCACAGCGAGTGCTTTTCCAGCTAAACCACCTCCTCTCAGCTCCATTGCCACTGAAATCTTACAGAACCACCGACTGGTTGGCAGAATGGCCTTGTGTACAAATGCACACATGAAATGAGTTCTTCCCACCTCCATTGCCGGCTGCCGGGCCCAGGCCATCATCAAGGCTCCCCAGCGCCCTCCATTGCCAGCTGCAGGGCCCAGGCCATCATCAAGGCTCCCCAGCACCCTCCATTGCCAGCTGCCAGGCCCAGGCCATCATCAAGGCTCCCCAGCGCCCTCCATTGCCGGCTGCAGGGCCCAGGCCATCATTAAGGCTCCCCAGTGTCCTCCATTGCTAGCAGCCTTCAGGCTGGGCTTCTGTGTCATTCTGCTCTCAACAGTAATCCTTGAAAGAGAATTCAGTGACATACCTCTCCTTAGCCCTGCCTGGTCCCTTCTCAGAGTGAGAACTGAGATCCTCTCAACCAGAATCTGCAGGTCCTGTGGGATGTCCCTTCAGCTCCTCCCAGCTCCACCCTGTACTGGCCGTGCCCTCTGCCCCACCAACCTCCCCCAGGGCCTTTGCACTGGCTGCTTCCTCCATGTATTGGCACCTGCCTCCAAATTTGAGAAGGGTCCAATTTCACTTCCTCATGGTGCTCTGTTGAGAGTTGCACCCACACCCAGGGCGGTTCAGATCTCCTCTGGCTAAACTTTCCATTTTCATCATTCTTTTAATACACTAATGATTTATCATGTTTATTATGAATTATCTATTTCTCTCCACTGGGATTTCAGCTTCTCAAGACTGGGGAGCTTTGTTCCCTTCCTTCAAGTGCTCAGAACTACACACAGTAGGTGCCAAAGGAGCAAAAAGGAATTATGGGCAAATCAAAACTGCAACTCAAGTTGTCCTGTTTAACCTTTAAAAAAGAAACAAACATGGAGAGATAGCCTAGCTGTTAAGAGCGCCGACTGCTCTTGCAGAGGACCTGGGTTCGATCCCCAGCACCCACATGGCGACTGAGAACCGTCTTTGACTCCAGTTCCAGGGGAATCCGATGCCCTCTTCTGACCTCCGCGGCATTGCACGATGCGGGTGCACAAACCTACATGCAGACAGTACATTCATACACATACAAGAATAAATTTAAAAATTAAAAAAAACATTATGAATAATTAAAAAAAAACAAAAACAAACAAGCAAAACTCACACACCTTTAATCCCAGTACTCAGGAGGCAGAAGTAGGTAGATCTCTGAGTTTGAAGCCAGCCTGTCTATGTAAGGAGTTCCAAGTCAGCAGGGGTTACATAGGGAGACCCTGTCTTAAACAATGCAATGTAATTTTTTTCAAGAGCAACAAAAGAGAAGAATTGCTTTCTGTTGTTGTTTTTCTTTGGTTCTAGGGAGTGCTGGCATGGAATCCAGGGCCTCATGCATGCTTACTTCTGTATTACTGTTTTAAAACGTGTGTGTGTGTGTGTGTGTGTGTGTGTGTCTGTGTCTGTCCCACTGAGTTTGACTAGTATTGTTTGCATGAATATGGGTAGCAATTTATTTTTTTATTATTTATTTTATTCATATGTGTGTATGAGTGTATTACATGTATATAAGTTCACCTGTGTCATACAATGCCTGCAGAAGTCAGAAGAGGACATGGGATTCCCCCAAAACTGGAGTTACAGATGGTTGTTAGCCATCATGTGGGTGCTGGGAATCAAACCCAGGTCCTCTGCAGTAGCAGCCAGCACTCTTAACCGCTGAGCCATCTCTCCAGCTCCCACAGGTGGCTACACAGATGTGAAAGCTGCACCCGTCCCAACAGCCCTTAACTGCCAGCAGTACATTACTGTCCAGTCCTCCGGAGCTCCTCCCCATCCGTGATGAAACGTTGATAGGCCCAACCATTTGCAGGTAGCCACAGCTACAGTCTGTTCTGGAGTGCAATCCAGCCCTCCTCCCCAGCCTCTGGCTGTCACATTCTTCCCGCTCTCCTCTCCCCTGAGCCTTGCAGGGAGGGAGAGCTGTCCCACCCCATACCAAGTACGCTACTGTCACTTATTCTTGGCATTTTGGGCATTCACTGGGTCTTAAAAGAACAGTTGGATTTGGGTGTGTGTTTGTATGCTTGTTTGTTGGTCTTTTTTTTTTTTTTTTTTGAGACAGTCTCCCTGTAGCCCCAGCTGACCTGAAACTTGCAATATAGACCAGGCTGGCCTTAAACTCACAGAGATCCACCTGCCTCTGCCTCCCAAGTGCTGGGATTAAAGGCATGCAACATTGTGCCTGGATGATTTTGAAGTTTTTTTAAAGAGTGAAAAAAAATATTATGAGTTGCCAGGCGTGGTGGCGCACGCCTTTAATCCTAGCACTTGGGAGGCGAAGGCAGGTGGATCTTTATGAGTTCAAGGCCAGCCTGGTCTACAGAGGGAGTTCCAGGACAGCTGGGGCTACAGGGAGACCCTGTCTCTAAATGACCAAAAAAAAAAAAAAATTATTATGAGTTAAAGATATAAGCAAGGCCAGAGAACATGAAGAGTCCAGCACATTCGGAGAAGGCCAGGAAGAGAGTGCACTTGAATTGAAATTTTATCTTGCAAGTATTAGGTACTTGCTGTGGGTACATTTCTAAGTAGCAGAGTGATACTGTCAGAGTCCTCTGTGCTGGGAAGTGCACTTGGGGAATGTTCAGGGGCTGAAGGGGCTAGAAGGCTTCAGGTGTGCTGGAATCAGCTCTCAGCCTCTCGTTTGCTGCGTGTCTCATCTTTCCACTTATGATACTTGAAGGACCACCCTTGGCTGTGCATTGCTGACATTCTGGGAGTTAATTACGTTCAGTCCCCTCTACACTTTCTTTAACCCCTCAAAATGCATTTGAGAACTTAGAAACGTCCCAAGCCCACTGTTGCAGGACCATTTACTTTTAAAAGCAATTTCCTATTGATTTTCTATGTTGACTGGAATATTAGCTGAAATAGATATGATCTCAGCTGCTTTTGAAAAAGACATTTCCAGGGGCTGAGGACCTGGGATCGGGCTCCAGGAGATCAGATGCCTCTATATGCGTCAGGCCCTTCCCATGTGGACACACATACACATAATTAAGGATAAAATATTGTTTAAATCAGCCAGTGGGGCACCACACACCTTTAATCCCAGTGCTGGCAGGCAGATCTCTGTGAGATCAAGGCCAACCTGGTCTACATACCAAGTTTCAGGCCTGCTGAGGCTAAAGGGAAACCTGTCTCAAAAAACAAAATAATTTTTGTCTTCTTTAAAAAAAATTCATTTCCTCCAGCTCCTGTGAAAGGTGGCAGTGTGATAAATGCCCTGACGGGCGCTTCTCTGCCTTTATGGATGCTGCCTATCTGCCAGCAGCAAAGCCAAATTGAAAATGACTAAGAATGCTGAGTTGGCTCTCAACATTAGAAAGTAGGCACAAGTTTCAAACATTTATTTATTTATTTATTTATTTATTTATTTATTTATTTATTTAGTCTTTTTGAGACAGGGTCTCCCTTTAGTCCCAGCTGGCCTGGAGCTCTCTATGTAGACCAGGCTGGTCTTGAACTCAAAAGATCCACCTGCTTCTGCCTCCCAAGTGTTGGGATTTAAAGGCGTGCGCCATCACACCCAGCAAGTTTCAAACATTTTTTTTTTTCTGTATTTTTGAGACAGGGTCTCTCTTTAGCCCAAGCTGCCCTGGAGCTCACTCTATAGACCAGGCTGGCCTTGAACTCACAGAGATCTGCCTGCCTCTGCCTCCCGAGTGCTGGGATTAAAGGTGTGTGCCACCACACACCTGGCTCAAGCATTTTTAAATACATTTTTCATATTAAAAAAAATTATACTGGGGCTAGAGAGATGGTTCCGGGTTAAGAGCACTTGCTCCTCTTCCTGAGGACCTGATTTAGTTCCTAGCACCCATCCAGTTATGGATGGTTGTTAGGTAGCTAACAACCATCCATAACTGCTTGTACATGGTGCACTTACATATGTGCAGGCAAACAGTCATATACAGAAAATAGAAATCAATAATTTAAAAAAATTTACACTTTTGTTGATTTATTTTACATTTATTTAGTGTGTGTGTGTGTGTGTGTGTGTGTGTGTCTGTCTGTGTGTGTGTGCACATGCATCTGTGCACCTGTGAGTGCCACAGCATGTGTGGAAGTCGAGGACAGCCTTCAGGACTCAGTGCTCTCCTTCCACCAGTTGGGTCTGGGTGTTGAACTCAGATCCTCAGGTTTGGAGGCAATCAACTTCACCTGCTGAACCATCTTGCCAGCCCCTAAAATTGAATACTTTGTGTGTGCATGTGTGTACATGCGCACGTACATGTATACGTATGCGCATGTGGAGGCCAGAGGTTGGTTTTGAGTGTCTTCTTCAATCTCTGTCCACTTTATATTTTGAGATGTCTCTTGCCGAACCCAGAGCTGAGGGAGTCAGCTACACTGACTGGCCAACAACAGGTCCCTCAGCTTCCCCAGTGCTGTGACTCCAGACACACACCAGTGTACCCTGGATCTTTACTGGGTGCTAGGATTGAACTCCGGTCCTTATACTTGCCAGGCAAGCATTTTACATACTGAGCCATCTCCCCAGCCCCTGGCAGGTTTGAAATGCTAATTTTCCAGGGTAAACAATATCAAAACAGATCCTCAGTGATGACATGGCCTTTAGGGGATGAAGTCTTACTAGGTTCCCCAGGTTAGCCTTGAACTCCTGATTTAGAGATCCCCCTGCCTTTGCTTCCTGAGTTTGTTTTCTCCAGTGTTAAGGATAGAACCCAGGACCTCGCACGTGCCAGGCAGGTGCTTCGTCTCTGAGCTTCAGCCCCAGCCCTTCCATATCTTTTCTTTTTTTTCAAATTTATTATTATTATTAAACTATTTCCATACATCACATATCATTTCTCAATCGAATTTAGAGTCACTTCCCTTTCCATGCCCCCCACCCCACCTGAGTTCCTGCACTCTGCCATACTTGTGTTTTTTCCAAGTCTTTTCAGAGTTTTTGTTTTCAAAACAGAGGCTTATTGTTTTGGGGAGAACTCTTCACTATTTCAGTCTTTTTTTCCCCCTGTTCTTTTGTTGTTGTTGTTCTCTAACTTGTATTGCTTCAAGG
>VZQC01007418.1:362550-386525 GCA_009823505.1 Rhizomys pruinosus | reverse complement strand
GTACTGTCTGCATGTAGGTTTGTGCACCCATGTCGTGCAATGCCACGGAGGTCAGAAGAGGGTCTCGGATTCCCCTGGAACTGGAGTTCTCCTGGAATTGGAGTTACAGACGGTTCTCAGCCGCCATGTGGGTGCTGGGGATCGAACCCGGGTCCTCTGCAAGAGCAGTCGGTGCTCTTAACCACTAGGCTATCTCTCCAGCCCCCAATTTCCTTTTCTTTTGATGGTCTTTTTGAGACAAGGTCTCCCTGTAGCCACAGCTGGCCTGGAACTCCCTATGTAGACCAGGCTGGCCTTGAACTCAACAAAGATCCACCTGCCTCTGCCTCCTGAGTTCTGGGATTAAAGGAGATAATTTTCTTAGACTTTTAGTAGTGTTCACGTAATGTCATTGGGAGTAATTTTGTTCATGGAGGTCATAGTAGACACTATCCATTGAAGTTATTGGTTAGATGACATCTGATACAGAATGCAGATAGACTTTTAGTAAGCTGAAGCAAGCCACAGAAAGAATCAGAAGGAATGACAAAAATAATGAAAAACTGTAGTTTGGGGCTAGATGGCTCAGCAGTGAAAAGTGTCTGTTGCTCTTGCAGAGAACCTGAGTTGGTTCCCACTCCCAGTTCAGAACCACCTGTAATTTCAGCTCCAAGGGATAACACCCTCTTCTGGCCTCCATAGGCACAAGCACATACTCAGATATACACACATACACATAAATAATACTTTTTTTTGTCTTTTCAAGACGGGGTCTCCCTGTAGCCTCAGCTGTCCTGAAACTCACTCTGTAGATCAGGCTGGCCTTGAACTCACAAAGATCCACCTGCCTCTGCCTCCCGAGTATTAGGATTAAAGGTGTGTGCGCCACCATGCCAAGAATAAATAATACATTTTTAAATAAAAAAAAACTAGGTTATAAATGGAGGCATTAGAGGCAGTCTGTGGCATCCCCAATCAGAATTAAAGTGAAGGTGAGAGCCTTCATCTCAAGCTATCTAAATATCTAAAACTTATTCCATGGGCTGGGGAGATGGCTCAGTGGGTAAAGTGCTTGACAAAAGTGAGGACTGGAGTTCCCATCCCTAGAACCTGTGTAAAGCTAGGTAGAATCCCAGCTGTCCTGCAGTGAGATGGGCCAGGGAGCCAGGAGGATCTCTGGAAGTGTGTGGATGGTGATTGTGTGGCCCAGCAGCAGCAGAAAGAGAAAACACCTCACCAAGGCAGAAGGTGAGCACTGACAACCATGGTTATCCTCTGACCTTCACGCATGCACATACACACACATGCACAAGTGCGCACACACATGCGCACACACACACACATAGAAAGCCAAAAAAAAGGAGACTTATTTCAACATACTTAAGTTCTAAATTCTTTCAAAACTCCACTTCAAGAAACCTGTCCCGAGGACAGCCTCCAAACCACAGCTGAGTAATTTACACATCATCAAACAATTCAAAATACAACAAAGGGTCAAATACAGCCTGCTTGCCAGAGGTAGTTATGAATGAATGGATTCTGTGATGGAGACACTGCACAGTCACTAGATGACTTACGTGAACAACGTGTGGTGACATGACTATGCTTATCATTAGAAATGCAAGGTCACCAGGAGATGATCCGCTGATCTCAGCTTTGTGACAAAGGTTCCAGCATGAAGAAGTAAATATGCAGAAGAGAAAGGTCATTCATTATTAGGGGCTCTCTAGTGTAGAAAAATAAATAAATAAATAAACAAACAAATAAATAAATAAATAATAAATTATAAATGGTGTGTGTGTGTGTGTGTGTATGTGTTCCTATGTGTACAGGTACATGTATGTGAATGTGGATCAGACAGCACTGTTGAGTGTTGTTTCTCAGGTGTTGGTCACCTTGTTCTTGGAGTCTGGCACTCGCCAGTCCAGCAAGGCTGGCCCCAGGGTCCACTTGTCTCCACCTCCCCAGCTCTGGGGCTAATCTGATAAATAATTTTAAAATAATTGTTGGCATGAAAATATGGGAGATGGGGATGCTGGAGAGATGGTGCAGCAGTTAAGAGCACTTACTGTTCTTGTAGAGAACTCGGGCTTGAATCCCAACACCCACATGGTGGCTAATAACTGTCCTGTCTGTAACTCCAGTTCTGGAGGATCTGACACCCTCTTCTGACCTCTGCGGGTATTACACAGCATGGGTGCACTAATATACATGCAGGCAATACACTCATACACATAAGATAAAATAATAAAAAGAAAATGTGGGGGATAGATTATAAGCAAGCCTGAAAGCAGAAGGTAGATGAATCAGTGTGTCTTGTCATGACTGTTGGAGGAGTAACAACCATGAGCACTCCTGACACATTAACCCTATATTCTGGCAGTTTTCAGTTACACCAAATGCAGACAGTGGGATCCTTGGTGTAGATTCTGAAATTTAGTGGCATGATCATCTCATGTCTAAGAGTGCTATCTCTGCCAGGCGTGGTGGCGCGTGCCTTTAATCCTAGCACTCAGGAGGCGGAGGCAGGTGGATCTTTGTGAGTTCAAGGCCAGCCTGATCTACAGAGTGAGTTCCAGGACATCTGGGGCTACAGGGAGACCCTGTCTCGAAAAGACCAAAAAAAAAAACGAGAACAAAACAAAAAAACCAGAGTGCTTTCTCTTGTGTAAGAGTAGCTTGTGGTGAAATCATACGTTTTATATCTGTTATCCATGCAGAAGATAAAAAGTTAACTTCATATATTACTTTTATAAATATTTGAAACTATCACATCATCTATTGCTTTGTGGGGTTTTTTGTTGTTGTCTTGGAGGGGTTTTTCTCTTCTTTTTTTTTGAGACAAAGTCTTCCCTAAAACTCAGTTTATAGACCAGGCTGGCCTGTATCTCACAAAGATCCACCTGCCTCTGCCTCCTGATTGGTGAGATTAATTAAAGGTGTGTGCCACCACAGCCAGATATTGCTTTGTTTTTAATGAGAAATGGTGGGCTTGTGATGTTCCCCAATATGACTGGCCTCATATTCAGGATCACAGGCTTCCTTCAACCCTACACTCTGAGTTGCTGAGTTACTACAAATGTGTGCCTCCCCATCCAGCCATAATTTTTGTTCTCTAGTTTGGCTCCTGTAATTATACATTTTACCTTTTTTTGTCCATAGGTGCATCATAAGTAGAGAAAACTGAGATTACAGATGAGAAGAGACTGCCACTGAAATGAGCCTGGGTGATGCAGGGTGTTCTGTGCCACACACCAAAAGGTACTGTACACAGCTCTGAGACTCAGCTTCCTCCTAAGAAATGGGTTATTTTATTTTTCTGGGTTTCCTGTGGTGAAATTTTATTATATCTTTATAAGAATATAAAAAAGAATAGAAACACAAAATCAGATAAAATATATTATAAAATTTTTGGGGGGCTGGTGAGATGGCTTACTGGTAAGAACACTGGCTGCTCTTTCAGAGAATCCAGGTTCAATTCCCAGCACCCACATGAAGGCTAACAACCATCTGTAATTCCAGTTCTAGGGGAATCTGGAATTTGATAACAGGAACCAGTAAGCTTTAAGCCATTTCTTTTCCAAGTGATTGTCCACTGTAAACTTTGACTACGAATACAGAAAATCTGTAAAGAAATTGTGTGTGTGAATTATGTGTGTGAAGATGCTTGCATCTGGGCTGGTATGCTTACCCATGTCTGTGCATGTAGAGGCAGGAAATCAGACATGCTTTCCTCAATTTCCAAAATCTCTACCTTATTTTACTGACACCCTTTACTGACCTCCATGGGCACTGCATGTCACAAATGCACTTACATACATGCAGGCAATATACTCATACACATAAAATAAATTTTTTTAATTTCTTCAGCTGGTCAGAGCAGAGGCATGCAGACCTCTGTGAGATCAAGGTCAGCCTGGTCTACATAGCAAGTTCTAGACCAGATGGAGCTACAGGAAGGCCCTTTGTCAAAAAGACACAAAAAGTTTGCTCAGGGCTGTGGAAATGTCAGTTGGGAAAGTATTTGCTGTATAACCACCAAGACCTGAGTTCGGGCCCCCAGAACCCTCGTTGAAAGCCAGGCATGGAGCAAGTGCCTGTGATCCCAGCCCTGACAAGGCAGAGAGACAGAAGGGTCCCTAGGGCTCACTGGCTGAATAGTCTGGCCACATGTCAAGTTCCTGGTTCAATAAGAGACGCTGCTTCAAAAAAATAAGGTAGAGACACAATTGAGGAAGCATGTCTGCTGACTTCCTGCCTCTACATGCACAGACATTGGTAAGCACAGCACCCACACTCAAGCATCTACACATGCATAATACACACACCCACAATTTCCTTACAGACTTTCTGTATTCATAGTCAAAGTTTACAGTGGACAGTCGCTTGGTTAAAAGAAATGGCTTAAAGCTTACTACTTCCTTTTATCAAATTATTTTCCTGTTTAGTTGCAGTACTTACTATTAGATTTTGAGTTAATATATGGTTCCTGTGTTAGTCAGCTTTCTGTCTCTCTAATGAGGTATTGAATTTATACAGAGAAAAAAACTGAGGTATTGAATTTATACAGAGAAAATTCCATTTTGACTTACAGTTTTGGAGATCTGTCTGTGGTCAGGTGGCCCTGGCAGGAGTGTGTGGTACAGCCACACTGTCCACTTCATCCCCAAGAGGCAGAAGAGAGAATGAAGAACAGTCAGGGCTCCACAGTGCCCTTCCTGACCCCAGTGACTTAAAGGCTCCATCCGCTCCACCTCACACAGATCCCACTACCCTCAGTCCCATTCCCCTAGCACCCCAGTGACAGCTGGTGTCTCATGGGCTTTGGGGATCATTTTGTTTCACTACCCCAGCACCTCAGTGACAGCCAGTATCTCATGGGCTTTAGGGACCATTTCACGTCACTTTCTCTAATTACAGAAGTAATAGCGCTTTCAGTTTTTTTCCTTAACTGAAGATAAGCAAAAGGAAAAAAGCTAAAAATTACCTGAAACCCCAATTCCTGATTTAGATAAAACATCAGCTGCAAAGAATCCCAAACCTGTAGAGCCACAGCTCCCTAGCTCACTGTATAGCCCTCTGTGCAGCTGCTGCTGACCACAGGGCCTTTGCCCAAACCAAACAAACTAGTAAAGAAACTGCCTTGTGAGATGGGAGGTGGAGAGAGGGGAATCCCCGGAAGCTTGTGGGCCAGGCAGCCTGGTTTGCTCAAGTTATTCGTGTTCGCTGTTCTCACATGTGTGTAGCAGCGTCCTGCCCTGGCTTTCCCTCATGTTTCTCTAATGAGTGCCTGTGTTGAGCATCCCTCCTCCGCCATTCATGCCTTTCTTGATAAGAGGTCTTTTTAGATATTTTTCCCATTTAAAAAATTGAATTGTTATTGGGTTTTGAGGATTCTTTATATTTTCTGGATACATGTTTATTGTGAGATTTTGATTTGTTTGTTTGATTTATTTATTTATTTATTCTTGTTGAGACAGGGTCTCCCTTGACCTCACAGAGATCCACTTGCCTCTGGCTCTGGATCCCAAGGGCTGAGAATAAAGGCAGACACCACCACACCCAGTGTTACACAGACTTTTTTTTTAATAAAAATTTTTTATTGATGTTTTGTGCATTTCATACATTTCTCAGTCCAATTTAGACACATTCCCCTTTCCATGCTCCCACGCCACCCTAGTTTTGCCATACATGTCTTGCATCTTTTTCTCAGTCTTTTTAAAGTTTTTCTCTGCAGAGGTTTATTGTTTTGGGCAGAAGTTAACTATTTCAGTCAGTTCTTTGACCCAGTCCTTATGTTGTTGTTCTTCCTTCCCATTTGTATTCCTCCAAAATATGCCTATATATACATCACATATATACCACAATTATGACCTCTGAAAATAAACTGTATGTTAATTCCAAAATATGTTTAGGAATTCACATTTTTCCCTTTTATATTACTCTGAAATATGAATACATACCCTCCACCATATAGCACAATTAGAAAATCTGAAAATAGGGGCTGGAGAGATGGCCTAGCGGTTAAGAGCGCCGACAGCTCTTGCAGAGGACCCGGGTTCGATCCCCAGCACCCACATGGCGGCTGAGAGCTGTCTGAAACTCCAATTCCAGGAGAACTCCAGTTCCAGGGGAGTCCGACACCCTCTTCTGACCTCCGCGGCGTTGCACGTCACGGGTACACAGACTTGCATGCAGACAATACATTCATACACATATGGAAATAAATTAAAAAAAAAAAGAAAATCTGAAAATAAGTGGTAAATTAATTCTAGAGCCTGTTAAGGGATTCACTTTATAACAGCACAGTTGCCTTCAGATAAAAAGAAATATAACATTAACTTTGCTCAGCTTGCCTTTCAACTAGGGATTTGGTTCTGGCATCCACAAATGAGGGATACCATTCGTCATTTATTTTTCTGGGACTATGTTACTTCATTTAGCAAAATGGCTTCACGTTCCATCCACTTACCTGCAAAATTCATGATGTCATCTTTCCTTACCACTGCATAGAACTCCATTGTGTAGATATACCACATTTTCATCATCCACTCGTCAGTTGAAGGGCATTTGGGTTGGTTCCAACTCTTTGATATTGTGAAGAGAGCTGCAATAAACATAGATGTGCATGTATCTTTGTGATAGGATGAGTCTTGTGGGTATCTACCCAGGAGTGGTATAACTGGGTCAGGTGGTAGGCTCATTTTGAGTCTTTTAAGGGTTCTCTGCACTGCTTTCCATCGTTGTACCCGAGTTCACATTCCCATGAGCACTGGATAAGTTTTCCCCTTTCCCTACAAGCTCTCCAGCGTTTGGTGTCTTTTATTTTCTTGATATTAGCCAGCCTTATTGGAGTGAGATGATATCTTAGAGTGGTTTTAATTTGCATTTCCTTAATTATTAGCGATGTTGAACACTTTTTAAGGTGTTTCTCAGCCATCTTTACTTCCTCGCTACTGAAGTCTCTGTTCAGCTCTTTACTCCATCTTTTGAGTGGATTGTTTGTTTTCTTCTTTGTTTTTTGAATGGTTTATATATTCTGGATGTTAATGCTCTGTCAGATGTATCAGCTGTGAAGGTTTTCTCCCATTCTGTGGATTTTCTCTTCACTTCATTGATTGTTTCTTTTGCTGTACAGAAGCTTTTGAGTTTAATGAGGTCCCACCTGGGGCATTACACAGACTTTTAAAAATTTTGATTATATTTACTTAGTTTGTATGTGACTGTGTGTCGTGGCATGGGTGTGGAGGTCACAGGACAACTTTCGGAGTCAGTTCTCTCTTTCCACCTTGTGAGTCCTGACAGCAAGTGCCTTTACCTACACAGCCATCTCACAGATTTTTAAGCTAATATGTCACTTGTATTGACATCCCTACAGTGTTTCCCCCCCAAAAAAGCAGATGTTTTTAAATTTGATGAAAATAATGTAATAAAGATTTTACCTTCTATGGACAGTTCTTGTACAGGCTGCGTTTCAGTTTTGAACTGCACCTCCTTTGCCATTGCTCTGGAACTCTTATGTAGACTGGCTCTACTTCCCCATAATTTATAGGGTGGGATTGCTGATGGAGCCTTCTGAGCTTGGAGTTTTCTTTGGGGGGAAGTTTTAAATTTCAAATGTATTAATAGATAGTCAGATTTTTTTTCTGGAGCAAACTATGATGGCTTTTGTGTTTTGAAGTATTTGTACATTTCATCCAAGTCACTGAATTTACTTGTACATCCTTGTTCATAAAAAGTCCCCAACTCCCCAAGATGCTGTGGAGCCTGCTGGTATCTCCTTCCTCATTCTTGATATTAGTCATTTGTTTCATCTAACTATTTTTATCAAATAAGTCTGAGCGATTTATAAGTAAGATTCTTTTTCTCAAAGAACTGGCTTTGCTTTCATTGATTTTGTTTTTGTTTTTATTTCAGTGACTCCCCTCTTCAGTCTTCATTGTTTTATGTACACACTTTAGGTTTAAGTGGCTCTTTCATTTAGTTTTGGGGTTTTTTTATTGTTGTTGTTTTTGTTTTTGTTTTCAGTTTTGATTTTTTTGAGGCAGGGTTCCCCTGTAGCCCCAGCTGCCCTGGAGCTCACTGTGTAGACCAGGCTGCCATCAGTCTCACAGAGATATAGCTGCCTCTGCCTGGCAAATTCTAAGATTACAAGCATACACCACCATGCCCGGCCACTTGCATTTTCAATCCAATCAAAATATGTTCTAATTTCTCTTTTTTTTCTAATTTCTCTTTTGATTTGTTCTTTGACTCATGGATTATGTTTAAGTGTTCTGTTTAATCTCCTATATTTGGAATTCTTCAAATACCTATCAGTTATTGATTTTTAGCTTAACTCTATTATGTTTACAGAATATGTTTGATATGTCTTGATTTCATTTAATTTACTGAATTTTATTTTTTAGGGCCTAGAATATGATGTACCTTAATAAATTTTCTGTGTACACTTGAAAAGTTTATGTATTGAGCCCAGCATGGTGGCTTACACTTGTAATCCCGGCACTAGGGAAACTGAGGCAAGAGGACTGCTGTAAGTTCAAGGCTATCCTGGGCTACATGGTGAGCCCCTATCTCAAACACACAAACAAAGAGGATATGTATTCTGGTGTCACTATTTAGAGTTCCGGCTTAACCATCAATTAATTTGGTTGATGGTGCTAAGTCTTCTTTATAGTTTCCTAAATTATCTGTGTGCTTATTCTGTCGATTATTGAGAGCCAGATATTGAAATCTCCAGGTTTGTCTATCTCTTTTTGCAGTTAAATTAGTTTTTTAAAAGGCTTATTTTTGGCGGGGGTATTTTTGAGACAGGGTCTCCCTGTAGCCCCAGCTGGCCCAGAACTCATTTTGTAGACCAGGCTGGTCTTGAACTCACAGACCTGCCTCTGCCACCGGAGTGCTAGGATTAAAGGTGTGCACCACCACACCCAGCTCAAAAAGCTTTTTTTTTTTTTTTTTTTTTTGGTGTTTTCGAGACACGGTCTCCCTGTAGCCCCAGCTGTCCTGGAACTCGCTCTGTAGACCAGGCTGGCCTTGAACTCACAAAGATCTGCCTGCCTCTTCCTCCCAAGTGCCAGGATTAAAGGCGTGCGCCACCACGCCCGGCTAAGGCTTTCTTTTTTTAATGTGTGCACGTGTATTTGCATATGTGTTCAGGAGCCTGCAGAGGCCAGAAGAGGGCATGAGATCCTCTGCAGGTGGTATAGGCTGTTGTGAGCCATCATGTGGGTGCTGGGAATCAAATTCCATTCTCTACCAGAGTAGCAAGCACTCTTAACCACCAAGATAACTCTGCAGTCCATAAACTGGTTTTTAAAAAGTATCTTAATGTAAAAGATACATCTTGATTGTATGTACCCAGACTAAGTTAGTTTTTAACCATATATTATAAAGCTCTGTTATGAGATACATAAACATTTGGGATCATTATGTCTTCATTTAAAAAAATAATTAATTTAATTAGTTTATTTATCTTTTTGAGACAGGGCCTCCCAGTAGCCCCAACTAGCCTGGACTGGTTTTGAACTCAAAGAGATCTACCTGCCTCTGCCTCCCGAGTGCTGGGATCAAGGTGTTTATTTTATGTGTATGAGTATATTGCCTACACCTATATAAGTGCACCATGTCATGCAGTGCCCACAGAGGTCAGAAGAGGGTGTTGGATCCCCTGCAGTTACTGACAGTTATTAGCTACCATGTGAGTGCTGGGAATTGAACCTGGGTCTTCTGCAAGAACCAGTGCTCTTAACCACTATTATGCCTCTTAATGGATCCATCTCTTTAGCAACATGAAATGTTCTTCATCATCAGTAGTAATCTGCTTTGAAGTCCAGGCCACCTTCATGTGTCTTGTTCCTGACTCTTATAGATATCTGAAGATCCTAGAGTTTATCAGTCTCATCAGATCTGTAGATTTTTTACAACTGTGTTTCTTCAAAGATTTTTTTTTTCTGTCTTAACATCTCCCCTCCCCTTCAGGGCCACCAGTTAGACATATATTAGGCTTCATGAAAATGTTTCCCACTTCACTTGCTTCCTCTCTTTTTCTCTGTTCATCACTGTCATAGTTTCCTGTACTAATTCAAAAGCATCCATTAATTTTTTTCATCTCATGAACTATATTTTCATCTCAAACATTGAATATTTAATTTTTTAATTATTTTGTACATGTGTGTTTCTGTGTGGGTCTGTGCATGTAGGTGTGGTGCCCATGGAATTCAGAAGACGACATCAGATCCCTTGAAGCTGGAGTTACATGTGGTTGTGAGCTGCCCGACTTGGGTGCTAGGAACCCAGCTCTGGTGCAAGAGCAATGTGTGCCTTTAACCACTAAGCCATCTCTCTAGTCCCTCATCCCAGACAGTGTATTGTAGCTTCCTTCTCTGAAGGTTGAGTCTGAGTCTGTTTACATCCCATTCATCTCTGCTCTACATGTTCATTGTTTCCTCCAACAACATATGAAGTCTAGTTATGCGTTTAAGCATCCTTGCTTTGGTGTCTGTTGTTTTCATACCTTCTTCCTCTTTGAGTGCCTGGTAATTCTTCACCTGAATGCTGAACATTGTGAATTTTACCTTTTTGCATACTGGATAGTTTTTAATTAAAAAAAATATTTTCAAGCTGAGCATGGTGGTGCATGCCTTTAATCCCAGCCTTCAGGAGGCAGAGGCAGGTGGATCTCTGTGGGTTCAAGTCCAGCCTGGTCTACAGAGTGAGTTCCAGGCCAGCTGGGGCTATAGGGAGACCTTGTCTCCAAAACACCAAATATATATATATATATATATATATATATGTTTTTGAACTTTGTTCTCTGACCTTGTTACTTGGAAATAATTTTATCCTTAAATGGTTTGCTTTTCAAACTTCTTAGACACCACAGTCCATCAGTTACTACAGGATGAATTATTACCTACTATTGAAACATCGCTTTTTTTTTTTTTTTTTTTTGTCTTTTCGAGACAGGATCTCCCTGTAGCCCCAGCTGTCCTGGACCTCACTCTGTAGACCAGGCTGGACTTGAACTCACAAAGATCCACCTGCTCTGCCTCCCAAGTGCTAGAAACATCACTCTTCTAATCACTAAAGCAGAGTTTTAAAAACTTCTTGCGCTCCCACCCCTTTTTCCATGAAATTTTTACATATATAAATGTACAAATCTACTAATAGCTGGGCATGGTGGCACATGCCTTTAATCCCAGCGCTCAGAAGGCAGAGGCAGGTGGATCTCTGTGAGTTCAAGCACAGCCTGGTCTACAGAGGGAGTTCCAGGCCAGCTGGGACTACAGGGACACCCTGTCTCCAAAAAAAAAAAAAAATCTACTAATAATAAATCATAGAGAAAGTTATTTTACAGCAATCATTTGGCATGTATATAATTTTACCATTTATTAAAGACAAAAGCAATTTTTCATACAAATGAGATGATATGCTTGTCTGTCTAATATAATACAATCAAAAGATACATTTTAGAATGATGCTAATATGGAAAGTCATTGTTGTTGTAATTAAACCATATGTTTCTATAGAAGCAGAAAATTTCACATTGCATTAAAACATCAGTTTCAGTCCATGTTCATTGGCATTTCCTGGAGGGCATGTGGAGTGCAAAGTGCACACACCATTCAGAACCAAGACTACAAGGAGGTCACGTGACACAGCACAGCCCCAAGCTGCTGGAAACACCTCAGATTCAGTTCACATTTGGTTTCACAATAAGTTTTGATTACTGCACATGCAGAAATGTTTTATTATCAACACAGGTTTTGCCACCCGCACATTCAGTTAGTATGGGGTCACAACCCACAGTTTGAAGAAGCTTTTGTTGTAAAGAATTCCCATGCTGGGGCTGGAGAGATGGCCTAGCGGTTAAGAGCACCGACTGCTCTTACAGAGGACCCGGGTTTGATCCCCAGCGCCCACATGGCGGCCGATAACCATCTGAAACTCCAATTCTGGGAGAACTCCAGTTCCAGGGGAATCCAACACCCTCTTCTGACCTCCGCGGCATTGCACGACACGGGTGCACAAACCTACATGCAGACAGTACATTCATACACATACGGAAATAAATAAAATTTAAAAAAAAAAATGCCCATGCCAGCTGAGCATGGTAGAACACGCCAGCAATCTTAACACTCTAAAGGGTGAGGAAAGTCAGTTGTCTTGAGTTCAAGGCCAGGCTGTGCTGCAGAGTAAGACCCTGACTCACAGCAAAATTAAAAGCAATGCCAGTGGGTTGGAAGGTTTCTTCTCCTGGCCTGTGGGACCAGTGCCTACTGCTCCCTGAGCTCCAGGCCTATTTCCTCCGCTTGTTACCAGTGGCTCTTCCCAGCGCGTGTGCAGTTTTCTCACAGTCAGTACCGACTGGGGACCTGAAGGGACCCGCTGTGATCTCCATACCCCTTCTTTGTGCTATTCTCTTCTGTCCCATCTTTGCCATGTGAACTCTAACCACAGTGGTCAACCTCAGACTCCTCTAACCAAGGGCTTCTCTACTTTTAACTGCACCACCTCTTGGAAACCCAGACCGAAGCTGAGACAGTTGTGGCTCCCATCATCCTTTGCGTACCATGTCTCAGACACCTTTCTCTGACAATCCTTACCCCTCACATAGCACATGTGTTTTGTCTAGTGTTTTCCTTGCTTCTATTCACAAAAAATGATGAGTCCCTGTTACTTCATCCTGTCTAGAAACAGAAATCCCTTCATTCTATTTCCTTCAAATAAAAAGGTTATTAATTCTAAGAGCCAAACTTACTGAGTTAGTTTATGGCTTCTACCTCTAGTACATTTCGTAGTAATTAAATATTCACTTATACCAGGCATGATATAAGTGAATATTTAATCCCAGCACTCAGGCAGGCAGATCTCTGCGAGATCATGAGATCCAAGTCAACTTGGGCTTCATAGTGAGTTCCAGGACAACTGTGGTTTCAGAGAGACCCTAAAACAGAATAAACAGTCACTTATAATTTATTCTGGAAGCTTTTGGGGTTTTATTTGTTGTTTTGTACTTTGCATTTTTGAGACAGGGTCTCCCTATAGTCCCTGCTAGCCTGGAGTCACTGTGTGGACCCCACTGGCCTCTGCCTCCTAAGTGCTGGGATTAAAGATACACACCATTGCTCCTGGCTTTAAAAGTTTTTATGGTCTCATTTTTACATTGACTTGTTTTTTAAAAAATAATTTTTGTTGCTGGGTGTGGTGAAGCACACCTTTATTCAGAGCTCTGTGAGTTCAAGGCCACCTTTGTCTACACAGCAAGGTTCAGGCCAGCTAGGGCTGCATAATGAGACCTGGCTCAAACAAAGTCATTTTAGCCTATAGTATGACACACTAATCTATGTTTTCCAAAGCATAATTATTGGTAATACTTAGCTCTATTCTCACTGAAGCCAAATATTCAGAATTTCAAAATGTACTTCAGCCATTGAAGATTCAGATCCTAGGTCTTTTAATTTCTCTCAAAGACAGTCTCATACTCTCCCTATTTCACCTGGGCCTCCAAAGACATGTCTTTGCTTTAATCTGGCTTTCTTCTTTCTGTTCCCAGACATAACCAGGAAGGCAAAACACTTTGTGAGCTTCCATTTGTACTTCCAATTACCTAACGAGGTGGCTAGCTTGAAGTTACTTTCCCAGAAGTATTGATGTGGTGGTTTTGTGCTTGGTTATCAGTGGCCGTGGATCAGTGGGACAGTTGCCCTGGATGGCAGGTGCAGTGTGGGCAAGGCATTCTTCTTCCTATCTAAAGCCTTCAGTGGTACCCTGTCACCCATGGGATGAAGTCCAGATTTCTTACTGTGCTTTAAAAGGCCTTTTGTGGTTTTCCTTGGCTTGACACCAGCTTCGTACTTTCTACTTCCAGCTCTCCCACCCATCCATAATAAATGAGCTAAAAAGGCTGGACCAGCCTGCTATATCCTTATATTAAAAGACATTTCCCCTTTCTTTGTAACAACCATGAGTTAGAACCACTTTGTCTTCTTTGTCATAACTTAGTGTGTCTATCCTATTTGACTCTAAGCCCTAAGATAGAATGATGTCCCATTCTTTCCCCAACACCCAACCCAATAAACTGTCTCTTTTTTTTTTTTTTTTGAGACAGGGTCTCCCTGTAGCTCCAGCTGGCCTGGCACTTGCTATATAGACCAGGCTGGCCTTGATCTCACAGAGATCCACCCGTCTTTACCTCCCAAGTGCTGGGATTAAAGGCATGTACCACCATGCCTGGCCTCCAACCCAGTACACTGTCATGAAAATCATAAGCACTCAGTGAGTACTGAATGAAAGAATGAGTGAGTAGATGGATGGATGGTCAGGTCGCTCTCCTGCCTGCACTTATGGCTCAAGGAGACTTAATACATGAAGCCAGGCTCGTTGTCACCACAGCTGTCATGTCACAAGAGGAAAGCACCAGTTAGCACATTCACCTTTACTTCTTTAACTAATGACCTTTTAAACTGGTAGAGTATCCTATTTTGGGAAAATTAGATTTCTTGGCTAATAACCACATTTATAGTTTAGTTAGCTTTCAAGGAAGTAATATATATAGACTTTGCTACAATTAGTTCAAATTTTGAAATACTGTGTACTGGAGAGATTATTTAGAATGAAAATCATAGAGGAAACAACATTTCAGTGTTTTTCTTTTTTAAATTTTATTTATTATTTTTATTTTATATGTATGAATATATTACTTGCATGTAGGTAGGTACATCCATATTATACAATGCCCTTGGAGGTCAAAAGAGGGTGTTGGATACCCTGGTACCAGGTTAGGGATGGTTGTTAGCCACCATGTGGGTGCTAGGAATGGAACCAGGATCCTCTACAAGAGCAGCCAGTACTCTTACTAGTGAGCCATCTTGTCAGCCCCATTTTAATATTTTTCAAAGGAAATAAAGTAAAAGAAAATAACCGACACCAAATAAACCCATGTAACTATTGCCAGATCAAGATATAAGGAAGTCAAAGTAATATCCTTTTATTTATAGAAGCTTTGAATTCGAGAATTTACAGAGCTTTTGCCTACTTTCCTCTTCAAGGGCACATTTAGCATGATCTCCAGAATTCAGAGGTTTCTTTCCATGCTCCATAAACAGTTGTCCACCATCTCATACAGCACATATCAGTCCAGAGGGCAGACCTTCCTGTCCAATCTGGGCTTGAACCCCCCAGTGCTTAGAACCTCTAGCTCTGACCACAGAATATTGTAATAGTCTCAGAGTCCCAGTATTTCATACATACTTTATAACTCTCCCATTTAATGGGTGTGATAGTGAGTTTTAGTGTCACCACAAAGTTAGAGTTACAGAGGCATGCCCTTAGTCGCCGTAGGACATTTTCATGGCCCTGATGGGATATCCTTGCCCTTTACTTGTCATTGACCAGGCCTTCCTGTGTAACAATAATCTATTTCTGCCTCAATGGATTTCCGTGTTCTAGATATTGCAGACTTATACAATATCTAGTCTCTTTTTTTTTCTTTTTAAGACAGAGTCTCATATAGCCTAGGCTGCTCTCAAATTCACTGTGTAGCCAAGGATGACTTGAATTCACAAGCCTACCTCCATTTCCCAAGTGCTGGGATTATAGGCATGTACTACCATGCCTAGTCCTTTATTCCCCCTTAGACTGACTAATATCCCATTATATAGATATATCATATTCCTTGACCAGTTAGCAGGAATTTGTATCATTTCTACCTTCTGGCTATTAGTATTAATGCCTCTGTGAGCAGTTATGCATATGTTTCTTGTGTGGATGTATGTTTTCATGTCTCCTGGATATATACCTAGGAGTGAAATTCCTGTGTGTTAAGTCAACTTCCACATGGAGAATATTGAGAAAGACCGAGAAAGAGATGAAAAGCATGTTTGGCAGAATGCATGAGCTCTGGTGGGGTGGGGGGACACGGGTCTAGATTTGATAAAATATAAATTTAAAAAAATTCCTATGTTAAATGACAACACAGTGTTATTAGATTTTTTTATGAACTAAAGCTATTTCTAAAATATGCCATTCTTCATTCTCTTCAGCAGAGTCTGAGAGCTCCAATTTCTCCACCTCTTTACTGATTCTTATCTGTTTGTATAGCCATTGTATTGAGAATGAAACGGTTTGGTTTGGGGCTGGACAGATGGCTCAGCAGTTAAGATGGCTCTTGCAGAGGACTTGGATTCAGATCACAGCATCCACATGGCAGAAAACAACCACCTGTGTCCAGGAACTCTAACACCCTTTTCTGGCATGCACAGGCATTGCACAACATGGGCGCACTTATATGTGTGTAGGCAAAGCATTCATACACATAAAATAAAAATAAATGAAAAATAAATAGTTTGGCTTCCTGGTTTTAATTTTGTTTCTGTAGTAAGCAGGATTTCTAGTCATTTGTGGTCATTTCTATAGCTCATTGGCTGAAAGGTCTATTCAGATCCTTTGTTTTTAATTTGGGTTTCTTGTCCTTTTATTTATTTATTTTTTTGTCTTTTCGAGACAGGGTCTCCCTATAGCCCCAGCTGCCCTGGAACTCACTCTGTAGAGCAGGCTGGCCTTGAACTCACAAAGATCCGCCTGCCTCTGCCTCCCAAGTGCTAAGATTAAAGGCATGGGCCACCATGCCCAGCTTATTTATTATTTTTTATGTGTATGAGTGTACTGTCTGCATGTAGGTTGGTGCACCCATGTGGTGCAATGCCGCAAAGGTCAGAAGAGGGCATCGGATTCCCCTGAAACTGGAGTCTTGTCTTTTTCTAAAGTTTTATAAATTTATCTTTATTGTATGTGGATGTGTGTTTTACCTGTTTGTACATAAATGCACCACGTGTGTGCAATGCCTGGAGAGGCCAGAAGAGGGAGTCAGAGCATCTGGTACTGGAGTTATAGATGGTTACTAGCTGCCATGTGGGTGCTGAGAACCGAACCTAGGTCCTTTGTAGGAGGAACTGGTACTTGTAACCACTGAGCCATTGCCCCAGCCTCAGCCCTGGTTTCTTGTCTTTTTAGTATTGATTCATAAGATAAAGATACTTTTCAGTATTGTGTTTGTATTATCACCAGAAAATGAGTTAGAAATAATTGAATGGCAAATCTTGTTTTTCTACAGATCCTGAAGATTCATAGAAACGAAAATAGTTGTCAATGAGAGAGACAAAGGACTGGGCTATCAAAAAGCAGAATACTTACAACACTGGTCACCATGCGTAAAGGGGCACTGAAGGACCCCGAGGTCGCTGATCTGTTCTACAAAGATGACCCTGAAGAACTTTTTATTGATTTGCACGAAATTGGACATGGAAGTTTTGGAGCAGTTTATTTTGTGAGTAATTAAAGAATCATCTAAGTAGATTAAACCAAGAAAGCGTGAATTGGACACATTTGCCACACAAACACACACACTGCCATCCCACATAAAGCATGCTTGATTTTTCATGTTTATGCATAAATTGAATGTCACCTGCCTTAAAGTTGTCTGATCATTGCTGAAAAGCCAGTTTCGGAATTCTAGGCTCCATCCAGGTCATTGGTGGTGAGAGAAAGTGATAAGCTTGAAGTTGGGTCGGTGTGTTTCCAGAGCGGCCAAGCTCTTTCATCCCCGTCCTCTAACACTGCGTTCCTTTCCCCAGAGCCTCTAAGCACTGCGTCTACACCTGTTTAGCCTTTGCTCATCCTGGAGTTTTCAGCTTCAGTGTCACTTCTTTTTTTGTAGACCAGGCTGGCCTTGAACTCACAGAGATCCCCCTGCCTCTGCTAGGATTAAAGGCATGTGCCATCACACCCGGCATGCATTACTTCTTTTATTGTTTTTTTTTATATGTATGAGGGTATTGCAGGCATGTGTGTAGGTACACCTGTGTTGTACAGTGCCTACAGAGATCAGAAGAAGGCATCCCATCCCCTGGAACTAGAGTTAGGAATAGTTATTAGCCACCATGTGAGTGCTGGGAACTGAACCTGGTCCTCTCCAAGATCAACCAGTGCTCTTAACCACTGAGCCAGCTCTGTAGCTCCAGTGTTACTCTTTAGCACAGGTTTTACTATTGAGCCCTGGACTTTTATTATGAACTCTTAACATAAACATTTATGTTTAGTTACACTCTATCACAGTTGTGATGAGACAGTTATGAATAAGAATCTCTATTAATTGATGTATCTTGTCCTAAATAATATAGACTGAGAACATGGGTTATATTTATCTTGTTTGTTTCATGCTCCTAGGAACTAATACAATGTCTGCTAATGGTGGATGGTTGGAAGATAGATAGATAGATAGATAGATAGATTTATAGATAGATAGATAGTTGGAAGATAGATAGATAGACAGACAGATAGACAGCAATTCAGAAAGATATGAAAATTTTTTTATTGAAACACATTAAGTCATTATTTTATTTATTTATTTATTTACTTACTTACTTAGTTCTTTTTGTCTTTTTGAGACAGGGTCTCCCTCTAGTCCCAGCTGTCCTGGAACTCACTACGTAGACCAGGCTGGCCTTGAACTCACAGAGATCTGCCCACCTCTGCCTCCCAACTGCTGGGATCAAAGGCCTGTACCACCATGCCCAGCTAAGTCATTATTTTAGAACCAGCCCCAATTTCAAATCCCCTGGAATGTGACTATCCTTTTCAAAAACAAAATTTTGGAGCTGGGCATGGTGTCTCATGCCTTTAATCCCAGCACCTGGGAGGCAGAGACAGGTTGATCTCTGTGAGATCAAGGCCAGCCAAGTCTACTATGTAGCAAGTTCCAGGACAGCTGGGGCTATAAGGGAGACCTTGTCTCAAAAAAAAACTTTTTGGTTTGATTTAGTTTTTATTTTATGTGTATGAGTGTTTTGCCTATGTGGCTGTATATGTACTATATGTGTGTCTGCTCCCTATTGTGAGCCACCGTGTGGATACTGGGAACTGAACCAATCTCCTTTTCAAAAGCAGCCAGTGCGTTTAACTGCTGAGCCTTCTCTCCAGCCCTTGACTATCTTTATGATGAGAAATAAGTGAACTGGAAGCACAGCCCATTCACCTGAAATTCATGGGTTAAAACACAAGTCTTTAATCAGTTAGCCTTAGGGTTCACCTTCGTCAAAGAAACCACCGTCTCCTTACTAATATGAGACTTTTTAAGCAAATTAGGAATCGAGTATAATTGTTAACTATTTCATCTATCAAGTAACTTTTTTTAATCCATCGGTATTTGACTCTCTTAAGAGGTCCCTCCGGTTCTTCCATCTGGGTTTGGCTTCTCTTTGGTCATCTTCCAAATGAGGCTTTTGACCCGTCTTCAGCTTGGGCTCCTGCTCCTAGCCAGGCCTCAGCCCAGGTCTCCCCTGCGCCTTCGTCAGTCGTCAACCTGTGCTCGGCTCGGCCATCACCTCTCCTCCTTCACCCCTTGTCCTGCTCAGCCTCTATCTAAGTATTGTATCACTGACTAACTTTCTCTGCCTGAAAAGGATGATCAGTTTCTGCTTAACGCTCCCATGTTAGTCTTCAGTCTTAGAATAGCATTGAAGACCCCAGTAAAGTCCTGTTTTCTTTAGTTATGGGACTGTGGACACTCCTCAGAGGAGGGGAGGCTGGGACTGTGGAGGTATTTTTATTATAAATGTATCATACATAAAACTATTATACATGGTATATCATATACAAAGAAGTATATGGCCTGGAGTATAGCTCAGAGGAAAACACTTGTCTAGCACACACAAAGCACCGATTCTATGCTTAAAACCCACAACAACAAAAACAACAACAACAACAAAATCCCTGAACATGATGGTGCACATAGAGCTCTGTTTGATCTAGGCCAGCCTGGGTCTTCATGGTGAGTTCCAGGCCTGCTGGAGCTACACGGAGACCTCTCTCAAAAAGACCAAAAAAAAAAAAACCCTCAATATATAACTTAAAAGAATATGGGCTGGAGAGTTGGCTCAGTGGTTAAGAGCACTGACTGCTCTTGCAGAGGACCCAGGTTCATTCCCAGCACCCACATGGCAGTTAAGAACCATCCTTAACTCCAGTTCCAGGGGAATCCGACACCCTCTTCTGACCTCCACAGCATTGCGCTCACACACATGCAGGCAATACACTCATACATTCAAAGGTAATCTGTGGGAAACTACCAGGTCAAGAAGAGTACAACTGTGTCGCAGGAGGCCTGGTGTGTCCTCCACAGTCCCGCCCTCCCCTCCTCTGAGGAGTGTCCACTGTCCCCATTTTCCTGATGTATATCTTCTTGCCTCTCTTTATATTTAACTCAGTTACTATTTTTGTAGTCCCAAAGTAAATTAGTTTTTCACAGTCTATAAGTTTTTTTTTTCAAATGGAAACATGTGGAAGCTGAAGAAATGGCTCAGCGGAAAAGAATACTTTCAGAGGACACATCAGGCAGCCTCACAACTCCCTGTAACTGTAGTGCCAGGGGATCCAGCATTCTCTGGCCTCCATGAGAAACTGTCCACACATGGTGTACATAAAGCTGTTCAGATACACGGGGGGGAAAAAATGTGCTGGAGAAATGTCTCAGTGAGGAAGAGAACTGGCTGCTGCTGCTGAGGACCTAGGTTTGGTTCTCAACACCCAAAGGGTAGCTAACAACCATCTGTAACTCTAGAAGATTCCATGCCCTCTTCTTGCCTCTGCATGCCTTGCATGACATGGGTACACTTTCATACATGCAGGCAATACAGTCATACACATAAATAAAAATAAATTAAAAATTTTTTAATTAAAATAAAATTTAAAATAAAACCGGGCATGATGGCACATGTCTTTAATCCCAGCACTCAGGAAATAAAACACGGTAGATATCTAGGAGTTCAAGGCTAGCCTCATCTACATAATGAGCTCCAGGCCAGCTGGGGCTACAGGGAGACCCTATCTCAAAAAGACCCCCAGAATTTTTTTTTATTAATTTTATTTATTTCTGTATGTGTATGAATGTACTGTCTGCATGCAAGTTTGTGCACCCGTGTCGTGCAATGCCGCGGAGGTCAGAAGAGGGTGTCGGATTCCCCTGGAACTGGAGTTCTCCTGGAATTGGAGTTACAGACGGTTCTCAGCTGCCATGTGGGTGCTGGGGATCGAACCCGGATCCTCTGTAAGAGCGGTCGGCGCTCTTAACCGCTAGGCCATCTCTCCAGCCCCAGAATTTTTTTTAACTTAAAAAAAGAAACTGAGGGCCTGGAGAGATGGCTCAGTGGTTAAGAGCACCGACTGCTCTTGCAGAGGACCCGGGTTCGATTCCCAGCACCAACATGGTGGCTAAGAACTGTCTTTGACTCCAGTTCCAGGGGAATCCAATGCCCTCTTCTGACCTCTGCGGCATTGCACAACACGGGTGCACCAAACTACATGCACACAGTACACTCATACACATAAAAAATAATAAATTATTTTAATTTTTTTTTAATTTAAAAAAAGAAACTGAAATGGAAACATTCTGCGCACCTTCACTTCTGGTGTGCTTGCCTCGTCAGCTCCGTCCTTCAGTTGTCTTTCCTTCCACTCCCTCTGTTTTCTATAATCACCTCATTGTCTCCAAATCTTTCTTGGCCAGTATCACAGAGTGGCCTCAAATTCTGATTCTTCCATTTTAAAAGGCAGACAAACCCTTCTCAAAGTTCTAGTGTTTCACAGTGAATAGAGTAAACCAAGCCTGCTCTGAAACTTACAAACCAGCCATTTTTCATAGGGGTAGAAGAGACGACTTCACAGAATACCTAGTAAATGCTTTGGGCTAAGTTCTAGCTTTTGGGAGAGTATATGCTTTTTGAAGAACTTCGTAGAGAGGCCAGCATGATGCCTGAGTACAGTAGGTACTAAACATGTGCCACTTGTCGCTAATACTAGAGAAATCATGTTGGGGAGGGGGGCTTGACACTAACAGGCAGTCATTCATCTGCACTGTCTGTATACCAAAGTTAATCATATACTGAAGAACAGATACGGAAAATGACACTTTAATATGAAACCTAAAAACGCTTTAACCTTCTGGGGCTGGAGAGATGGTTCAGCAGTTAAGAGTACTGGCTACTCTTGCAGAGAACCTGGATTTGATTCCCAGGACCTACATGATGGCTAACAACCATCTGTAACCCCAGTTGCAGGGGTTCTGACCCCCTCTTTAGGCCTCTGTGAACTTAACACACATCAGTGCACTTATATTCATGTGGGCAAAACATTCATATACATCAAAGATAAAAATAAAGCAAAATGTATATCTAGTCAAGGTTTAACAGTTAAATTTTTTTTTTTTTTGGTCTTTTTGAGACAGGGTCTCCCTGGAGTCCCAGCTGTCCTGGAATTCGCTCTGTAGAACAGGCTGGCCTTGAACTCACAAAGATCTGCCTGCCTCTGCCTCCCAAGTGCTAGAATTAAAGGCGTGTGCTACCACGCCCAGCTAACAGTTAAATATTTTTTAAAAAGCACCTAGCTAGGCATGGTGATACACACCTTTAATCCCAGCACTCAGGAGGTAGAGACAGGTGGATCTCTGTGAATTCAAGGCCAGCCTGGTCTACATAGTGAGTTCCAGGCCAGCTGGGGCTACAGGGAGACTTTGTCTTAAAAAGACAAAAAAAATATTTTTTTAAGCCTTAAGCTTCTATTGTGGGCACATAGAAAAATGGACTTTTGCACAGGTCATCATATGTGTTGTTAATTTGACATTCATATGTGACTTACCCACCTCCTTTTGTTAGTCACACTAATACCACTGTGCCCAAGAAGGCTTCTGTGGACAGCTACAATAACCTGCTGTAGTATTCGCCTACTTTTCTTGCATTCTCCTAAGTGAACTAAAATATACACATATCACTTTCCCATTTGCTATAAAGGCATTGAGGTCTCTCTCCTGTTAGTCAAAGACACAAAATCCTTGCAGTGGTCCCCCTAGGCCTTCCTGGAGTGGTCCCTGTCTGCTCCTGAGCACCCTGCCTGTTCCTCCCTCTTACTGTCTCTGTGAGCATCCATCACAGGAACTTCCATGAGTGATTCTTTCTGGAGTATTTTCTTCTCCATCCTCTCCTTGACTCCTATTCATCTATAGTTGTTGTTTTGGTCTTTGGGGGGGGGGGGACAGAGTTTCCTGTAGCTCCATCTGGCCTGGAACTCACTTTATAGACTAGATTGGCCTTGATCTCACAGAGATCCTCTTGCCTCTGCCTCCTGCGTGCAGGGATTCAAGGTGTGCACCACCAGGCCTGACTTTCTGTTCATCTTTTAGTCCTCAAGTCACAGCTCTTTGGGGAAGGCTTTCCCCCACCTCTTAAGTCACAGCCTGTACTTTTGTTTTTTTGTGGAGGGTTATGTCCCCACTTTACTGCTCACGTCACAGTTTCAACATTCCTCCGTGTCTATTTGTTGGTTGTTTGTTTTGTTTTTGCTAGGCTGAGGATGAAATGCAGTGCCTTGCACATGCTGGGAAGTGATTTACTGCTAAGCTACATCTTGGCCCTGCTTCCGCTTTTCCCGTTGTCTGTCTGTTCTATTAGAGGAGAGATGTAGACTGGGCATATTTAAGTACAGTTCTATCCCTGCCATTTGGCACAGTAGCCAACAAAGTGTGAATACTTAATAAGTATTTGTCAAGGGGCCTGGGAGATAGTTCAGCAGGTAAAGGTGCTTGTCACCAAGACTGATGACCTGAGTTTGGTCCCCAGAATCCACATGGTGGAAGGAGAGAACAAATTGTCCTCTGACTTCTTCATGGGCATCATGGTATACCCCCCCACACCAACAAATACATAAATAAATGTAAAAAAGTTAAAAAGTTTCTGTCATTTCCCTGTTTAGGATGATATTGGCTGTGGGTTTCCTGTATATGGCTTTGATTACATTGAGGAATGATCCCTCCAATCCAGTTCCTTCTAGGACTTTAAGCATGAAGGGATGCTGGATTTTGTCAAAGGCTTTTTCAGCATCAATTGAGATGATGGTGTGGTTTTTGTCTTTGATTCCGTTTATGTGTTTGATGATGTTTATTGATTTTC
>VZQC01007418.1:274570-360697 GCA_009823505.1 Rhizomys pruinosus | reverse complement strand
CAAATGAAAACCACTTTAAGATATCATCTTACTCCAATAAGACTGGCTAGGATCAAGAAAACAAATGATACCAAGTGCTGGAGAGGTTGTGGGGAAAGGGGAACACTCATCCACTGCTGGTGGAAATGTATACTCGTACAGCCACTATGGAAAGCAGTGTCGAGAACCCTTGGAAGACTTGGAATGAACTTGCCACCCAACCCAGCCATACCACTCCTGGGCATGTACCCTCAAGACTCACCCCACCATAGAGATACATGCACGGCCATGTTTATTTCAGCTCTCTTCACAATCGCAAGGAGCTGGAACCAACCCAAATGCCCCTCAACTGATGAGTGGATAGAGAAAATGTGGTACATCTACACAATGAGTTCTATGCAGCTGTAAAGAAAGACATCACGAGCTTTGCAGGAAAATGGCTGGAGCTAGAAGACATCATGCTGAGTGAAGTAACACAGTCCCAGAAAAACAAACGACGAATGGTATCCCTCATCTGTGCATGCTAGTGCCAATTACCTAGTTGTAAGTATTTCTTGTGTAGGGCCCCCTGAATTTTTGTCCAAAGCAGTTGGGCGTAATGCATATTGGAAACAACAACAACAACAACAACAACAACAGAAAGGACTGCATCAAAGAACTGACTGAAACAGTGAACTTCTGCTCAAAACAGTCAATTTCCTCATGGAGAATATTGAGAAAGAGTGAGAAAGAGATGAAAAGCATGTTTGGCAGAATGCATGAGTTCTGGCGGGGTGGGGTAATGGGCGGAAACACGGGTCTAGATTTGTTAAAAAAATAAAAATAAATTTATGTGAAAAAAAAAGACAATACAATTGAAAAAAAATGTTTGTGATATAGAACCTAGAGTTTCAGAATAAATTCACAGACATTTAAAAAAAAAGAAAAATTAAAAAGTATTTTTGGCTTAATGAATGAATGATAGATAGCAAACAGCATTCTTGGTATGGTATCCATACTTTTCATGAATCACAGTCACTCACAAAGACCAGGACCCAGTGGCCAGCTGTACTGACATTCTCTCGGACTCTTTGTAGTTTACAGCTCTGCAGAAAATGATGCAGGAAGTAAGTTTAAAGTAAATCGTAAGCTCACATGGCTCTTGTAGAACCAGTCAGCTAAGAATTCATAGTCCACTCAGAATATAAGAATGTAACCTGGGGCTGGAGAGATGGCCTAGCGGTTAAGAGTGCCATCTGCTCTTGCAGAGGACCCGGGTTCAATCCCCAGCATCCACATGGCAGCTGAGAACCATCTGTAACTCCAATTCCGGGGGAATCTGACACCCTCTTCTGACCTCCAAGGCATTTCGAGACACAGATGCACAAACCTACATGCCAACAGTACATTCATACACATAAAAAATAAATTTATAAAAAAGAACTAGTAATCTGATGCAGGATGTCCATTGTTGGGATTTATACACAGAATTCAGAAAATAATAAACACTATGGTAAGAAGTTCTATGTGAAAATGGAAGAGAAGGCTGAGCATGTTCTTGCCACAGACATCGACTCAAGCACCCTGTGAGCAGCTTTCTAGTGCCCCCTCATATGGCTTGGCACATCTTCCAAGGGCCCCCAGTCAGACGTAATCAGACATGCTGTCTGTTCCTTTCTGCATAGTCACCTTTGGATTTCAGCTTAGACTCAACAGAACAAAATGAAAACCTTGTATTTCATCTCATATGTTTCTCAGGGGCCAGAGAGAAGGCTCGGTGGTTAGAGTGCATGATGCTCCTGCAGAGGACCAAGTTCGTTTCCCAGAACCCACATCAGGCTGCTACCAGGGGACTGTAATTCCAGCTTCAGAATTCTCTCTCCTGGCCTCTGTGAGCACTACATTCACATGTTCAGACACCCTTATATAGCGTGCGCGCACGTGTGTGTGTGTGTGTGTGTGTGTGTATAAAACATCATATATAACTAAAAATAAAATCTAAAAAATAAATAAGATGGGCATGGTGGCACACCTGGGAGTCAGCATCAGAGGATTTGAGAAATCAAGGACACCCTGGTCTACATAGCAAGTTTCAGGACAGACAGAGTTGCATCATGTTGCATCATGAGACACTGTATCAAAAAAAAAAAAACAACAAATAATAAATAAATATGTTTTATGTAAACTAGGAGAAAGACATGGCTGAAAAAATAGCTTAAAAAAGACAGTAAGTTCTCAATAAGTATGTCTATAGTCTAGGACCTTGTTCACAGCTCCTAAGACCATTAGGCCTACTAGAAACATTAGAATGATTGTAAATACCCAGGAAAAACCATAATCACACAGAATGAAGTACAGAAGACTGGGAAGCTGAGAACTTCTTGAGTTGCCTTTTCTGTTGTAAAATATTATTTATAAAAAAATATTTATTATTTATTCATTATTTTAGTTTCCATGTAACTAATTTCAATTTCTAGCCACACTAAAAAATTCACATATTGGAGCTAGAGAGATGATTCAGTGGGTAAGAACTCTTTGCTACACAAGTTATGAGGACCTGAGTTTGAATCCCTGGTACCCATGTAGAAAGCCAGCATGGCGGCCACACCTAGCGTAGCATACAGTTCTGTTGGGAGCAGATGGAACAGCCCTGGGGTTTATGCCTCCCATCGAACTCCAGGTTCAGTGAGAGACACCGTCTCAAGGGAATAAGGCAAAGCGTGTTGGAGCAGGAACCCAGTGTCCTCATCTGCGTGCGCATGCACAAACACACACACACACACACTCTGGAGGTATACATGGAAATGTTCTTCAAATTTCCAGTCTCTCCCCACAGTGAGTAAATTGTATAAGTAAGTGCATTCAGCAAGCTTCAGTTAGTAACAATTCTGTAAATATAAGAAATGAGTTCCAGGCTGGGCGTGGTGGCACACGCCTTTAATCCCAGCACTTAGGAGGCAGAGGCAGGCAGATCTCTGAGTTCAAGGCAAGCCTGGTCTACATAGTGAGTTCCAGGCCAGCTGGGACTAAAGGGAGACCCTGTCTCAAAAAGACCAAAAAAAAAAAAAATGAGTAGCAGCATTGATTATAAATTACCTTAGTGAGAAGTTAGATTACAACAGCCTAATTCCATTTGGGCTTCCTCTCCTCTCTCCTCCCTTCCCACACCCCCTCCACCCTGTCTCCTGCTCTCTCACTGAAGGACAGATGGAATGGTGATCAAGTGCTCTCCAACCAAGCTATAGCTATATCCTGTTTTCTTTTCATAAACCTTGGTAGTTTGATTTTTTGGTCTTTTTGAGATAGGGTGTCCCCATAGCCCCTACTGTCCTGGAACTCACTATGTAGACCAGGCTGGCCTTGAACTCACAGAGATCCACCTGCCACCGCCTCCCCAGTGCCAAGTGACAGTCTGATTTTTTATAGGTTTTTATAGATTTTTTTTTATAATTTAGTAACAGACTGTGCACTAGACTAATTTTCTTGTAAATAATTTTCTTGTAAAATCCCTTCTCCCTGGACAGATGGCCTAGCAGTTAAGAGCGCCGACTGCTCTTGCAGAGGACCCAGGTTCGATCCCCAGCACTCACATGGTGGCTGAGAACCATCTTTAACTCCAGTTCCAGGGGAATCCAACACCCTCTTCTGACCTCTGCAGCATTGCATGACATGGATGCACAAACCTACATGCAGACAGTACATTCATACACACACAAAAAAATTTAAAAGAAAATCCCATCACAAATTGAAATTCCTTATTGGTTACTTTCTGTATCCTCAGACTCCTTCAGCTGCAGGCGGTATGGATGTTTGCTTAAAATATCCACTTTTCAAAAATATTCTCTTTGACTTTTAGTATAATAATGAAATTTTGTATCAACTTTTCATTTGCTGTCATCAAAGCAGAGGGTTAATGTTAAATGTTTAAAGCCAGAACACTAAGAGCTGTTGATGTGTTTGTTTATTGTTTGTGATGCTAGGGATGGAACCCAGGGCCTCACTCATGATAAATAAATGTTCCATCAGTGACCTATACCTTGGCCCAAGATTTTTGTTTTTAACAAAAGTTAATCCGTACCTTCTAAATCAGTAATTTACTTTAAAATGCCTCTGTGGAAGCCCAGAGACCTTAAAACTGTGATGGGCAGATACCACTTTATATCATAGGTTCTGTTACCTTAGTGCGCATAAAAATTCTTTTAGCTGAAAACAGCGGTTAAGAGCATGTATTGGTGGGCTTCCAGAAGATCTGAATTGGATTCCCAGCACCCACATCAGGCGGCTAACAACCAACCTGTAATTCCAGCTCCAGGGGACCTGACACCTGTCCCCTGTGGGCTCCATCATGAATGTGTACATACAGACACATACATACACACATGATTACAAATAAAAGTTTAAAAGTTTAGGGGCTGGAGAGATAGCCTAGCGGTTAAGAGCGCCAACTGCTCTTGCAGAGGACCTGAGTTCGATCCCCAGCACCCACATGGCAGCTGAGAACCATCTGTAACTCCAATTCCAGGAGAACTCCAGTTCCAGGGGAATCCGACTCCCTCTTCTGACCGCTGCGGCATTGCATGACACTGGTGCAGGCAGTACATTCATACACATAGAAAATAAATAAATTTAATTTAAAAAATATCTTTTAAAAAGTTTAAAAGTTTAATCCATTTTCCCTGCACTTTGGCTTTAGGAATCTGGGGTGAAGTCCTTTGTATCAGCAAGTCATTGTTATTTGAAATAAACTTTTTTTAAGAAAAACTTTCTGGGGGGTATTTTTGAGACAGGGTCTCCCTATAGCCCCAGCTGTCCTGGAACTCACTTTGTAGACCACACTGGCCTTGAACTCACAGAGATCTGCCTGCCTCTGCCTCCCAAGTACTGGGATTAAAGGTGTGAGCCACCATGTCTGGCTCTTTGTTTTTGAGACAGGGTGTCAGTATGTAGGACAGCTGGCTTAGAATTTTCTCTGTAGACCAAGCCATCCCCAAACTCAAGAGATCCACCTCCCTTTCCTCCAGAGTACTGGTATTAAAGGTGTACACCACCACTATGCCTCGCCTTCACATCTTACATTTATTATTTTGAAATTTTTAAGAAAAGAAAATTGGTTTTATGGGCTGGAGAGATGGCTAAGTGGTTAAGAACACCAACTTCTCTTGCAGAGGACCTGGGTTCAATTCCCAGCATGCACATGACAGCTAACAACCATCTGTAACTCCAGTTCCAGGGGAATCCAACACCTTATTCTGACTCAGAGGACATAGCACGACATGAGTGAACTTATACACATGCAGGCAGTATACTCATATGCATAAAATAAAAATAACAAAATATTTTTAAACAGAAAATTGGTTTTAAATCTCTTAAATTGAGAGGAAAAAAACACCATTTGGGTGATTTGTGGTTTTTCTGTATAATTTTAATGAATGACAGTGAGTATGAAGAAAAGAAGTCTGGGACGGGACACCCTTCATAGACGCCTCATGCACACACATATATGTACATATGTGTGTAGTGCTTGTGACTTGTTTGGAGGCATACATGTGCACGTGGGTTTATTTGGGTGCACTCACCCCTGTGGGTCTGTGTGGAGGTCAGAGATCAATACTGCCTTCCTCTATTACTGTCTACTTTTTCTTCAGACAGCATCCCTGGCTGAACCTGGGGCTTGATGTTTCATCATCCCTCCTGCCCACACTCCCTCAGCGTGGACTTACAGAGACCAAGCACAGCCCCCACTTCCCTTAGCTGCTCAGATCCTTAACTTACCATCCTTTATACCCTGAGCATCTCCCCATTCTTTTTAAAATTTTATTGATTTGTTGTTGTTGTTGTTATTATTATTATTATTATTAGTCTTTTTGGAACAGGGTCTCCCTGTAACCCCAGCTGACCTAGAACTTGCTATGTAGACCAGGCTGGCCTTGAACTCACAGAGATCTGCCTGCCTCTGTCTCCAGAGGGCTGGGATTAAAAGGCATGCGCCACCATGGCCAGATGATTTATTATTTTTAAATGTACGTACCTACATGAATTTATGTACACCACATGTATGCAGGAACTCCCAGAAGAAAGAAGAGAGTATCGGGGCTGGAGAGATGGTCTAGCAGTTGAGAGTCCCGACCTCTCTTGCAGAGGACCCAGGTTTGATCCCCAGCACCCACATGGCGGCTGAGAACCGTCTTTAACTCCAGTTCCAGGGGAATCCGACACCCTCTTCGGACCTCCAGGGCATTGCACTACATGGGTGCACAAACCTACATGCAGACAGTACATTCATACACATAAAAAAATAAAATGAAGCTGGGCATGGTGGCGCACACCTTTAATCCTAGCACTTGGGAGGCAGAGGCAGGCAGATCTTTGTGAGTTCAAGGCCAGCCTGGTCTACAGAGTGAGTTCCAGGATAGCTAGGGCTACAGGGAGACCCTGTCTCAAAAAGACCAAAAAAAAAAAAAAAGAGAGAGAGTATCAAATCACCTGGAACAGGAGTTACAGGTGGTTGTTAGCCACCATTTGGGTGCTGGGAACTGAACATAGGTCCTCTGCAAGAGCAGCCAGCGCTCTTAACCTCTGTGCTATCTGTCCAGCCCAACTGCCTGGATCTTCAGTGGTCACTTTACCATAAGCTTCATCCTATGTATTAAACTGAATCTCCACTGTTGGACATGTACAAGTACAAAATGAAGCCCAAGAAGGGATTTTGTAAATGAGCCTTTCTTTCATTTGACTGTGTATATTTTGTTGAAGCCTGAGCTAGGAACTTTTCTGTATGTCTCATAAGAAGAAAAAGATTGTGATTACAACAAATTTTTAAATTAGTTTCTGTCGTTGCCCTGCTGTGTGGCCATGGCTGTCCTCGACTCAGAGAGCCTTTTTATAATTTTGTGTATTATAATTGTGTGTGTGTGTGTGTGTGTTTGAGATTGTTTGAGATATTGAGATAAGATCTTCCTGTAGCCACAGCTGGCCTGGAACTTGCTATATAGACCAGGCTGGCTTCTTCCTCCCAAGTGCTAGGATTAAAGATGTGTACAATCATGCCTGGCTGTATTATTTTTGCATGTTGTATAACAAGAAATAAAAAGGTGCCATTTCCATAAAAATCAACGTGGAAAGCTGGGCATGGTAGTGCATGCCTTTAATCCCAGCACTTGGAAGGCAGAGGCAAGCAGATCTCTGAGATCAAGGTCAGCCTGGTCTACATAATGAGTTCTATACTTGTCTGCTATAGGGAGACCCAGAATGCTGAACTGTGAGGATAGCATGTGGGAAGTCTTTCTAGTATTTAAGTTAAGGTGACAACATCACTAATTCTTTTTATTTTTTTTTTTCCCTTCTCTCTTAATACAGGCCACAAACGCTCATACCAATGAAGTGGTAGCAGTTAAGAAAATGTCCTACAGTGGGAAGCAGACCCACGAGGTGAGAGAAGAGCCTGTGCCCAACCTCACATGAGCAGTTAGGATGACATCAACTTGACCTAAGTTCTGGTGTTCCAAAGAGCAGAGTAGGGAAACAGTGGTTGACATTGTTGCCATGTCGGTTTCATAATCATTAGAAGACAGTACCCATAAATGCACATGATTATAAATGTGTCAATTAAAAGCAGCACATCTTTCAAAAACACAAATCAAAATAAAAAGTCCTTTAAACATTAAAAAAAATCAGCTGAGTGTGATGGTATACATCTTCAATCCAGCACTCAGGAGGCGGAAGCTGAGAAGCAGAGAGAGAGGCAGAGCCAGGGGGACCAAGACAGGAGACAGACAGAGCAGGCAGGTCTCTGAGTTGAGGACAGCCATGGCCACACAGCAGGGCAACAACAGAAACTAATTTAAAAAATTGTTGCAATCACAATGTTTTTCTTCTTATGAGACATACAGAGAAGTTCCTAGCTCAGTGACAAATTTTCCAGGATAGGATATGGGTAGTGGTTTTATATTGATACATTTGATAAGAAATTTGCACTTAAACCTACTTAGACTGAAGAAATAATATGTAAGTAGTTTATTCATTAACATTGATCTCATGTCCATTTAACATAGTAAAAGAACATTATAGCGTGTGTATCTATATCTATGTATATATACACTTGACAAATAGTATTTTCAGCTTGAAAATTAGAATGTTTTTCTCACTTCCATAGAAATGGCAAGATATTCTTAAGGAAGTTAAATTTTTGCAGCAGTTGAAGCATCCGAATACCATCGAGTATAAAGGCTGTTATTTAAAAGAACACACTGCATGGGTAAGTCAGACCATCTCTCTTCAAGGCTGTTATTTAAAAGAACACACTGCATGGGTAAAGTCAGACCATCTCTCTTCTTTTTTCTATTAAATATTTTTAATATTTTATTTATTTTTATTTTATGTGTGTGAGTGTTTTGTCTGCCTGTATGTACGGGTACCATGTGCATGCAGTGCCCCGCAGAGGCCAAAGAGGTTGTTGGATCCCCCATAACCTGGATTCTAGATGGTTGTTAGCTGCCATGTGGGCTCAAGAAACTGAAGCTGTGTCCTCTGGAAGAACAGCAAGTATTCTCAACCACTGAACCATCTCTCCAGCCCCTATTAAATACTTTTTATTATGTATTTGTACTATAAAATTATGAATTCCTGTTTCTGTCCCATTTGACTTTTGTTATTGATATTCAGCACTTGTTAATGCTTCCAAGTGTGTTACACATTCCATAAGACTAAATGTGGTATCTAGCCTACTGGAAATTGTGTTCTGAAAACATTTAGCAAAGAGATAGTAAAAAGTTAATTTGTAAAAGCAAAACTTAAGCCCCTTGAATGTTATCCTACAATTAAAATAAATTGTTTCATTTATTCTGTGTGTGCACATGTGCCACGGGGCACATGTGGAGGTTGGAGGACAACTTGCAGGGTCAGTTCTCACCTTCTACTCTGTGGGTCCTGGCGCTCCAACTCATGATGTCAGGTTTGGCGGCAATCACCTTTATCTACTGAGCCATCTCACAGGCCATCTTCCTAGAATTTTTATCATTGTCATTTTTCATCACTCTTCCCATTCCATTTGACCAAAGATTTGGGGCTGTACTTGATGCTACCTCTATTGTGAACTTATACTAAGCAGCACTGTCGTACGGCGCACACCTTTAATTCCAGTGCTTGGGAAATAGAACCAGGCAGATCTCTCAGTTTCAGACTAGGCTGGTACATATAACAAGTTCTAGGTTAGCCAAAGCTACATAGACCCTATCACAAAACACACACACACACACACACACACACACACACACACACACACACGAGGCAGAAGCAGGCAGATCTCTCAGTTTCAGGCAAGGCTGGTCTATATTTAGTCAAAGCTACATAGACCCTATAATGAAACACACACACACACTTTATCATAGGAAAAACCATAGTATATATAGAATTCAGTACTATCTGTGGTTTCAAATACCTATGGGGGTCTTAGAGCATGACCCATGGGACCACAAATGCTTTTAAAGTTCCAGTTCTGGGCAGACAGTGAGCTAATTGCTGCTACTGCCCAGCATTGCCAGAGAGGCCTGTACTGCTCATGTCAGCCCAGAAAAAGATGAAAATTCAAAATGTAGACTACACTGTACACAGTTCCTCATGTATCAGCGGTGCACCATTGTGAAGTCAAAGAACTATGTATGAGTCGAATCACTGGAAGTTGGGACACATTTATACGGGGCTTTAAAGCTGAACAGGATGAATATGTTTGTGTTTTTATTTTCCAAGAATTGCACGTTACAAAGCTCGGCATCATTACAAGTGTGCTTTTCTTAGTGCACAGCACAACAGCCCTGATCTGGCTGTTGGCTCCTGACATGGATAGCTCTAGCTGCCCTGCCTTTAATGGAGCAGTTCTGCTACTGGATATCTCACATCTTCCTTGCAGCCAAATTATTTTTGTTCCTGTTTGCCTACATGGTCCTTGCAGCTCAGTTCCTAAGAGCATCTTCTAGTTAGTCTGTCAAACCAGTTGTAGATAGAAACCAGGTAACCAAGCTTATGAGCATTCCATGTAATCTAAGAGTTAAACAAGCTTTGAGGAAGTGCTCCAAGGGTTTACTGGCCACTCAGAGCATGTGATGCTTAGCTCTGGGATTTCTTAACACTTATTCTGCCTGAGTGAAATCTCTTTCTAGAGTTCACCAGTCAATTGAGATTGCAGAGAGCAATTGATTTCCAGATAAGATGCTTAATTTCTTCTGTTGGAAGGAAAGCAATAGTTCTAGATAGCTTAAGAGTTGCTAGGGGGCTGGAGAGATGGTTCAGTGGGTAAAGCACTTGCCTTGCAAGCATGAAAACCTGAGTTTGGTCCCCGTGTTTCCACTGGGCATGGTGGTACTGTCCATCAACCCAGTGCTGGGGAGGTAGAGGCAGAAAGATCTCTTTGCCTATTGGCCAGCCAGTCTAGCCAAATTGGGAAGCCCCAAGTTCAGTGAGAGACTGTCTCAAAAAAACAAGGTTGAGAGAGACTGAGGAAGACACCTGATTTTCAGCTTCTCCCTTGTGTGTGTGTATACGTGTACACACACACACACACACACACACACAAATGAATAGCTCAAACAGAAATATTTAACTATACTATTTCAGAATAAAAAATTACCTCTAGTTCCAGGGGAATCTAATGCCTTTTTCTGACCTCCTCAGATATTGCAGAAATGGGTGCACTTATCTACATCCAGGCAATACACTTATATGCATAAAATTTTGGGGGGTTCTTTTTGAGAGAGTCTCCCTGTAGCCCCAGCTGGCCTGGAACTATGTAGACCAGGCTGGCCTCAATCTCACAGAGGTCTATCTGCCTACTCTGCCTCCCGAGTGCTGGGATTAAAGGTATATGTCACCATACCTGGCATACATAAAATATTTTTAAAAAGAAACTGAGAGATAAAATAAAGCAGTTCCAAAATATATACAGTTCCAAAATATATATATATGGAATTGGCAGCCTGAGGACTCTTATGTTTTTGTCCATTACTGACTAAAATAAGAATCCCGTGAACACAAGTGCTCTGGTACTGTGACCATGGATCTGATAAACTAAGGTGGCCACTGAGTGAACTCTGTACAAAGGCACAGTTCACATCTGGAGCAGGAGAGAGTGGGGCAGAGAGATAACTAATCCTAACACTCAGAAAGTTGTATGAGCCGGACAGCTTCAGTTGTCAACTTGACACACCTGGGTAGAGGGAACCTCAACTGAGGAACTTCATCCAGTAAACTGGCCTGCAGTGGTCGCATTTTCTTGATTGTTGAGGTAATCTGGGAAGGTCCAGCCTATTGTGGGTAGTACCATCCCTGGGCAGGTGGTCCTGTGTTGCATGAGAAAGTAAGTTTACGCCTTTAATCCTAGCACTTGGGAGGCAGAGGCAGGCAAATCTTTGTGAGTTCAAGGCCAGCCTGGTCTACAGAGTGAGTTCCAGGACAGCTGGGGCTACAGAGAGACCCTTTCTCAAAAAGACCAAAAAAAAGAAAGAAAAAAAGAAAGTAGGTTGAGGGCTGGAGAGATGGCCTAGCGGTTGAGAGCGCCAACTGCTCTTGCAGAGGACCCGGGTTCGATCCCCAGAGCCCACATGGCGGCTGAGTCTTTAGCTCAAGTTCCAGGGGAATCCAACTCCCTCTTCTGACCTCCACGGCAATGCACAACACAGGTGCACAGACATACATGCAGACAGTACATTCATACACATAAAAAATAAATAAATTTTTTTAAAAAAAGAAAGTAGGTTGAAGCGGGGTGTGGTGGTGCACACCTTTAATCCCAGCACTTGGGAGGCAGAGGCAGGTGGATCTCTGTGAGTTCAAGGCCAGCCTGGTCTACATAGTGAGTTCCAGGACAGACAGAGCTACAAGGAGACCCTGTCTCAAAAAGACCAAAAAAGAAAGTAGGTTGAGCCAATGGGCAGTCATGGTCTGTGCTCCAGCTCCTGCCCTCAGGTTCCGGCCCTGAGTCCTGCCCTGACTTCCCTTAACAGTGATGAACTGTGATCTTGGAGATAGAAGATAAAATGAACCCTTTCTTCCCCAAGTTGGTTTTGGTCAGTATTTTTTATTACAGCAAGAGAAAGAAACTAAAACAGTGTACAACTTAAAACTTATGGCTAATTAGTGCCAATTGTTCAGTTACTGCTTTAGATCACAGATGACCACTAATAACTGAAGAAGTAGAAAGCAAAGCTCTGGGTGGGGGTGGAGTCCATGGTGCTGTGCTGCTGAGCTCTGGTGCTCAGCTAGGTAGGTGTGTTAAATACATTCTTTATCCTTTCTACTTCTTTTTTTCTTTTTGACAGTGCTGGGAACTGAACCCAGGGCCTTGTGCAGGCATGACCAGCACTCTGCCACTGAGCTATATCTCCTTGGCCTGTCATCACATTTTTAACAAGATATTCTCAATTTACACTGGGTGTAAAGGGTGTGAAATCAAGGAGCACCTGTACTCATATTTCATATACTCAGTTTAAGGAAGGTCAATGTACATATTTAGCTACTTACAAATTAGAAATTTATGGGGCTGGAGAGATGGCTCAGCAGTTAAGAGCACTAGCTGCTCCTGCAGAGGACCTAGTTCAGTTCCCAGCACCCACATGGTGGCTCACTACCACAGCTCTAGTTCCAGGGGATCTGACACCGTCTTCTAGCCTCCTTGGGCATTGTACATATGTGGTGCACTTACATACATGCAGACAAAACACTCATACACATTAAATAAAGTATAATTTAAGGGGCTGGAGAGATGGCCTAGTGGTTAACAGTGCCGACTGCTCTGGCAGAGAACCCAGGTTCGATCCCCAGCACCCACATCGTGACCGAGAGCCGTCTTTAACTCCAGTTCCAGGGGATTCCGACACCCTCTTCTGACCTCCGTGGCATTGCACAACACGGGTGCACAGACCTGCATGCAGACAATACATTCATACACATACAAAATAAAATAAATTAAAAAAAAATTTTTTAAACTTACTTTATAAAAAAAGTATAATTAAAAAAATAGAAAATTGTGTGATACAGTTTAGGCAGTTTTTCCATCAAAGTTCATTAAAAAGGAAGTAGGGTACATTTAAGATGAACATTCATTATAATATTTACTTATGTAGGTTCTTTCATTTCTCAGTAAGAAAGGTTTGTTTTTAATAGTGTGTGTGTGTGTGTGTGTGTGTGTGTGTGTGTGAGAGAGAGAGAGAGAGAGAGAGAGAGAGAGAGAGAGAGATAGAGAGATGCCACAGTGAGCATGTGGAGTCAGAGTACATTTACAGAAATTTGTTCTTCTACCATGTGGGTTCCGGGGATCAAACTCATGCTGCAAGGTTGGACAGCAAACACCTTTACCTAGTGCTAGCTCACAGGCCTGAAAATGAAATCCGAAATGAAATGTAAGAGTATGGGTTTTGGTTTTTTGGTTTTTGTTCATTTTGTTTTCAGTTTAGGGTTGTTGTTTTGGACTTGGTGGTTGTTGCTGTCGTTTTCTTTTGTGTGTCCCAGCCTGGCTTACACCTCTGGCAATCCACTTGCCTCACCTTTCCCACTGCTGGGATTATAGGTGTGAACTACCAAATCCATCTTGAAACTGTTTTTGTATGCCAAGAAAAACTCTGTTACAAAGTGTCTAAACTTCTTGTAAGTTTCTAAACTGTTTGGATAATATGAAGTACACACTGTTTAAATTTTTTCCTCTTGTGTTTGCAGTAAAAGGAGCTACTGGTGATATGAGTTGTCCAGCTGATTACAGGAAACTATAATTTTTTTATTTATGTGTATGAATGTACTGTCTGCATGTAGGTTTGTGCACCCGTGTCGTGCAATGCCATGGAGGTCAGAAGAGGGTGTTGGATTCCCCTGTAACTGGAATTCTCCTGGAATTGGAGTTGCAGACAGTTCTCAGCCACCATGTGGGTGCTGGGGATCGAACCCAGGTCCTCTGCAAGAGCAGTCAGTGCTCTTAACCACTAGGCCATCTCTCCAGCCCCAGGAAACTATAATTTTATCATGACCACGTGCTTCTTTTTAGAATGATGAAATACTAACTTGTGGAGTGTGTGCTCACGTGCATGACAAAGAACACTTACAGCCTTGACCTTGGCTACATACAAATCAGTAGTCTAGGACACAGGATGACAACAGGAGTTTCTTCACTTTTGCTTTGAGAAAGCCACCCGACACTGCCAACCCAAGCATGTCAATAGTACTGTAATATTATCAAATATTTTATGTTTGTGGGAATGGATGTGAATGGATGTGTGCGTATATGTGTGTGTGTGTGCCCATGCACACATGGAGATCAAAGATAACCTCAGATGTCATTCTTCAGGTGGTGGTCTAGTTTCTCTTCCATTGCTATGACAAAGCACTCTGACCCATACTAAGTTGGGGAGGAAAGGGTATGTCTCACATCTCTCAGGTCACACACAGTTCATCATTTAGGAGTCCAAGGCAGGAACCTGGAGGCAGGAGCTGAGGCACAGGCCATGGAGGAACCCTTCTTACTGGATTACTCCCCTGGTGCATGCTCAGCCTGCTTTCTTATACAATACATGGCAACCTGCCCAGGGGTGGTACCACCCATAGTGGGCTGGGCTGAGCCCTCCAACATCACTCAGCAATCAAGACAGTACTCCACAGACATGGCCACAGGCCAGTCCAGTGGAGGTAATTCCCCAATTGAGGCTCCTTCAACCCAGGTGTTTCAAGTTGACACTAAAGCTATCCAGCACAGGTGGTAACCACCTTGTTTTTTGAAGAGGGTCTCTTGCTAGCCTGGAATTCACCTGGTAGGATATGCTGGCTGGCCAGTAAGCCTCAGAGATCTATCTGTCTATGCCTCTTAGGGGCTAGAATTACAAGCATGCTCTACCATGCCAGGATATTTTTATGTGGATCCACAGAATCCACATAAAAATATCCTGGCATGGTATCCACACTTCACCAAATAAGCTATCCCCTAAGCCCCTCAAGTAAATATTTTTGAGACATGAATTAAAATCTCCAGTATTGCTCAGATTCAAGGTAATGTCACATAGTAGGCCACGTCTTTAGACTGAGTCCTACAAAGATGTGTATGTTTTTTTTGTCAAGCTTTTGAGAATGAATCCAAGGACTGGCCACTTCCTGGGGTTCCCCTGGTTCCTTTTGGTGCTGGATAGTGAACCCAGGGCTTTGCATGCGATTTATTTTGTTTAACCTATATTTACCAACAGATTTTACTGGCTGGTGTATTTCTTGACACTTTCTAAGTTACAAATTTTAACTTACAGTAAAACCTAGCCACCTGAAAGCCTTTATAAAGCAGGATGGTGTAGAAAGTAGTAAACAGGCGGGAATTGGCACTCTCAGCTTGACTGTCTACAGTTTTCCATATCCAACCATATTCAAGTGAGAGATGACAGAAACTGATATGTTGAAAAGTATGAAATTCCTATCAGGTGACCAGATAGGACAGGTCTGGGTGAGGCAGATTTTTTTTTTTTTTTTTTGAGACAGGGTCTCCCTATAGTCCCAGCTGTCCTGGAACTCACTCTGTAGACCAGGCTGGCCTTGAACTCACAGAGATCCACCTGCCTCTGCCTCCCCGAGTGCTAAGATTAAAGGCATGAACCAAATCACCTTGCCCAGCCTAAAGAGGGTTCTTGGCCGTCATGTGGGTGCTGGGAATTGAACCCAGGTCCTCTACAAGAGCAATCGGCGCTCTTAACCACTGAGCCATCTCTCTAGCCCTAGGCAAAATTTTTGTCCTCTTAATATTCTTAGTTCTTTCATTGGTTGCTTGGCTGCTTGGCTAGTTGGTTGGTTGATTTGAGGAACTTGTTACTAACTTCCATTGTTCTGATTTTCCAAATCTGTTACAGCTGGTGATGGAGTACTGCTTAGGCTCAGCCTCTGACCTGTTAGAAGGTAAGAATAAAGCACTGTGCCCTCCTTCTGGTTTTACCTCAACCAGGATGTTATCTCTGGATCTGGAGAAGTGGTTCAGCAGTTAAGAGTGCTTACTACTCTTATAGAAAACCAGAGTCTGCTTCCCAGCACCCACATCAGGCAGCTCACAGTCATCTGTAACTCCAGCTCCAGGGGTCCAATGCTCTCTTTTGGCCCCTATGGGCACCTGCACTTGGATACACGTACTTACCAGAGACATACACACACATAGCCAAACACACAATTTAAAAGTAAAATACAGTCATTTTTTAAAATGAGAATTCCACTTGTAGATGGAGTAGCTTGGGCCTCTGGCTGATGGATAAGGGGGGGTAAGCTGTTCAGATGTCATCTCTGCAGCGCCACTGGCATGTCTGGATGCTGAGTTCATTGTTATCCAGGGATCCAGGGCAGGTACTGCTAGAATGTTTAGTTAGTGTGATGTGGATATGTAGTCAGAAGCATCAAGTCTTGTGTATAAATGAGAGAGATGAAGGTGCTGTCAACCCATATTGATATTTAACACTTTCCAGTATCAGACTGACCCAGCACTCCTCTGCTGGTGCTGTTAGAACCAGTGGCGATGGTTAAAACTTACACTAAAAATGTCTGCAATCATCCATGATCTCTGAGTAGAAATTACTTCTCAGTCTCCTTCCCAAATAATGAAAGCCTGTAGTTAGAGCGGGTAATTATAGATGGCTTCATAGCAGAGAATAGTATGACCCAGCACACTGCAGGCATTTAACCTGTCGGGAGGGACTGACAGATCTAGGCCTGGCCCCGAAGAGTTGGTGTAGTATTGACTTGCAACTGACCATTATTTAACACTACATCATTTCATTTCATGAATGTCAGTTCTGCTGGTTTTATTTTGTCTCATTTTTGTGCACTTGGTGTCTGATTTATTGCTGTGCTATAGCAGACGTGTATATTGTGTATTTAGGCGAATGTGTTCTCAAGTGCCTTTGATAAAGAATATGGAACTCTGTGGCATAGTGGGCACAAACGACACTGGATGGCACCACTGAACATCCCTCCTGACTCTCTCTCCTCTCTCTCCAGTTCATAAGAAACCACTTCAGGAAGTAGAGATTGCTGCCATCACTCACGGTGCCTTGCAGGGGCTGGCCTACCTCCACTTTCATTCACTGATTCACAGGTAAGCCTGGACCCCAACTTCCTTTCCACTGCAGTGTCCAGACTCTAATCCCAAGACCTTGGATACTAGTGCATGCTCCAGTTTTCAGGGCACCTGAGGGTTTACAGGAAGCAAATAGGTCGCACTTTGTGCATAGCTCTAGAAGAGATCATCCCTGTTCTGAATTGGAGGCTGTTTGATGTTGGGGGGGGGGTTGTTTGTTGTCATTTTTTATTTTTATTTTTTTAGACAAGATCTCACTATGCAGCCCAGGCTATCCTGGAACTTATTATGTAGCCTGAGTTATCCTGGAACTCACTATGTAGCTCAGGCTGTCCTGAAACTCACTATGTAGCTCAAGCTGTCCTGGAACTCACTATGTAGCCCAAGCTGTCCTGGAATTTACTATGTAGCTCAGGCTGTCCTGGAACTCACTATGTAGTTCGAGCAGATCATGAGCTCCCAGTTGCTTACTCTGCCTAAGCCTTGAAGTGCTGGATCAATGGTGTACACCCCATGCCTGCTTCATTGTAGGTAGCTATTCTCCAGGCTGAGGTGCAGGAAAATTTGAAGCGCCCAGTGACTCTCTACTTCTCTGTCAAGAACAGAAGAAAATCAACCTTCCTTGCACATAATTACTTCCTGCCTTATTGCAAAGAGCACATTTATCTTATATAAATAAATGCTACTTGTTACTTGAAAATATTTCACATTCCTAAAATCCACGTAAATATATACTTAGGAAGATACTTGCTTTGTGTTGATGGGTAAAGAAAGTGGGGCATAGAAAGGTGTAAATAACCCACCCATAATTTCAGAGCACTTAAGTAATAGAGTGAGGACTGAAAGTCAGATTTCCTAACCCAATTATCTCGGGATTTCTTCTACTTCGCTTCCTCCTTTCTGGGAGAGGGGCATGCTAGAACCTGCGTCCCCTCTAAGCTGCATCCCAGCCTCTAATTACATTTTCTGTTCCGCGTACCCCCTCTCTCCCATCCACCTTCCTCCATGCCTACTCTCCTCCCTCTGCCCACGTCCCTCAGTCACTTCTAAAGGCAGATACTGTCTCCAGCCTTTCCTTCTCCCAGTGAAGAGCTTGTAGCTGTTACTTTCTTCAGTGGTAGTAGTGAGCTGTCGGGTCCATATGAAGGGCCTGAATGGTTCACACACAAAAGGAAACACTTGGCATTTTCCAGGAAGAAGCAAAATCACCTGGTTGTGGTTCCCCTTTGGAGTATGCTCCAGTCACGGTAGAGGAGCTGTCATCAATGACCACTGCAGAGCTTCCATAAAACATGCACCCCAGCCCTGCTGGGATTTGACTGACCCATAAAAGTGAGAAGTGATGACAGCCTAGGTATGTGTAGCTCACTAATCCAGCCATGGCTTCCTTCCCAGCACCATAAAAAGATAAAACAAGTACACAAAGATCCCAACCATATCTGGGAAATACTGATTAAATACATTTACCATAGTATCAGTGAAGTTAACTTTTTTTTTTTTTTTTTTTTTGGTCTTTTTGAGACAGGGTCTCCCTGTAGCCCCAGCTGTCCTGGAACTCGCTCTGTAGACCAGGCTGGCCTTGAACTCACAGAGATCTGCCTGCCTCTGCTTCCTGAGTGCTAGTATTAAAGGCATGCACCAACAACTTTTTAAGATATATTCTTTTGAGCCAGGCGTGGTGGCACACGTCTTTAATCCTAGCACTTGGGAGGCAGAGGCAGGCAGATCTTTGTGAGTTCAAGGCCAGCCTGGTCTACAGAGTGAGTTCCAGGACAGCTGGGGCTACAAGGAGACCCTGACTGGGAAGACAAAAAAAAAAAAAAATTCCTTTGAAAACAAGGCATTGTGGCTGAATACAAACTTGCTTGTAATTTTACTGGCTTTTATTTGAAGCCCCAGCTTAGTTTTGTATGTATGTGTTTATTACCTTAATTTGCACATTCTTTATAGAAGTTAAGAAGACAAAAAATTTTAAAGAATTTTCTTCAAGTTTAAAAACGAATACCAGGGCTGAAGAGATGGCTCAGTGATTAAGAGCACTGTGTTCTTGCAGAAGACCTGGGTTCAAATTTCAGCACCTACATGGTGGCTAACAGCCATCCATAACTCCAGTTCCAGGAATTCTGATGCCCTCTTCTGTCTTTGGAGGGCATTGTACAACACAAGTGTATGTGCAAACATGCAGGCATAATACTCATTCACAGAAAACAAAAATAAATAGTTTTAATTAAAAATAAATAAAAATAACAAAATAAAAATGAATCCATAAAGGCCAGGTATGGTGGTGCACACCTTTAATCCCAGCACTCAGCAGGGAGAGGCAGGCAGATCTCTGTGAGTTTGAGACCAGCCTTGTCTATGTAGTGAGAACTCTACCCAGGGTTATATAGTGAGATCCTGTCTCAAAAAAGCATAAAAATAAATAAATAAATAAATTCAATTAAATAATACAATAAATAAAAATGAATAATTTAGCCAGGCATGGCAGCACACCCTTATAACCCCAGAACTTGGGAGGCAGAGGCACAAGGATCAGACGTTCAAAGCTGCATGAGACTCAAAGCAAAACATGAAAGCCATGTCTCAGCTTCTTATTGCTTTGAGGGACATTTCAGTCTTCCACCTAAAAATAAGAGAAAAACACCTTATATTGTAAAGAGACGTAAATAACACCTTTCTTTTTAGTTCTTTCTGCCAATGCCCAATGCCGTCGTGAGGAGGAAACTGCATTTTCAAGGGAAGTTTGTACAAAGGTTTTGGAAGCATTTCACTCTGACCACTTTCAACTTGCCATGTGCTTTCCTTTGTTCTCGGCTTGTACTTTCCACAGCCCATCCATTTACAGTTCTTGGTTCTTAGTCCTCATTACACCTCATGTCTTAAAAGAAATAAGAGAGACATCCACATCTTCCCATTCTAAATTACCATAGTAAAAGATGAATTTTTTTCAGTCATATTTTCCAAACATTTTGCTGCATGGAACATCTAATATCTTTAGTAATAAACCAGTTGCGATTCATTGTAGTAATACATTGAAATGCAATTTCCTAAGCCCTAATCCTTGTCTGTTTTGGTCTTTCAGGATCTTCTTTTTACTGTACAGTGTTATTTTTTCAAATAACACCTCCTATATAATATGTTCCTCCTATGCCTTAGAGTTGCAGTTACAGTTAAACCCAGAAAGGGTCACAGGCAAGAGAGAACAGGTATGTGTGTAGCTGAGGACTGTTGGTTAGGACAATACAGTCAGCTCAGATGTGTTCAGACACCAAAAAGTCACATAATTTGGAAGGGGGGAAAAGCAGTTACAATACAACAGCAATTTCCCCAGCATAAGGAAGATTGTTGGTGACTGGGTCAGGCATTTAAGGACAGGCACTGTAAGGACCGGAAGACCCCTCTTTGACTAGTGAGGCTGACTCTTTTCCTCGATGTCCTCCTCCCTCTGAATTCAGCTCTACCTGGCAGTAATTACAACCACCTACCTGTGTGTACACCCAGGAATCTGGGTCTTACAACATGCGGTCATTTCTAAGTCCCCTTCTGGCCAGCTGAGCAGGGTTTGTTATCTTTAATAAACATTTTATCTTATTAATTACATGTTCTGACCTATTCTATAATCAGAATTGAAAAGTAATTTTCTGGGGCTGGAGAGATGGCCTAGCGGTTAAGAGCGCCGACTGCTCTTGCAGAGGACCCGGGTTCGATCCCCAGCACCCACATGGTGGCTGAGAACCGTCTTTGACTCCAGTCCCAGGAGAATCTGACACCCTCTTCTGACCTCCGTGGCATTGCACGACAGGGGTGAACAGACCTACATGCAGACAGTACATTCATACACATAAAATAAATAAATAAAAAAGAAAAGTAATTTTCTAATCTTCTTCTTTTCCTCCTATAGGGATATTAAAGCAGGAAATATTCTCTTAACAGAGCCAGGCCAGGTGAAGCTGGCTGACTTTGGATCTGCCTCCATGGCTTCTCCTGCCAACTCTTTTGTGGGCACGCCTTACTGGTATGTACACTTAGAAGTGGTAATGATGTAGGCTTCAAATATGCAAATGAGAGGCTGGAGAGATGGTTCAGCAGTTAAGAGCACTGGCTGCTCTTGCCAAGGACCTAGGTTTGAGTCCCAGCACCAACATGGCAGCTAACAACCATCTGTAACTCCAATTCCAGGGGATCTGATGCCTCTTCTGACTCTGTGAGCTCTGCTCAACACAGGTGCACTTACACATATACAGGCAATACATTCATACACATAAAATAAAAATAATAAAATATTTTAAAATATGCAAATAAGCAAAATAGACACTTGGTGTCACAGTTGATGTTTTTGTAGGCTTAAGGATTGAACTTGAAGCCGTAGATTAGGCAAGCCTCCACCACTGTGCTGCATCCCTAGCCTTCTTTATTTTGTGACGGGGTCTCAGTATGTTATCTAGATTGGCTGCAAATTCACTCTGTGGCTCAGGCAGGCCTTGAACATACAACCTTCCTACTTCAACCCATGAGGTACCACCAAGCTGGCCTGGTTTTGTTTTTTAACATGTATTCCCAATGTGCCCCTAAATTAAATTTTATTTGAGAAAGTTAGAAAATATTAGCACCCAGGCCTGGTAGCGCACACCTTTAATCCTAGCACTTGGGAGGCAGAGGCAGTTGAATCTTTGTGAGTTCAAGGCCAGCCTGGTCTACAGAGTGAGTTCCAGGACAGCTGGGGCTACAGGGAGACCCTTTCTCGAAAAGACCCCCCCAAAAAAAGAAAACTCATTAGCCAAAATAATAATAATAATAGCCGGGCGTGGTGGCACACGCTTTTAATCCTAGCACTTGGGAGGCAGAGGCAGGCGGATCTTTGTTAGTTCAAGGCCAGCCTGGTCTACAGAGTGAGTTCCAGGATAGCCAGAGCTACAGGGAGACCCTGTCTCAAAAAGACAAAATAATAATAATAATAATAATAATAATGATAATAATAATGATAATAATAATAATATAGAAGAGAAGCACTTGATTTAGTATAAAACTTAGAGTGACCTTAAACTTCTCCGAACAAGTGCTGGCTTTGGGTCTGCTTTGTGTGTTAACAGAGCATCACTATCAACTCATCGAGCAAGTCAGTTTTAGGTTTCACTTGAGGTCTCTTTTGAACTGTTCCCCGGAGGCTTGGTGTCCAAGCTAGGACAAGGGAGCTTCTTCAGCTCTCTCTGGCTAGCTACCAGGCAGGAATGGAAGAGATCCAAGTTCTTGACCCTGGCGAGCTCCCTGACACGTCATCAACCTTGACACCGTCTAACTTGAAGTTGCTTCTCCACATCCGTATTCCTTTCCTAACTTTCACAGATATGCCGAAATGTCATTATAGCTTTGAGAAACTGATATGCTTGAAAATTACTTACCCACTAAAACAAGCTGCTGTTTGACTTTGCCTCTCCTCATAAGATAGAGCTTACCAGTCCACTGTTGACACACAATAATAAGATATAGTTCTATAAGTTGTTCCATAAGTTGCAGTGTCTTTGGAGTAGCTGATAACATTATTTTATGTTGTCCTATCAGATATTGTTCATGTTTTTAAAGTAGTTCGTTTGTTTGTGCGGGCTACATATTAATCCTTTGCAAATTTCCATGAGGTAACATTGACAGGTGTTTTCACTTTATAGAGGAAGAAGCTGGTATACATGTAGGTAGCTGACCCAAGAACAAGCCCAGAGTGCAGAGGGGAACTGGGATCTATTGAGAATCATATGCTGTTTCTTGGAGATCAAGTGTATTAATGTTCTGAATAAAATTCTTCAAAATAGTTTATGTAAGGAAATATCTGTCAGGAAAATTTTTTCTACTTTTTTTTTTAATTNACACAATACAAAATAAAATAATCTTAATCAAGATAATAATAATGATACATAAAGATAATAACCCGATAAGATAATAATAATTACGCCATTAGAACCGATCCAGATCCAATTTGATTATAGTATAAAACCTCTAGAGATACGATCCCCAATTACAAAACATCTCTACACCTCCAGGAACAAAGCTAGTCCTTTGGGGCTGACACTTTGTGTGTTAACGAGTCATCACCCTAACATGATTCCAAAAAATAATTCCATTCATCCAGAGAGTCACAGTTTAGTATAAACGGAGTTGTCACGTTGAGAATCGTCTTTATCGTAAAATACAATGGTTCACGACAACCGACGAGTGGAGAACTATGGATTGTAGGGGTTGCCAACAGTGTCATAGGACAACGGAGCTTTTATGTCAGTCTCTCCCCGGTAAGCATCTTGGGCTAGCATTAAACGTCAATTCATACCACCGAAGGCCGGACCGAATGGAAGAGATCCAAGTTCTTGACCCTGGCGAGCTCCCTGACACGTCATCAACCTTGACACCGTCTAACTTGAAGTTGCTTCTCCACATCCGTATTCCTTTCCTAACTTTCACAGATATGCCGAAATGTCATTATAGCTTTGAGAAACTGATATGCTTGAAAATTACTTACCCACTAAAACAAGCTGCTGTTTGACTTTGCCTCTCCTCATAAGATAGAGCTTACCAGTCCACTGTTGACACATAACTTACAAAGAAAATATAGTTCTTATAAGTTGTTCCATAAGTTGTCAGTGTCTTTGGAGTAGCTGATAACATTATTATTGTTGTCATGATTTGTGCCTATCAGATATTGTTCATGTTTTTAAAGTAGTTCGTTTGTTTGTGCGGGCTACATATTAATCCTTTGCAAATTTCCATGAGGTAACATTGACGGTGTTTTCACTTTATAGAGGAAGAAGCTGGTATACATGTAGGTAGCTGACCCAAGAACAAGCCCAGAGTGCAGAGGGGAACTGGGATCTATTGAGAATCATATGCTGTTTCTTGGAGATCAAGTGTATTAATGATTCTGAATAAATTCTTCAAAATAATAGTTTATTAGTGTAAGGAAATTATGTCAGGAAAATTTTTTTCTACTTTTTTTTTATTAATTTAATTTTTATTGTGCTTTGTGCATTTCGTACTATCATTTTTCCAATTCAGATCAAGGCTTTTCCCTTTTCCCTTCCCCCCACCCCACCCCATCCCAGATCATGTATTCTGCCGTACCTGTCTTGCATCTTTCTGTTGTTTTTTTTTTTTCATTTTTTAGCTATAAGTGATAATCCATGAGTACTTTTATGTACAAAACAATAGACTCCATCCTGCCCTTTTCACACTTCCATGCCATGTGGTGCCCTTTGCTTAGATTCTCCCCCACATCCTCCATGCCACCTCCCACTGGTCGCCTTCCTTCCCACAAATAGTCCCCCTTCTGCTTTCTTGTCTCACAGGCACACACACACACACACACACACACACACACACGTGCTACATTCATCTCTGAGTCTGCCTTATTTCACATAACATGATTGTCTCTGGTTCCATCCATTTCCCTACAAAGGACATAATTTCATTTTTTCATTCATAATTTCCTCTTCATGGCTGAATAATCCTCCATTGTACTTATCTGCCATGTTTTCTTTATTCAGTCAATGAACATCTAGGATACTTTAAATCTTGTTGCAATACTGCAACAAACATTAAAATCTTGAAATAGGGGCTAGAGAGATGCTCAGCAGTTAAGAGCACTGACTTATTTTGCAGAGGACCTGGGTTCGATTCCCAGCACCTACATGATGACTAAAAAAAAAAAATCCATAACTCCAGTTCTAGGAGAATTGGATGCTCTCCCCTGACCTCTGCAGGCAGTGGGTATACTTATACACATGCAGGCAATATACACTCATAACATATAAAATATATTTTTTTAAAAACCTTGAAATGTCCCAAAATCTATCCTACTTAATTCCTTTATACTGGGAATTTTGTTTTTACCTGGTAACATGAATTCTGTGGTTGTGTTTGGTAGGATGGCTCCCGAGGTGATCTTAGCCATGGACGAAGGACAGTACGATGGGAAAGTTGACATCTGGTCTCTGGGGATCACCTGTATTGAACTGGGTGAGTGAAGCATCCTTTTCATCCCATCCATGGGAATAAGTCTTCATTAAGTCCATCTGTTACTTAATGAATGACTGATCTACATAAGTCAGGCCTTGTGAATTTGTTACATATATTTTCCATGCTCTTTTTATTTTATTTTATTTATTTATGTGTATGAATGTACTGTCTGCACGTAGGTCTGTGCACCCGTGTCGTGCAATGCTGCAGAGGTCAGAAGAGGATGTCGGATTCCCCTGGAACTGGAGTTCTCCTGGAATTGGAGTTACAGATGGTTCTCAGCCACCATGTGGGTGCTGGGGATCAAACCCGGGTCCTCTGCAAGAGCAGTCGGTGCTCTTAACCGATAGGCCATCTCTCCAGCCCCCTTCCATGCTCTTTTATAGCACAGATTGTTCCTTCTCTGCTATGTTTTCATGTTATTAATGTAGCTAAAAGAGTTAGCAATCACAGAAATACTGAACTTTGAAAAATGTTCCTTCTCCAAACTATGAGTGGCAGTACGCATCCCATCTTTACAGTATCTGCTACTGTAGTTTATATTCCAACTTGGGGAAATCTAAGTATTAGAAGGCTTCTCAGAGATCTGATAACACTATTATTTGACCCAGTGGGTAAAAACTTGAAGAAAATGTCTTAATAGAAGATACAGCTGGCATGGGGCACCTACCTCTAATCCTAGCACTCAAGAGGCAGAGGCAGGTGGATCTCTGTGAGATGGAGCCAGCCTGATCTCCATAGCAGGTTGAGGCCACTACAGGGAAAACCCCTTCTCAAAAAGACAAAAAAAAAAAAAAAAGGAAGAGAAGGAGGAGGAACAGCTTTAAAGTTATCCCCAAATATTCTTATTTTGTAATGTTTTTACATTTGTTTTTATTTATTTATTTGTATGTGTATGTGTGCTCACATGTTACAGTATGTGGAGGTCAGAGAACAACCCTAGGAAGACAGTTCTGTCTTGCCAACATGCAGGTTCCAGGGATCAAACTCAGGTTTGGCAGCAAGCACCCCTGCCTGCTAAACTATCTTGTCAGCTCTGAAATATTTTTAACCTAAAAATGCCATGATTATATCTTTGAACTTTAGCATATCTGAAAGTCACCTAGTAAGTTAACAGACCAACCTGTTGCTGGGAGGAAAGGACCAAACTTTTCAAGTTTCCACAGCCAAGCACTCGAAACACTTCTTGTCACTCCCAGTACTGTTTAGATGTGGATGTGGGGAAGGCAGGTGCTCATTACCCTCCAGAGCCAGGCCAGCTGGCCCCAGCAGAGTCCTGCCTTTAGCAAGATAGTCTATGATCTTAAAACTATTAAGCTTTTTCAAATTCAGTTTTTGAGAAATTCTTTAATTTTTTAAATTTGTTTACTTTTAGTTTAAGTTTTTCTTTCCTGGGGTCCACATTGACCTGGTCAGAATTTCTGAATTTCAATTTGAGTCTCAGCCTATAGTTTTTCTCTTTCTCTGAAATGTCTGACCTACAAAGAAGATGCACTCCCATGGCCTCCCAGTGCTTAATCTACCTCTTCTAACACAGAAACATGAAGATGTAAATCTGCATTAAAAAAATTTTTTTTTGTCTTTTTGAGACAGGGTCTCCCGGTAGCTCCATGTCCTGGAACTCATGGTAATTTTTTTTTTTACATTAAAGAGATATTAGTGGAAAAAAAACAATTTGAGGAAAATTATGAGTATTTCTTTTTATAGTTCCTAAATCAAAAAATATATGTCAGGGGTCCAGAGAGATGGCTCAGAAGTTAAGGACAGGTCCTACTCTTACAGGGGACCTGAGTTTGATTCTCAGCACCCACATTAAGTGATCTCATGCCATCTTCTGGCTTTCATGGGTACTGCACTCACCTGCACACATACACACACACACACACACACATACACATACGCACGCACAGACACACATTTTTAAAAGATTTTTATGTACCTATGTTGCGTGTATGCATGCGTGTGTGCATGTGTGTGTGTGTGTGTGTGTGTGTAAGTAAGTAAGTAAGTAATATGGTGGCCTGCCGTTGTGGTTCTGGCAGTGGGAGGCTCATTGGAGCAGGGGATGGTCACTTGCTCCATTCCCCATTTTAGTATGGAGCCTACCTGAACCTTAGTTTCTTTCCTTGGAAACCATAGAATGAAGCCTAGTCTCCAGGCTCTGCTTGATGAACAGCATCTGTACTGTGCCTAAGGCCATGAGGCCCAGACACAGGGTGACCATGCAACAAAGGGTAGAATTCACTCTTAGGGTTGCTAGCCATATTTGTTCATAAGTAATTATTGCCTTATCAAAAAGCATTTATCTGGGGCTAAAGAGATGGCTCAGTGGTTAAGAGCACTAGCTGCTCTTACAGAGGACCTGGGTTCAATTCCCCCACCCCCACCCACATGGCAGCTAAGAGCTGTCTATAACTCTAATTCCAGGGTAATCCTGCACCCTCTTCTGCCTCCTGTGGATATTGCATGACACAGGTGCACTTACATAGATGTAGCCAATACACTCATACACAAAAAATAAAAATAATATTTTTAAAAGCATTTCTGTAAGAACAGAGCACTCTTTGATCTCTCTTACTAAAATAAAGTTCGGTCCAGTGGTTCTAATGTAGCAGGATCCTTGCTTGCTGAGCAGAGCTGTTTGCAGCAACTCCACTAAACTGACCTGGAGCCTGGACCCTAGAAAGCACAGGTGGTGCATCCACAGAATGTCATTTTCTCTTGTTAAATAGAAACTTTCCCTCATTTAACGTAGTTATCTTAGCCTTTCTATTCTCCGGTCTTTTCATTTAAGAAAGCATGGGTTCTGGGATGGGGATATGGTTGAGTAAAACTGCTTCCTGTACAAGCATGAAGCCCAGAGTTCAAATCCCCAGAACCCACATAAATTCCTGACAAGTATGGTAGTCCACCTGTAATCCCAGCCCTAGGGTGGAAGAGGCAGAGTATCCCTGGAGCAAGGTGGCTGGTCCATAGCCAAATCAGCAAGCTGTGGATTCAGGGAGAAACTCTGTTTCAATAAGGAAATCATCCAGTGTCAGTCTCTGGCCCCTGCATGTATGTGCACACAGGTGCTTGTGTTCACACATGTCCACACACATACAAACACACACACATACACATGCACACCACACATACATACTCATGCAGGAAAAAAAAAAATAGGAACCACAGATTCCTTATCACAGGCTCTCCCAGTTCCTATTCTACTGGGCATGAGGATGATTACATCACCTGGTGTATTCCATAGTAAGAGAGGGTGAACTCTCTAGAAAGGACCAGATAAGGTGTTCTAGATGTTGCAGGCCAGACTGTGTTCAGTGTTGGAGCAGACAATACCCACAAACAGTACCTTAGCATGAAGAAGCAGGCTGCTGGCCAAACCTGGCCTTTGCTCCATAGCAATCAGTCTCAGTGACAAACCCTGCCACTGTGCCTACAAGGATGTTTTTGGTTGGTTGGTTGGTTGGTTGGTTGGTTGGTTGGTTGGTTGGTTGGTTGGTTGGAGATAGGTCTTATTGTACATCCAGGCTGGCTTTAAACCAGTGCTAGCTACCAGCCCAGCTGGAGCAGAGGACTTAGGTAGTATGGCTAGCAAAGGTTTCAAACATAGACCTGGCCTTTTTTTTTTTTTGTCTTTTCGAGACAGGGTCTCCTGTAGCCCCAGCTGTCCTGGAACTCACTCTGTAGACCAGGCTGGCCTTGAACTCACAAAGATCCGCCTGCCTCTGCCTCCCAAGTGCTAGGATTAAAGGCATGTGCCACCACACCCGGCTTAGACCTGGCCTTTTAAAGCCATATTTAGAGACTGGTTCCCAGGCTATGCTTAGAACACCTTCAGTGACAAGTCATCCCACCAGCTGAAGGCCAGCTGGCATATCTTGTCCAGCACAGTGGTCGCTCCTTCCAAGCTCCCCTCTGTGCTTAGATCTGAGCTGCTGCCGTCCTCCACAACAGAGTTCGGGGTGAGGGATGGGAAACTCTTTGTTTGGGAGGCTTTTCTGAGACAAGGTCTCATGTCACCAGGGCTGGCCTAGAACTGACTATGTAGCTGAAGATAACCATGAACGTCTAATTCTCCCGTCTCCACCTCCCACCTGGGATTACAGGTGTGCATTGCCACACCGGGTTGGTGAGACTGATGAACTTTGTGCATGCTAGGCAAGCACCTACCAAGCTACATCCTCCAGCCCCCATATCCTCTTTCTAAATCTCTGTTTTCTTCTTTATTTAGTCACCTTTTCCATTGTTTTTCTGCCCTCTGAGCAGCTCGGATTTTTTGCCTCTCACCGCTGTGTGAGGGGTTTCCGTCCCTCTGATGCTGAGGCCATCACATGGTATCTGATGTAAACTACAAGGCTTGGTGTCTTTTTGCTGCACAAAGTTTATTTGTGGGGAGTAGAGGAGTTGCATGAGTGTCACAGCATGTGTGTGGATATCAGAAGACAATTTCCCAGAGTCATTTCTCTTCCACCATGTGGGTCCTGGGGATTGAACTCTAGTCATCAGCCTTGTCAGCAACCCCCTCACCATCTGAGTCATCTTGCCAGCCCACACAAAGATACTTTTTTAACACAGTTCTTGCTTTAGGTTGTCTTTTATTTACTTAGCAGGTTTGGGGCAAGAGGCTACCTCCTAAGTTGGGTGCTGTTTTCAACACTAAAAATGGATTGAAAAACAAAATAGACACTGTCAACTGCCCTAGCATTCAGTAATGATACAAGTAACGAGGGTCATAATATGTGGTAAAAGGAAAAGATATAATTTGTAATGACAGAAACCTAATGAGAGATTATGAGAAATCAGAGAATACTCCCTGGACATAGTGGTCACCTGGGTAGCCTCAGCATCCAGTTACCACAGACCAAAATTAGACCTGAGATCATAGGAGTTACTATGCTCACTGCCATGACCAAACACTAACTTGAGGATGGATTTACTTTGGCTCACAGTTTGAGGGGATACAATCCTTCATGGTAGGGAAGACATGAGACAGGAGGATAAATGGGTAGTTCACACTGTTTCCACTGTCAGGACCCTGAGAACAGACAGGAAGTAGGGAAAGGCTATAAAACCTGAAGGCCTGTTCCTGGGGAACTACTTCCTCCAGAAGATTCCACAACCTTCCAAAATAGCACCACCAGTTGAGGATCCAGTGTCCAAACACAGGAGCCTATGGGGATTTTTGATGTTTAAACCACAGTGGAGACGAAGCCCTATGGATTGTTCAGAAAATAGCCAGAGCTGGAACGAGATTACATGTATGACCTCAGCTACGCAGGAGACCAAGGGGAGAGAGTTAGTTGGGCCCAAGAGTTCTAGACCAGTCTAAGTAGCATAGCATAACTTCATCTCGGAAAAGTTAAATAAGTAAATAAATAAATAAATAAATAAATAAATAAATAAAAGTTTTTTAAAGTAAAATTAAAAAGTGATTTTTAAAATTAACCTAATGAAGTTTGGGAGTCCAGACAGAGAAATCAGCTCTTAGAAATGGCCTGTGCTTGGTCCCTTCAGTGAAGATGGCTGTGGAGAGGAAAGGAGCCAAGTCCCTTCCCAGAACAAAGCTCTGTGGGTCTCTGGGGTGTGCAGATGCAGGTCAGCAGGCTCTGCCCAGGGGTCTGGACTTAGTCTGGGAGTAATGAGAAGCCACTGGTGCCCACATGAATTCCACATGGTTTTTTTTTTTTTTTCTGTATGTGTATGAATGTACTGTCTGCAAGTATGTGCACCCGTGTCATGCAATGCGCGGAGGTCAGAAGAGGGTGTCGGATTCCCCTGGGACTGGAGTTCTCCTGGAATTGGAGTTTCAGATGGTTCTCGGCCGCCATATGGGTGCTGGGGATCGAACCCAGGTCCTCTGTAAGAGCGGTCAGCGCTCTTAAACGCTAGGCCATCTCTCCAGCCCTCCACATGGTTTTAAAAACTTGAGTTTACCAAAAGACCAGGCTCTGAGATCTCTTTCAAGTCTCTGCCTCCTGAAAATGGCCCTGAGCCATTCCTTCCTCTCCCCTTTGTCCACACTGCAACTTGCAAGTCCCTGCTTGCTAGCAACTCACTCTCCAGTCATACCAGTTTCAACTTGATGAAGGTAAACAGTGAGAGCCAGCATGGTAGAGCACAGCTAGGATCCCAGCAGAAGCTGAGACAGGACCAGCTAGGCCTATACAGCAGACCCCAGAGAGAGAAGAGGATGGGGCCGGAAGCATTGAGGGAGACAGGAAGGAAGTGCTTGCAGAGGAATCCAGGAACATTGTTTAGTAAAAGACTGGAAGAGGAATGTCCAGTTCCAGGGCAATCCGACGTCCTCTTCTGACCTCCGCAGCATTGCACGACATGGGTGCACAGACCTACATGCAGACAGTACATTCATACACATAAAAAAAATAGTAAATAAAATTTTTTTTAAATCTTAAAAAAAAAAGAGGAATGTGATCGAAGTACATTACAAAACTGGAAAAAAATAAATAAAATACCATAAGGAGCCATGGCAAAGTGTCAGAAGAGACACCTATAGCCACATTTGTTTTGTTTTGTTTTGTTTTGCTCTGCTTTGTTTTGTTTGAGCCAGGGTTTCCTATAGCCCATGCTGACCATAAACTCATTGTATAGTCAGTGATGACCCTGAGCTTCTGATCTTCCTGCCTCCACCTTCCAAGTGCTGGAATTAAAGGCATGCTTCACCATGCCTAGTTGCTCTGTGTGGTGCTAAAGTCTGAACCCAGGGCTTCGTGCATGCTAGGCAAGCACTCTGCCAGCTGAGCTACCTCCTCAGTGCAGCCATCTTCTCTGCCTAAGTACCAATGATGATGATGATGATGATGATAATGATGATAGCATTCACTACTTTTCAGCATTGTCTGTTCTAGTATCTTGTTTTATTATTTCTTTATTGTTTTCTTTTTCCATTTTCATGCATATGTGTATGTACATGTTTGCATGTTCAAGAGTTCATGTAGGCCCACATGCTTGTGGGAGTCATCTTCTATTGCTCTTGTGCCGTATTCATTGAGATAGGTCTCTCAATCAAATGCAGAGCTTGACGATGGGACTAGTCCCTCCAGCTACCTTGCTCTGGGGATCTCATCTCCATAATCCAAGGTTGGAATTACAGGCAGGCTGCCATGCCTACCTGCACTACACAGGTTCTGAGGATCCAGACTCTGGTCCTCACACTTTCTTGGCGAGTGCTTTAGCTGCTGAGCTAGCTTCCCAGCCCCGTGTTTTACTTGTAACCACTCTGGATTTTCAAATTCTTGTTCCTTCAAATAAAAATGCCACCTCTTGCCGGGCGTGGTGGCACACGCCTTTAATCCTAGCACTTGGGAGGCAGAGTCAGGTGAATCTTTGTGAGTTCAAGGCCAGCCTGGTCTACAGAGTGAGTTCCAGGACAGCTGGGGCTACAGAGAGACCCTGTCTCAAAAAGACCAAAAAAAAAAAAAAAGTCTGTCCTTAGTTCTTATGCTATTTCTTAGACTTCCATAGATAAAGCTCATTTTAGATGTGGTTAATAGTACAGCCTTAAGAACATAGTGCACGACACGGGTGCACAAACCTGCATGCAGACAGTACATTCATACACATACGAAATAAATAAAAAAAAAAATTAAAAGAACATAAAAGCGGGGCTGGGGAGATGGCCTAGCAGTTAAGAGTGCCAACTACTCTTTCAGAGGAACTGGGTTCAATTCCTAGCAGCCACATGGTGGCCAAGAACTGTCTTTAAGTTGGGCATGGTGGTGCATACCTTTAATCCTAGCACTCAGGAGGCAGAGGCAGGCGGATCTCTGTGAGTTCAAGGCCAGCTTGGTGTACAGAGTGAGTTCCAGGCCAGCTGGGGCTACAGGGAGACCCTGTCTCAAACAAACAAACAAGAACATAAAAGCAAGGCTGCCAAGTCTGATAAACCATGTTCAATCCCTGGGACTCACATGGTGGAAGAAGAGAACCAGCTCCTCATAGGTTATTCTCTGATCCCCACACATGCACACCATGGCATGCATACACACATTCACAACTCACAAAATAAATAAATATAAAAATTAAGAAAAACTTTAAAAGTAAAGATATTCTAAAGAAAACAGAGATTAGAAAAAAAGGCCTATGTAAAGAATCAACAGGGGAAACATGGTAGAATGATCTATCTAGTTTCCACACTGTAACTAATAACTAATAAAATTAGCTGTGCTCAGAACTGGGGCCAGCTTCTTTACTTCAGCCAACAAATAAAGAAAGCACCTGGTCTGTGAACATCATTTCCTTACTTATTCTGGGGAACGAAAGAAAAGCATGCAAGGGCTCAGCTATAAACTTGCTCTGTGAGCCTATGGTTTCTCTTGAGAGGAAAGCCATGGATACTTATTAAGTGCAAGTCAAGCAGGTGGTGTGCTGATAAGAGCAGGAGGGTGCCAGTAAGAGACGCTGTACTCCATGGAGTGCCCTGGGGCTCAGGGCATAGCTCAGGGGTACGTAACACACATCGCATGCACAGGCCCTGGGTTCCGTGCCCAGCACCAAAAAAATTAAAGGCAATACCCAACTCACTGAGCTTCCATCTACATGTGGGGGACCCAGGCCTTCATTGTCTTTCTTCCTCCCCCACCAGCAGCACTCAGGTCTGATGAGGTGCTCAACAGTGCTCATCAAGCAGAATCGCTTTGCCTTTCCTGTGTTGGTTAGTGATGGTTAAGATGTCCTGTTTAGGGACTAGACAGATGGCTCTGCAGTTAACAAAGAGTCTATACTGCTCTTACACAGAGGACCCAAGTTCAGTTCCCAGCACCTACATCACAAAGCTCACAGCTGCCCATAAACCCAGTTTCATGGGATCCAAAGCCCTCTTTTGGTCTCTGTGGTCACTTGCACTCACATACACATGCACATACTCTGAACACAGACACACCCATGTACATAATTTTGAAATGTGTTCTGATGGGATTCATGCCAGTAAATGACCAGCAGCCTCCAAATGGCTCCCCTGTGCTGACCTTAAGATTCAAATAAGCAGATCGCGTGGCTTGAAGACAGTGATGTCATCTAAGCCACAATCCTCGCTGAAAGTTCCTGGTTTCTCCATTTGCCTGACTTACAGTGTTTCTTCCCTCTTCCAGCGGAGCGGAAGCCCCCGCTTTTCAACATGAATGCAATGAGTGCTCTGTACCACATCGCCCAGAATGACTCCCCAACACTGCAGTCCAGGGAATGGTAAGGTGCCACAAAGCTCAGTACTGGTGGTCCAACATGCTCATTAAACTGCATTTTAAAGGTCTGCCCTAGAAAGCATTGCATTCTTTAGTTATAGATCATAGTAAGAAATGGCTGCCCCACAAACACGGGTCTGCATACCTTTGTGTGTGCAGACATGCACACACACAGGGCTTTTATTTCTCCCTGTACCACGGCCAGCACTGTATTCCTTCCATACAGCGCAGTAACTGGAATCCCACATGTGCCCTGCTGCCTCCCTCACAGGCCTCATCCCTCAGGTCCTGCCTGACTTGTACACCTCATGTCTCAGCACTTCTCACCAGAGATGAAGTGCTCTCGCTGAGGTCATGGCTATTTGCATGTGTCACTGTTTTGTGTATAATTATTACAAATGTATTGTGACATATGGTTTTGAAAGACTTTTTTATGTAAGTGCTTTGCCTGCATGTGTATAATTGCACCACGTGCATGCAATGCCTGCAGAAGCCAGAAGAAGGCATCAGATCCTCTAAAACTAGAGTTTTAGATGGATGGTTGTGAGTTGCTGTGCTGGGGTGGAAACTCAATTTGGGTCATATGTCGGAGCATCCAGGGTTCTTAACCACTAAGCATCTCTCTGGCTCCTTTTGTTATGTATGTTCAAAGTATATTTGAATATGTTAGAGTAGAACACATGTACTATCTGTTCAGAAGATGAGGTATTCTTTCCTGAAAATTATGACATTTTTATAAGTATTTGGGCCATGAGAGATACAGAGGATGAGCCATTTTAAAACAGGGTGAAGAAAATGAAATTTTTGAGATAGGAAGGTTTTTCTTTTTCTTTTTGGTCTTTTTAAGACAGGGTCACTCTTTAGCCCCAGCTGACCTACAATTCACTATTTAGAGCAGGCTAGCCTTGAACTCACAGAGATCTGACTGAAGTGCTGGGATTAAAGGTGTTTGCCACTGCATCTAGCCCATAGGAAGTACCTTTTTTTTTTCTTCCTGTCTTTTTGAAACAGGGTCTCCCTGTAGCCCCAGCTGCCCTGGAAGTCACTCTGTAAACCAGGCTGGCCTTGAACTCACAGAGATCCACCTACCTCTGCCTCCTGAGAGCTGGGATTAAAGGTGTGCACCACCGTGCCCAGCTAGGAAGTTTCTTTTATTCAGAAAGCATATTTCCAGGTTCTCTGCCCCTTGTACTTCAAATTTTACTCCCTTGTTATGGGTTCTAGATGATGGAGGAGTTAACAACTGTACTAAAAAATACAGACTGGACACTAGGAAAGTTGTCCTGTTTAAGGAGAAAAATATATATTAAACTATTATACATAACTCCTGTTATTTTCTGAAGTATATTATGCTTTGACCCTGCCTTACCTCCTTATATGTAAATATGTATGTCTGTGTTGACCAGTGGAAACTGTGTTCACGCTCATTAGCCAAAAGAATTAATTTTCAGTGCCATAAACTTGAAGAGTACAGTTCTCTAATATAATTAAACAAATTTCCTGGCTTTGGAGATAACTCAGTCATTAAAGTGCTTTGCCTGAGTTCAGTCTCTGGAACCAATGCAAATCTCCAGGTACAGTACCAAGCAGCTGTAACCCTGGTGCTGCGAGGCAGACTAGAGGATCCCTGGCACTCACTCACTGGCCAGCGAGTCTAGCCCTATCTGTGATCTCCAGGTTCAGTGAGAGTCCATGTATGAAAAATAGGGCAAAGGAGCCAGAGAGATGGCTCAATGGTTAAGAGCACTTGCTGCCTTTGAAGAAGGCCCAGGTTCAGTTCCCAGCACTCACATGCTGGCTAACAGTTGTCCTTATCTCCACTTCCAGGGGACCTAATGTCCTCTTCTGGCTTCCACAAGCACTTCAACCACGTTATGCAATTTCATACATACAGGCAAACACTCATACACATAAAATAGATACAAAATCTTTAAAAAAGATAAAGGTGAAGTGCAATTGAGGAAGACACCTGACAGGGACCTCTGGCCTCCACACACATGTGTACACACACACACACACACACACACACACACACACACACACAATCTCCTAAATTGCAAAGTTTCCTGTCCTGTGCACATTGCTTTCCAGACCCGCGTGCTCCTGAGACCCTCACTGTTCTCGGTGTGTTTGCTCACACAGGACAGACTCCTTCAGGAGGTTCGTTGATTACTGCTTGCAGAAAATACCTCAGGAAAGACCCACATCAGCAGAACTATTACGGGTAATTTTTCAAATTTACATTTGAAGAGAGGCCTTAAAGTCCTGTTGTGGGGGACCAACCCATCTGTCCTGAGATCAGTCACTGCTGTGGGAGGTTGTGCTGTGACAGACTGGCTCAGAGCCTGCTTCCTTGTCAGTGACCCAGAGGTGGACGTAGACATGAACAGGGAAGGACTTTGAAGCACCTGTACTGTGATCCTCTCTGCACATTTCTGTCTTTTTTTTTTTTTCCTCCCCTTCCTTCTTACTTTGCCTAAGAACAAAAGGCAGTTGCTGCCTCTCACTCTGGTCACCATCCCAATGCTTTGCTAATGATGCATGAACACAAATGAAGCTCACAGGAGGATCTGCCAAGGGCTCAGATGCCATTTCTGTAATTTTGAGTTGGGTTGATGTCAGAGCTCTGGCTGTGAGTTGCATGGTGACTGTCTAAGGACACTTAGAGAAAGGATATTGGGTCATAAGATGGGCCATAGGAGTGTCAGGCTGGCCACATCCGAGGCCCTGGTAGCGTGCCTGTAATCCACCATGATCCTCCTGCCTCAGCTTTCCTAGTGCTGGGATTAGAAGGTAAACCATCACACCCTGCCTGCTCTGGCAGTAGAGGTGGGAGGGACTGGAGTTCAAGGCCAGCCTTGGCTATAAGAGACCCTGTCTCAAGGCCAGCCTTGGCTATAGGAGACCCTGTCTTAAACAGCAATAAAAATGTCTCATTCTGTAATCTTTTTTTGGTTCTACATGTCTTTCTCAATTTTTTTTTAGTGAATACATATTGATGTGATTTAAATAATCATAGTTTTGAACATCTCTTTGCATGCACTGCATTGACTTTATGCAGCAGTGCTGTGGTCTGTCAAAACCTGTGTAGTGGGTGGGAATCTTACAGTTTAACCTCTGCTTGGCACGCAGTAATCTGACCCCTGACCTCTTTTCTGGGTGCTTATTCTCTCCTGTTGTTCATTTCATCTCTAGATTGGCTGCAGTTGTGCTTGGTTTTTTTTTTTGTCTTTTCGAGATAGGGTCTCCCTGAAGTCCTAGCTGTCCTGGAACTCACTCTGTAGACCAGTCTGGCCTTGAACTCACAAAGATCCACCTGCCTCTGCCTCCCGAGTGCTAGAATTAAAGGTGTGCACCACCAAACCCGGCCATTTGCTTATTTTTAAGAAGGTTTATCTAAATTTGTCAAGTTTTTAAAACTACAGCTGCCTTTATCATTGAAGAGCTCTCTGCCTGCATTGTAAATTTAGGAAGGCAACAAAAAGACATAAAAAGCATGTAGAGAGAAAAACCTAATAGATGTTAAGGACAGAAACATCAAAGAAATACAGGGAACCAGCCTGTGCAAGTTGTTTCCAAAAGGAGGCACGAGAAAATAAAATTAAATACAAAAAACCTAAAAACTCTAAAGGTGATCGATCATAGGTAGCCCATCAATATGGCTCAGCAGGGAAAGGTGCTTGTTGCCAAGGCTGTCAATCCAAGTTCAATCCCCAGAAACTACACAATGAAAGGAGAGAACCAACACCCACAAGCTGTCCTCAGACCTCCATGTGTGCACTGTGGCACATGTAAATGTTCACACAAAAAAAAGAAATAAAATAAACAAATTAATAAAATGTTGAGTTATTTTGTTTTTGTTTTTGTTTTTGTTTTTTGACAGGGTCTCCTTAGTCCCAGCCTGCCTGGAAGTCACTATGTAGACTAGGCTGTCCTTAATCTCACAGAGATCCACCTGCCTCTACCTCCCAAGGGCTAAGATTAAAGGCATGTGCCACTATACCCAGCTTAAATAAATAAAATGTAATTTTAAAAAAATTTTATACTGGAGAAGGTGGTGCATACCTTTAATCCCAGCATTTTGGAAACAGAAGCAGGCAAATCTCTGTGAGTTAAAGGCCAACCCCACCTATATAACAAGTTCCAGGCTATCCAGGGATATATAGTAAGACTGCCTATAAATAAATAAATAAATATTTTAAAATAAAATAGAGGCTGAAGATAACTCAGTTGGTAGTGTTCTCCTGAGTCATCCACGAAGATGGGTTCCATTCCCAGTATTTCATAAACCAGTCAGATAGAGCATGCCTATAATCTCAGCACTGGGGATGTGGAGGCAAGAAGATTACAAGTTCAAGACTATCCTCAACAGCCTAACAAATTTGAGACCACCCTAGTTTTCATGGGATGCTGTTTATAAATAATTAAATTACTATACAGTGTGTTTAAAAAAAAAAAAAACATGGAGCAGAAATATTTAAAAATATGTCTCGGGCTGGAGAGATGGCCTAGTGGCTAAGAGCTCGGACCCGGGTTTGATCCCCAGCACCCACACAGCGGCTGAGAACTGTCTTTAACTCCAGTTCCAGGGAAATCCGACGCCCTCTTCTGACCTCTGCGGCATTGCATGACACAGCTGCACAAACCTACATGCAGACAGTACATTCATACAAATAAATAAATAAATAATAAATAAATAAATAAATAAATAAATAAATAAATAAATGTCTGAAGAGCCAGCCATTGTGGCACATGCCTTTAATCTGGCACAGACAAGTGGATCTTTGTGACGTCGAGGCCACCCTGGTCTATATATTAAGTTCCAAGTCAGCTGAGACTACAAGGAAACCCTGTCTCGAAAAGACAAAANCCTTTATACTGGGAATTTTGTTTTTACCTGGCAACATGAATTCTGTGGTTGTGTTTGGTAGGATGGCTCCCGAGGTGATCTTAGCCATGGACGAAGGACAGTACGATGGGAAAGTTGACATCTGGTCTCTGGGGATCACCTGTATTGAACTGGGTGAGTGAAGCATCCTTTTCATCCCATCCATGGGAAATAAGTCTTTATTAAGTCCCATCTTGTGTACTTAATGAAGACGGATCTACATAAGTCCAGGCACGTTGTGAATTTTGTGTACATATATTGTACCATGCTCTTTATTATGATTTTTTTTTTTTGTGTATGAGTGTACTGTTTTGCATGTAGTTCTGTGCACCCCGTGTCGTGCAATGCTGCGGAGGTCAGAAGAGGATGGCGGATTCCCCTGGAATGGAGTTCTCCTGGAATTGGAGTTACAGATGGTTTCTCAGCCACCATGTGGGTGCTGGGGACACCCGGGTCCAGCTCAAAGAGGCATCGGAGCTCTTAAACCGATAGGCCGCTCTCCAGCCCCCTTCCATGCTCTTTTATAGCACAGATTGTTCCTTCTCTGCTATGTTTTCATGTTATTAATGTAGCTAAAAGAGTTAGCAATCACAGAAATACTGAACTTTGAAAAATGTTCCTTCTCCAAACTATGAGTGGCAGTACGCATCCCATCTTTACAGTATCTGCTACTGTAGTTTATATTCCAACTTGGGGAAATCTAAGTATTAGAAGGCTTCTCAGAGATCTGATAACACTATTATTTGACCCAGTGGGTAAAAACTTGAAGAAAATGTCTTAATAGAAGATACAGCTGGCATGGGGCACCTACCTCTAATCCTAGCACTCAAGAGGCAGAGGCAGGTGGATCTCGGTGAGATGGAGACCAGCCTGAGATCGCCATAGCAGGTTTGAAGGGCACTACAGGAAAAACCCCTTCTCAAAAGACAAAAAAAAAAAAAAAGGAGAGAAGGAGGAGGAGCAGCTTCTAAGTTTTATCCCCCAAATAATTGCTTTATTTTTGTAATGTTTTTACATTGGGTTTTTAGTTTATTTATTGGTATGTGTAGAGTGTGCTCCATGTTACAGTAATGTGGAGGTCAGAGAACAACCCTAGGAAGACAGTTCTGTCACCTTGCCACAATGCAGGTTCACAGGATCAAACTCAGGTTTGGCATCAAGCACACCTGACCTGCTAACTATCTTGCACTCTGAAAAATATTTTTTACATAAAAATGCACATGATTATATCATTTGAACTTTAGCATATCCTGAAAGTCACCTAGTAAGTTAACAGACCAACCTGTTGCTGGGAGGAAAGGACCAAACTTTTCGAGTTTCCACAGCCAAGCACTCGAAACACTTCTTGTCACTCCCAGTACTGTTTAGATGTGGATGTGGGGAAGGCAGGTGCTCATTACCCTCCAGAGCCAGGCCAGCTGGCCCCAGCAGAGTCCTGCCTTTAGCAAGATAGTCTATGATCTTAAAACTATTAAGCTTTTTCAAATTCAGTTGGTGTTGAGAATTCTTAATTTTTTGTTAATTGTTTAGCTTTTTATTTTAGTTTTTCTTTCCTGGGTCCCACCATGACCTGGTCAGAATTTCTGAATTTCAATTTGAGTCTCAGCCTATAGTTTTTCTCTTTCTCTGAAATGTCTGACCTACAAAGAAGATGCACTCCCATGGCCTCCCAGTGCTTAATCTACCTCTTCTAACACAGAAACATGAAGATGTAAATCTGCATGTTAAATTTTGTTTTTTTACTTTTTGAGACGGGTCTCCCGGTAGCTCCATGTCCTGGAACTCATGGTAATTTTTTTTTTACATTAAAGAGATATTAGTGGAAAAAAAACAATTTGAGGAAAATTATGAGTAATTCTTTTTTATAGTTTTTTTCTCTAAATCAAAAATAATATGTCAGGGGTCCAGAGATGGCTCAGAAGTTAAGGACAGGTCCTACTCTTCAGGGGACCTGAGTTTGATTCTCAGCAACCACATATAGTGAGCTCATGCCATCTTCGGGCGTTCATGGGTAATGGCACCACAAATACAACATACACAACACACACAACACACTAACAAGACGCACGCACAGACACACATTTTAAAAGATTGTTTTTATGTACCTATGTTGCGTGTAATGCATGCGTGTGTGCATGTGGTGTGTGTTGTGTGTGGTAAGTAAGTAAGTAAGTAATATGGTGGCCTGCCGTTGTGGTTCTGGCAGTGGGAGGCTCATTGGAGCAGGGGATGGTCACTTGCTCCATTCCCCATTTTAGTATGGAGCCTACCTGAACCTTAGTTTCTTTCCTTGGAAACCATAGAATGAAGCCTAGTCTCCAGGCTCTGCTTGATGAACAGCATCTGTACTGTGCCTAAGGCCATGAGGCCCAGACACAGGGTGGCCATGCAACAAAGGGTAGAATTCACTCTTAGGGGTGCTAGCCATATTTGTTCATAAGTAATCTTTGCCTTATCAAAAAGCATTTATCTGGGGCTAAAGAATGGCTCAGTGAGTTAAGAGCAACTAGCTGCTCTTACGAGGAACCTGGGTTCAATTCCCCCACCCCCACCCACATGCCAAGATAAGAGCTTGTCTATAACTCTAATTCCAGTGTAATCCTGCACCCTCTTCTGCCTCCTGTGGATATTGCATGACAACAGTGCACTTACATAGATGTAGCCAATAACTCATACACAAAAAAAATAAAAATATATTTTTAAAAGCATTTCTGTAAGAACAGAGCACTCTTTGATCTCTCTTACTAAAATAAAGTTTGGTCCAGTGGTTCTAATGTAGCAGGATCCTTGCTTGCTGAGCAGAGCTGTTTGCAGCAACTCCACTAAACTGACCTGGAGCCTGGACCCTAGAAAGCACAGGTGGTGCATCCACAGAATGTCATTTTCTCTTGTTAAATAGAAACTTTCCCTCATTTAACGTAGTTATCTTAGCCTTTCTATTCTCCGGTCTTTTCATTTAAGAAAGCATGGGTTCTGGGATGGGGATATGGTTCAGTGAGTAAAACTGCTTCCTACAGAGCATGAAGCCGATTTCAAATCCCCAGAACCCACGTAAATTCCCGACAAGTTGTAGTCCACCTGAATCCCAGCCCTAGGGTGGAAGAGGCAGAGTATCCCTGGAGCAAGGTGGCTGGTCCATAGCCAAATCAGCAAGCTGTGGATTCAGGGAGAAACTCTGTCTCAAAAGGAATCATCCAGTGTCAGTCCACCTCTGGAGCCCCAGCATGTATGTGCAACACAGTGCTGTGTTTCCACACATTCCCCCCAAACAGACAAACACACACACCTACACAGACACACACACAGACAGACTCATGCAGGAAAAAAAAATGAGGAAACACAGATTCCTTATCACAGGCTCTCCCAGTTCCTATTCTACTGGGCATGAGGATGATTACATCACCTGGTGTATTCCATAGTAAGAGAGGGTGAACTCTCTAGAAAGGACCAGATAAGGTGTTCTAGATGTTGCAGGCCAGACTGTGTTCAGTGTTGGAGCAGACAATATAACCACAAACATTACCTTAGCATGAAGAAAGCAGGCTGCTGGCCAACCGGCCTTTGCTCATAGCAATCAAGTCTCAGTGACACCCTCCACTGTGGCCTACAATGGTTTTGGTTGGTTTGGTTGGTGGGTTGGTTGGTTGGTTGTTGGTTGGTTGGTTTGGTTGGGTTTGTTTGAGATAGGTCTTATTGTACATCCAGGCTGGCTTTAAACCAGTGCTAGCTACCAGCCCAGCTGGAGCAGAGGACTTAGGTAGTATGGCTAGCAAAGGATTTTAACACAAGACCTGCCTTTTTTTTTTTTTTGTCTTTTCGAAGACAGGGTCTCCTGTGGCCCCCAGCTGTCCTGGACCTGGATAACTCACTCCTGTAGACCAGTCAAGGCGGTGTGTGTGGGCAGGCCTTGGGCCTTGAGACTCACAAAGATTCCGCTGCGCTCGCCTCCCAAGTGCTAGGAATTAAGCAATGTGCCCCACACCCGGCTTTAGACCTGGTCCTTTTTAAAGCCATATTTAGAGACTGGTTCCCAGGCTATGCTTAGAACACCTTCAGTGACAAGTCATCCCACCAGCTGAAGGCCGGCTGGCATATCTTGTCCAGCACAGTGGTCGCTCCTTCCAAGCTCCCCTCTGTGCTTAGATCTGAGCTGCTGCGGTCCTCCACAACAGAGTTCGGGGTGGGGGATGGGAAACTCTTTGTTTGGGAGGCTTTTCTGAGACAAGGTCTCATGTCACCATGCTGGACTAGAACTACTATGTAGCTGAAGATAACCATGAAACGTCTAATTCTCCGTCGCCACTCCCCCTGATTACAGGTGTGCATTGCCACACCGGGTTGGTGAGACTGATGAACTTTGTGCGTGCTAGGCAAGAGCTCTACCAAAGCTACATCTCTCCAGCCCCCATATCCTCTTTCTAAATCTCTGGTTTTTCTAGTTGTTGTTCTTTATTTAGTCACCTTTTCCATTGTTTTTCTGCCCTCTGAGCAGCTCGGATTTTTTGCCTCTCACCGCTGTGTGAGGGGTTTCCGTCCCTCTGATGCTGAGGCCATCACATGGTATCTGATGTAAACTACAAGGCTTGGTGTCTTTTTGCTGCACAAAGTTTATTTGTGGGGAGTAGAGGAGTTGCATGAGTGTCACAGCATGTGTGTTATATCAAGACAATTTCCCAGGTCCCCATGGTCTCTCCCCACGCATGTGGGTCCTGGATTAACTCTAGTTCAGTCAGCCTTGTCACAAACCCCTCACCATCTGTTGAGTCATCTTGCCAGCCCACACAAAGATACTTTTTTAACACAGTTCTTGCTTTAGGTTGTCTTTTATTTACTTAGCAGGTTTGGGGCAAGAGGCTACCTCCTAAGTTGGGTGCTGTTTTCAACACTAAAAATGGATTGAAAAACAAAATAGACACTGTCAACTGCCCTAGCATTCAGTAATGATACAAGTAACGAGGGGTCAATATGTGGTAAAAGAAAAGATATAATATTGTAATGACAGAAGACCTAATGAGAGATTATGAGAAATCAGAGAATACTCCCTGGACATAGTGGTCACCTGGGTAGCCTCAGCATCCATTACCACAGACCAAAGAATACCTGAAATAATAGGATTACTATGCTCAATGCATGACCAAACACTAACTGGAATGATGGATATTACTTGGCTCACAGTTTGAGGGGATACATTCCATCATGGCTGGGAAGTCAAAGCAGGATGATAAATGGGTAGTTCACACTGTTTCCACTGTCAGGACCCTGAGAACAGACCAGAAGTAGGGAAGGCTATAAAAACCTGAAGGCCTGTTTCCTGGTGAACTACTGCCTCCATAAAGATTTCCACAACCTTACCAAAAGTAGTCACCACCAGGTTGAGGATCCAGTGTCCAACACAGGAGCCTATGGGGATTTTTGATGTTTAAACCACAGTGGAGACGAAGCCCTATGGATTGTTCAGAAAATAGCCAGAGCTGGAACGAGATTACATGTATGACCTCAGCTACGCAGGAGACCAAGGGGAGAGAGTTAGTTGGGCCCAAGAGTTCTAGACCAGTCTAGAGTAGCAGTAGCATAACTTCATCTCGAAAGTTAAATAATAATAAATAAATAAATAAATAAATAAATAAATAAAAGGTTTTTAAAGTAAAATTAAAAGTGTTTTTAAAATTAACCTAGGAAAGTTTGGGACCGACAGAGAAATCAGCTCTTAGAAATGGCCTGTGCTTGGTCCCTTCAGTGAAGATGGCTGTGGAGAGGAAAGGAGCCAAGTCCCTTCCCAGAACAAAGCTCTGTGGGTCTCTGGGGTGTGCAGATGCAGGTCAGCAGACTCCGCCCAGGGGTCTGGACTTAGTCTGGGAGTAATGAGAAGCCACTGGTGCCCACATGAATTCCCATGGTTGTTTTTTTTTTTCCTGTTTGTTTTTTTTTTTTTTTTTTTTTTTTTTTTTTTTGTGCACCCGTGTCGTGTGCAATGCGCGGAGGTCAGAAGAAGGGTGTCGTATTCCCCTGGGACGGGAGTTACTCCCTTGATTGGAGGTATTTTATATGGTCCCTCGGCCGCCATATGGGGTGCTGGGATCGAATCCAGGTTCCTCTGTAAGAGCCAGTCAGCGTCTTAACCGCTAGGCCATCCCTCTCCAGCCCTCCACAATTGGTTTTTTAAAAACTTGGAGTTTTTCCAAAGACCAGGCTCTGAGACTCGTCTTTCAAGTCGCTGACCTCCTGAAAATGGCCCTGATGGCATTTTCCTTCCTCTCCCCTTTTGTCCACCACTGCAACTTGCAAGTCCCTGCTTGCTAGCACTCACGCACTCCAGTCATAGCCAGTTTCAACTTGATGAATGTAAACCGTGGAGCCAGCATGGGTAGCCACAGCTAGGATCCACAGCAGAAGCTGAGACAAGGACCAGCTTAGGCCTATATAGCACCCCAGAGCTAGCAAATGATGGGCCGAAGCATTTAGGAGAACAGGCGGAAGTGCTTGCCCAATGATCCCGGCACCTTGGTTTTAGTAAAAGACTTGACCAGAGTACTGTCCCGGTCCAGGGCAATCCGACGTCCTCTTCTTCCTCTGTCGCATGTGCACGACATTTGTGCACCTACCTACATGCAGACCGTACCTTCATCCACACAGTAAACCAACATGTCACATCCCCTTTTTTTCACCTCTAACACACCCCGCGGCCTGGCCTCCTGTACGTCCCGTCACCCACCTGTAGCCCCCAATAAATAAAATACCATAAGGAGCCATGGCAAAGTGTCAGAAGAGACACCTATAGCCACCTTTTGTTGTTGTATTTGTTTTGTTTTGCTCTGCTGTTGGTTTTGTTTGATCCAGGGGTTCCTCTAGCCCATTCTTGACCATGACAACTCTTGAGATATAGTCAGTGATACCCGAGCTTCTGATCTTCCATGCCTCCACCTTCCAATGCCTGAACTTAAAGGCATGCTTCACCATGCTAGTTGACTCTGTGTTGGGTGCTAAAGATCTGAACCCAGGGCTTTCGTGCATGCGAAGGGCAGCAGCTCTGCCAGCGTGAGCTACCTCCCTCCATAGTGCAGCATCTTCTCTGCCTACTTACCAAATGATGATGAGACTGATGCTGATGATGCTGCTGACCTCGAATGCTCGCACTACCGTACTTTTTACGCACTTGTCCTGGTTCTCGTCATCTTGTTAATTTTTTAATTTTTGTTATTGTTTTTCTTTTTCCTGTTGTCCGGCCTATGTGTATTCCAATGATTTGCATGTTCCCGACGTTCCTGTAGGCCCCCCCTTACATTGTGGGCGTCACCTCCTATGACTATTGCTCTTGTGCCGTAGATTCCTTGAGATAGGGTCTCTCAATCAAATTCAGAGCTTGACGATTGGACGAGTCTCCTTAGCTAGCTTGCTCTGGGGATCTCATCTCCATAATCCAAGGTTGGAATTACAGGCAGCTGCCAAGCCTCCTGCACTACACAGGTCTGAGACCAGACTCTGTCCTCACACTGTTTTCGTGCGAGTGTTTTAGCTGCTGACTAGCTTCGCCAGCCCCCGTGTTTACCTGTACCACTCTGATTTTCAATTCTTGTTCCTTCAAAGAAAATTAGCCCCTCTTGCCGGGCGTGGTGGGGCACACGCCTTTAATCCAGAGCCTTGGGAGGCAAGTCAGGTGAAATCTCTTTGAGTTTCAAGGTCAGCCTGGTCTAAGAGTGAGGTCCAGGACAGCTGGGGCTACAGAAGAACCGGATCGCAAAAAAGACCAAAAAAAAAAAAAAAAGGTCTGTCCTTAAGTTCTTATGCTATTTCTTAGACTTCCATAGATAAAGCTCATTTTAGATGTGGTTAATAGTACAGCCTTAAGAACATAGTGCAACGACACGAGGGGTGCCACAAAGCACTGCATGCAGACAGTACATGGCATACACATACGAAATTAAATAAAAAAAAAATTAAGAAACATAAAGCGGGCTGGGAGATGGCCTAAGCAGTAAAGCCAACTGACTCTTTCAGAGGGAAACTGGTTCAATCTCCTAGCAGAACCACATGGTTGCCAAGAACTGGTCTTTAAGTTGGCATGGTGGGTGCCTACCTTTAATCCCCGCACTCAGGAGGCAAGGCAGAAGCCGGATGAACTCTGTGAGTCAGGCCACTTGGTGTACAAAATAGTGAATTTCCAGGCCACTGGGCTACAGGGAGACACCTGTCTCAACAAACAAACAAGAACATAAAAGCAAGGCTGCCAAGTCTGATAAACCATGTTCAATCCTGACTCACATGTGGAAGAAGAGAACCAGCTCCCGCATAGGTATTCCTCTGATCCCACACGGCACCCATGGCAATGTACACACATTCACACTCACAAAATAAATAAATATAAAAAATTAAGAAAAAACTTTAAAAATTAAAATATTCTAAAGAAACGAGATGTAGAAAAAAAAAAAGGCCTATGTAAAAGAATCAACAGGGGAAACATGGTAGAATGATCTATCTAGTTTCCACACTGTAACTAATAACTAATAAAATTAGCTGTGCTCAGAACTGGGGCCAGCTTCTTTACTTCAGCCAACAAATAAAGAAAGCACCTGGTCTGTGAACATCATTTCCTTACTTATTCTGGGGAACGAAAGAAAAGCATGCAAGGGCTCAGCTATAAACTTGCTCTGTGAGCCTATGGTTTCTCTTGAGAGGAAAGCCATGGATACTTATTAAGTGCAAGTCAAGCAGGTGGTGTGCTGATAAGAGCAGGAGGGTGCCAGTAAGAGACGCTGTACTCCATGGAGTGCCCTGGGGCTCAGGGCATAGCTCAGGTGTACGTAACACAAATCCGCAAATTTTTGCAGAAGGCCCTGGTTCCGTGCCCCAGCACCAAAAAATTAAAGGCAATAACCCACTCACTGAGCTTCCATCTACATGTGGGGGACCCAGGCCTTCATTGTCTTTCTTCCTCCCCCACCAGCAGCACTCAGGTCTGATGAGGTGCTCAACAGTGCTCATCAAGCAGAATCGCTTTGGCCTTCCTGTGTGGTTGTGAGATGTAAGATTTTCCTGTTTAGGGCTAGACAGAATGGCTCTGCAGTTAACAAAAGTCTATACTGCTCTTACCAAGGACGCAGTTCAGGTTCCCAGCACCTGCATCACAAAGCTCACAGCTGCCCATAACCCAGTTTTTCCAGGGTATCCAAGCCCTCTTCTTTTGGTCTCTGTGTGTCAATTTCACCACATACACTGCACATTCTTTAAAATACACACCCTTACATAATTTTTATGTAATGTGTTTCTGATGGGATTCATGCCAGTAAATGACCAGCAGCCTCCAAATGGCTCCCCTGTGCTGACCTTAAGATTCAAATAAGCAGATCGCGTGGCTTGAAGACAGTGATGTCATCTAAGCCACAGTCCTCGCTGAAAGTTCCTGGTTTCTCCATTTGCCTGACTTACAGTGTTTCTTCCCTCTTCCAGCGGAGCGGAAGCCCCCGCTTTTCAACATGAATGCAATGAGTGCTCTGTACCACATCGCCCAGAATGACTCCCCAACACTGCAGTCCAGGGAATGGTAAGGTGCCACAAAGCTCAGTACTGGTGGTCCAACATGCTCATTAAACTGCATTTTAAAGGTCTGCCCTAGAAAGCATTGCATTCTTTAGTTATAGATCATAGTAAGAAATGGCTGCCCCACAAACACGGGTCTGCATACCTTTGTGTGTGCAGACATGCACACACACAGGGCTTTTATTTCTCCCTGTACCACGGCCAGCACTGTATTCCTTCCATACAGCGCAGTAACTGGAATCCCCACATGTGGCCCTGCCTGACTCCCTCACAGGCCTCATCCCTCAGGTCCTGCCTGACTTGTACACCTCATGTCTCAGCACTTCTCACCAGAGATGAGTGCTCTCCCCCCCCCCCCCCCCCCCCCCCCCCCCCCCCCCCCCCCCCCCCCCCCCCCCCCCCCCCCCCCCCCCCACCCCCCCCCCCCCCCCCCACCCCCCCCCCCCCCCCCCCCCCCCCCCCGCCACCCCCCCCCCCCCCCCCCCCCCCAGCTGATGATTCATGGCTTGCATGTGTCACTGTTTTGTGTATAATTATTACAAATGTATTGTGACATATGGTTTTGAAAGAACTTGTTTATGTAAAGTGCTTATTGCCTTCATGTGTATAATTGCACCACGTGCATGCAATTCCTGCAGAAGCCAGAAAGAAGGCATCAGAATCCATCTAAAACTAGATTTTTAGATGGATGGTTGTGAAGTTGCTGTGCTTGGGGTGGAAACTCAATTTGTTGGTCATATGTCGGAGCATACCAGGGTTCTCCCACTAAGCATCTCTCTTGCTCCATTTATTTGTAGGTTCAAAGTATATTTGAATATGTTAGAGTAGAACACATGTACTATCTGTTCAGAAGATGAGGTATTCTTTCCTGAAAATTATGACATTTTTATAAGTATTTGGGCCATGAGAGATACAGAGGATGAGCCATTTTAAAACAGGGTGAAGAAAATGAAAGTGTTGGAATAAGGAAGGTTTTTTTTTTTCTTTTTCATTTTTGGCCTTTTAAACAGGGTCACTCTTTAGCCCCAGCTGACCTACAATTCACTATTTAGAGCAGGCTAGCCTTGATCTCATGGAGATCCAACTGTGTCTTCCTCTGAAGTGCTGGGATTTAAAGGTGTTGCCCACTTTAGCATCTAGCCCATAAGAGTAACCTTATTTTTTTGTTTTCTTCACTGTCCATATTTTGAAACAAGGGTCCCACATGTAAGCCGCCCAGCGGCCCCCTGGAAGTCATCTGGTAAACCAGCTGGCCTGAACTCACAAGAGATCCACCTACCGCGCCTCCCTGAGAGCTAGGAATTAAGGGTGCACCAGCCGTGCCACTAGGAAGTTCTTGTTGTTCAGAAAGACAAATATTTCCCCAGGTTCTCTGCCACTTGTACTTCAAATTTTAACTCCCTTTTTATGGGTTTCGGAGAGGGAGGAGTTACAACTGTACTAAAAATACAGGACGTGGACACTAGTAAAGTTGTTCTGTTTAAGGGAGAAAATATATATTAAACTATTATACATAACTCCTGTTATTTTCTGAAGTTATTAAATGCTTTGGACCCTGCCTACCATCCTTATATGTAAATATGTATGTCTGTGTTGACCAGTGGAAACTGTGTTCACGCTCATTAGCCAAAAGAATTAATTTTCAGTGCCATAAACTTGAAGAGTACAGTTCTCTAATATAATTAAACAAATTTCCTGGCTTTGGAGATAACTCAGTCAGTAAAGTGCTTTGCCTGAGTTCAGTCCCATCTGGAACCAATGCAAATCTCCAGGTACAGTACCAAGCAGCTGTAACCCTGGTGCTGCGAGGCAGACTAGAGGATCCCTGGCACTCACTCACTGGCCAGCGAGTCTAGCCTATTGGTATCTACCAGCTTCAGTGAGAGTCCTGTATGAAAAATAGGGCAAAGAAGGCCAGAGAGATGGCTCAATGGGTTAGAGACTATGGCTGCTTTTGAGAAGGACCCAGGTTAATTCCCGCACTCACATGCTGGCTAACAGTTGTCCTTATCTCCACTTCCAGGGGACCTAATGTCCTCTTTCTGAGCTTCTCGGGACAGATCAACACTATAGCATAATTTCATACATTAAGGCAAACACTCATACACATAAAATAAAGACACAAAATCTTTAAAAAAGATAAAGGTGAAGTGGCAATTGAGGAAGAACACCTGACAGGGACCTCTGGCCTCCACACACATGTGTACCACACACACCACACACAACACAACACACGACACACACAATCTCCTAAATTGCAAAGTTTCCTGTCCTGTGCACATTGCTTTCCAGACCCGCGTGCTCCTGAGACCCTCACTGTTCTCGGTGTGTTTGCTCACACAGGACAGACTCCTTCAGGAGGTTCGTTGATTACTGCTTGCAGAAAATACCTCAGGAAAGACCCACATCAGCAGAACTATTACGGGTAATTTTTCAAATTTACATTTGAAGAGAGGCCTTAAAGTCCTGTTGTGGGGGACCAACCCATCTGTCCTGAGATCAGTCACTGCTGTGGGAGGTTGTGCTGTGACAGACTGGCTCAGAGCCTGCTTCCTTGTCAGTGACCCAGAGGTGGACGTAGACATGAACAGGGAAGGACTTTGAAGCACCTGTACTGTGATCCTCTCTGCACATTCGTTCTTTGTTTTTCCTCACCTTTTACTGCTAAGAACAAAAGGCAGTTGCTGCCTCTCACCTGGTCAATCCACAATGGCTTTGGGCCTAATGATGCATGAACACGAAAGAAGCTGCCAGGAGGATCTGCCAAGGCGCAGATGCCATTCTGTAATTTGTGAGGGTGTTGATGTCAGAAAAGGCTCCCCCCCCCCCTTGTGCCCCACTGGGTGAGGCATGGTGGACTGTCACTAAGGAAACTGAGAGAAAGGAAGGGTCATAGATGGGCCATAGGAGTGGTCAGGCTGGCCACATCCGAGGCCATCGGGTAGCGTGCCTGTAATCCACCATTCCGCTTGCCTCAGCTTTCCTAGTGGCTGGGATTAGAAGTTAAACCAACACACCTGGCCTGCTCTCCTGGCAGATGGGTGGGAGGACTGGGAGTTCCAAGGCCACTGTGGCTAAGAACCCTGTCTCAAGGCCCGCCCTTGGCATGGATGACCGCTTGTCTTAAACAGCATAAAAATGTCTCATTCTTAATCTTTTTTTGGTTCTCATGTCTTTCTCAATTTTTTTTTAGTGAATACATATTGATGTGATTTAAATAATCATAGTTTTGAACATCTCTTTGCATGCACTGCATTGACTTTATGCAGCAGTGCTGTGGTCTGTCAAAACCTGTGTAGTGGGTGGGAATCTTACAGTTTAACCTCTGCTTGGCACGCAGTAATCTGACTCCTGACCTCTTTTCTGGGTGCTTATTCTCTCCTGTGTTCATTTCATCTCTTAGGTTGGCAGATGCCATTGTGTGCTTTGGTTTTTTTTTTGTTGTCTTTTCGAGATAAGGTCTCCCTGAAGTCCAGCGTGTCCGGGACCCACTCTGTAGACCATGCCGGGCTGAACTAACAAAAGATCCACCGCCTCTGCCTCCCGAGTGCTAAAGAATTAAAGGTGTGCACCACCAACACCCGGCATTGCTTATTTTTAAAGAGGTTTATCTAAATTTTCAAAGCTTTTTAAAACTCATGCTCCTTTATCATTGAAAGCTCTCTGCCTGCATGAAATTATAGGAAGGCACAAAAAGACATAAAAAGCATGTAGAGAGAAAAACCTAATAGATGTTAAGGACAGAAACATCAAAGAAATACAGGGAACCAGCCTGTGCAAGTTGTTTCCAAAAGGAGGCATGAGAAAATAAAATTAAATAACAAAAACTAAAAATCTAAAGGTGATCGAATCAGAGGACCCCAAAAATCCCAAATGTCAGAGGGAAGGTGCGTGTTTGGCATAGGCTGGTCAATCCAAGTTTCAATCACCCAGAAAACACAATGAAAGAGAGAAACCCAACCCCACAAGCATTTCCTCAGACCGCCAGTGTGCACTGTTGGCAACATTTGAAATGATTCACACAAAAAAAAAATAAATAGAATACAAGCAAAATTAATAAGTGACTTTTTATTTATTTTTTTATTTTTTTATTTTTATTTTTTTTTTTTTTTTTTTTTTTTTTTTTTTTTTTTTTTATTTTTTTTTTTTTTTATTTTTGTTTTTTTTTTTGTTTTTTTTTTTTTTTTTTTTTTCTTTTTTTTTTTTTTTTTTTTTTTTTTTTGTATGTTTTTGTTGATTTTGTTTTTTTTTTTTTTTGGTGTTTTTTATTTAGTTTTTTTTTTTTTGTTATTTTATTTTTTTTTTTTTTTTTTTTATTTTTTTTTTGTTTTTTTTTATTTTTTTTTTTTTTTTGTTTTTTTTTTCTTTTTTTTTTTTTTTTTATTATTTTTTTTTTTTTTTTTTTTTTTTTTCTTTATTTTATTTTTTTTTTTTTATTTTTTTTTTTTTTTTTTTGTGTTTTTTTTTTTTTTTTTATTTTTTTGTTTTTTTTTTTTTTTTTTAAATATTTGTTTTTTTTTTTTTTTTTTTTGTTTAATTTTTTTTTTTTTTTTTTTGTTTTTTTTTTTTTTTTTTTTTTTTATTTTTTTTTTTTTTTTTTTTTTTTTTTTTTTTTTTTTTTTTCTTTTTTATTTTTTTTTTTTTATTTTTTTTTATTAGTTTTTTTTTTTTTTTTTTTTTTTTTTTTTTTTTTTTTTTTTTTTGTTTTTTGTTTTTTTTTTTTTTTTTTTTTTTTTTTTTTTTATTTTTTTGTTTTCTTTTTTTTTTTTTTTGTTTTTTGTTTTATTTGTTTTTTTTTTTTTTTTTTTTTTTTTTTTTTTGTTTTTTTTTTTTTTTTTTGTTTTTTTTTTTTTTTTTTTTTTTTTTTTTTTTTTTTTTTTTGGTTTTCTTTTTTTTATTTTTTTTTATTTTTTTTTTTTTTTTTATTTTTATTTTTTTTTTTTTTTTTTTTTTTTTTTTTTTTTTTTTTTTTTTTTTTTTTTTTTTTTTTTTTTTTATTTTTTTATTTTTTTTTTTTTTTTTTTATTTTTTTTTTTTTTTTTTTTTATTTTTTTTTTTTTTTTTTTTTTTATTTTTTTATTTTATTGTGTTTTTTTTTTTTTTTTATTTTGATTATTTTTTTTTTTTTAGACATGTATTCTCCTTAGTCCCACCTGCCCTGGAAGTCACTATGTAACTAGGCTGTCCTTAATCTCACAGTATCCACACTGCCTCTACCTCCCAAGGGCGAAGAATTAAAGGCATGTGCCACTATACCCAAGCTTTAAATAATAAAATGTAATGTTTAAAAAAAATTTTAATACTAGGAAGAAGGTGTGCTACCTTTAATCCCAAGCAGTTTGGAACATAAGGCAGGCAAATCTCTGTGAGTTAAAGGCCACCCCACCTATAATAACAGGTTCCAGGCTTATCCAGGGATATATAGTAAGACTGCCTATAAATAATAAATAAATATTTTAAAATAAAATAGGGCTGGAAAAATGGCTCAAAATCAGCTGTTAAAAGCACTGAATGCTCTTACAGAGAACTGGGTTCCATTCCCAGTATTTCATAAACCAGTCAGATAGAGCATGCCTATAATCTCAGCCGGGGATGTGGCGCAAGAGTTACAAGTTGTCAAGACTATCCTCAACAGCCTAACAAATTTGAGACCACCCTAGTTTTCATGGGATGCTGTTTCGAGCCTCATTACATTATCTCAGTGTGTTATATACAAAAAAAACACAAACATGGGCCGAACTATTTAAAATATTTCCTCGGGCTAGGAGAGACTGGCCTTAGTCGGCTCAGAGCTGACCCGGGTTTTTATCCCAGCGACCAGCACAGCAGCTGGCTCACGTCCTTTTAACTCCGTTCCAGGGAAATCTGATGCCCTCTTCTAACCTCTGCATCATTTCACAATACGGGTGCATTTACATGGGTGCACAAACCTAATGCAAACAGTACATTCATACAAATAAATAAATAAATAAATTAAATAAATAATAAATAAATAAATAATTAAATAAATGTTCTGAAGGAGGCCAAGCCCTTTGGCACATGCCTTTAATCTGGCACAGACAAGTGGATCTTTGTGACGTCGAGGCCACCCTGGTCTTATATGAAGTTCCAAGTCACTGAGACTAAAGGAAAAACCCGTCTCGAAAGACAAAAAAATAAAAAAAAAAAAAAAAAAAAAGATACACCTGGAAGAAAATTCTAAATAAGTGGTAGATCTTTCTATTGATTTGATTTATTCTTTGTGGCCAAATCAAATAGACCATGTTATAAATATATTCACTTGGTCATTATTGTCAACACTATGTTACAAAGCCTGAAAATAACATGGTAGAGAGAGAGGTCAAAATGAGCATTAAAGAAAACACTTGGGGGCTGGGAGAGATGGCCTACCAAGTTAAGAGCGCCGACCGCGATTACAGAGGACCCAGTAATTTCGACTCCCCAGCACCCACATTGTGGACGAGAGCCGTCTGAAACTCCAATTCCAGGAGAAACTCCATTCCAGGGAATCCGAAGACCCTCTTTCTGACCTCCGCGGCATTACACAAACACGGTGCACAAACCTGCATGCAAGACAGTACATAGATACACATACTCGAAATAAATAAAATTTAAAAAAAAATTAAAAAAAAAAAAAAAAGAAAACACTTGGAGCTGGGCATGGTGGCACATGCCTTTAATCCCAGCACTTGGAAGGCAGAGGCAGGTGGATCTTTGTGAGTTCGAGACCACCCTGTTCTACATAGTGAGTTCCAGGACAACTGGGAATACAGGGAAACCCTGTCTCAAAAAGACAAAAAAAGGAAGGAAGGAAGGAAGGAAGGAAGGAAGGGAGGGAGGGAGGGAGGGAGGGAGGGAGGGAGGGAGGAAGGAAAAGAAAGAAAAGCAAGCAAGCAAATACTTGGGCTGGAGAGATGGCTCAGCTGTTAAGAGCAGTAGCTGCTCTTAACACAGGTTCAGTTTCCAGTACCCACAAGGTGACTTAACAACTGTCCATAATTCCAGTTCCAGGGGATCTAACCCCCTCTTCTGGCCTCTGTGTACATTGCACAACACAAGTGCACTTAAATACATACTTGAGGCAATATACTTATACACACAAAATAAGAATAATAAATAAATTTTAAAAAGAAAGAAGAAAGGAAAAGAAAAAATAACCCCCCAGGAAGATGCGGCTCACTAGCAGAGTCTTGGCTGGTATCCTCAAAGCCCTGGAATCCATCCCCAGCGTCATGAAAGAAAAACAAAAAAACTTAATGGAAAGAAATGTATGACACAAGACATAAACAAACAAATAAACCAGGCTCAGGGATCTAGAGTAACTGGAGCTGGAAAGGCCTGCCTGAGAAGGCTCCGGGCACATAGAGCCCTGAAGAGAGGCCATCAGGAGCCTGCACTTCAGAGTTGAGTAAATCCTAGCCTGGCAAGATTCCTCATCCTTAAGTATAAAGAAAATTTTAACACTGAAAAAGTTTATTTGGGGTAGAAAAGCCAGGTGGTTTCAGACCCTCTACTTAGAAACACGAACCCAGCAAATGGCCAAACGATGTGGAGCTCCAAGTGAAAACAGTGGAAGCCCAGAGTGTGACCCATCAGCCTCACAGACCCAGCACCACAGCCCCTGAGCTTTTCTGCTCCAAACGCTGCCCAATGATGAAGAAAAAAAAAAAAGGAAAGGTGGAGGGAAGGAGGGAGGAGCAGCCAGGGACTGCAAACCTGGCCGAAGGACTGGTGATAAATACCGAATTAATTATATTCCCCTATTTGTTTATTTTACTTGTTTAAGAAACTATATAGTCTTCATCTTGAGTAAGCAATATAGATTTCAAATGGTGAAACTGCAGTGGAAAGCAAACCCCCTTTCTGCGCCAGGTCCCTCCAGAGTTAGCAGCTCTGTCACCAGGCCTGGCACATGTCCGTTCTGAGAGATATTTTCCACATGACAGTTAATGTTCTCTTCATTTTTACACAAATAATAGCAGCTCATAAAACAATTTTATGTTTTTTTCGTTTGGGTTTTTTTTTTTTTAACTTTACAGTATATTGGTCCATGTTACTATATGAAGAGCTACCTCATTTGTGGTTGTTTTCTTGTTGCTGTTGCTGTTGCTGTTGCTGCTGTTGTTTGAGACAGGCTCTCCCTGTAGCCCCAGCTGGCCTGGAACTCACTATGTAGACCAAGCTGGCCTTGAACTCACAGAGATCCGCCCGCCTCTGCCTCCCGAGTGCTAGGATTAAAGGCGTGCGCCACCACGCCCAGCGCACAAAGCATGAGCACTTTGAACTGTGCATGTTATTTTGGCTGTAGTTTGGTTTTGGTTTAGAGTTTTTGTTGTTGTTACTTTGTTTGTTTGTTTTTTACAGCTTTCATTTTTATTTTTGATTTTGTTCAGGTTTGTTTGAGTTTTGGGTTTCGATTTGTTGTTGTTGTTTGTTTATTTGTTTTGCATTGCTAGAGACCAAACCCAGGACTTCATGCATGCAAGGTCAGCACTGTACTGACTGAGCTGCATCCCTAGCCCAGCTCCTCTGGCCATAGTTTTAATTTCTATTTCTCGGGGCTGGAGAGATGGCTTAGCAGTTAAGAGCGCCGACCACTCTTGCAGAGGACCCAAGTTGACCCAGGTTCGATCCCCAGCACCTACATGGCAGCTGAGAACAGTCTTTAACTCCAGTTCCAGGGGAATCTGACACCCTCTTCTGACCTCCGAGGCATTGCACGACACGGGTGCACAACCTACATGCAGACAGTACATTCATACACATGCAAGAATAAATTTAAAAAATTTTTTAAATTTCTATTTATCCTTCAAAGTCACATGAGGCATCTTTCCTAAGTTGCAAAACCATGTCTGTTTTCTTCCCACAACCTCTCTTTGCCCATCTGCCTATTGATTATTGGCTTTTCACTTACTAATTTATAGTGAAACTTAATTTTACTTTTTCAGACAGGATCTCATTGTATAACCCTAGCTAGCCTAGAACTCACTCTCTAGGCCAGGCTGGTCTGAAACTCACAGAGCTCCACCTGCCTCTTCCTCCCAAGTGCTAAATTAATGCCTGGCTCATAAATTAATCTCTGAGAGGAGTCTGGACCTTTTGATTACATGGGTTTGGAGAACAATGGTTGGGTTTCCAGGCCAAGTAACAAGAGGAGTGAAAGAGAGATGGCCACTGGGAGACCAGGGCCAGAGTTCTCTAGAATGCGCTGTTCACTGGATAGAAGAAAGGGGACGCAGAAGCAGGCACAGGAGCCCGAGCCTCAGCACAGGAACCCAGAGCCTCAGCACAGGAACCCAGAGCCTCAGCACAGGAGCCCAGAGCCTCAGCACAGGAGCCCAGAGCCTCAGCACAGGAGCCCAGAGCCTCAGCACAGGAACCCAGAGCCTCACCCTCATCACAGGAGCCCAGAGCCTCAGCACAGGAGCCCAGAGCCTCGGGCCAGACTTCATCTAGTAGGCAGAGAGATGTTTTTAAGGTGTTGACTGACTCACATTCTTAAACAGCTGATGGTGAATTATCTTCGTGCAGAGTGAGGTCTGGGACCTTGAGAAAAGAGGTGCTTCCCCAGCTTGGCCTGCTGCACCCTCAGCACTGCCGCTGTTCAGCCTAGCTGTGCTGGGTTCCTTTACACCCACAGATTATGGCCTCTACCTTTGTCACAAAATGACTGCCCTATCTCCAGCACTCCAGACAGGAAAGGGCAAAAAGCAAATACTTTTTCTTATGTGTCCTACCTTTTTATGTAGAAAAACGTCATCAAGACTTCTTCCTGTTCTCTGTGGCTCCAACCTGGAATATCTGAGGACTGAGGATGGCAGGTCCCTCCCTAGAGGCTCTGCTCCTCTAGTTCTCTTTCTGCAGCCTGTTCATGGGAGACAGTGTTGCCAGAACTCTGACCTCCGAATAGACTGAGCATCTGCTATGTTTTCAGTCAAAATTATCTGACAACTAAGTGAACTTCTGCAGTTCTTTTCTTTTTGTATCTGATAGAATAGAAAACAAATTATGACAGCAGGTAGTATGAGGTGGAGAGGAGGGGTGACTCGAAACAAGAGGAGATGGCATCCGCCTGGCCTGGGCAAGGCCAGACCTGCTGTGGAAGTTCTGGTGCTGTTCATTACCTATATGATGAAGTGGATCTCAAGACAGCAGGGTTCCAGGGCAGAGAGAACCCTTCCGAGTTAATGGTGGGAATGGTAGTTGATACAACCACTGTCGAAAATAGAGTGGCGATTCCTCAAAAAGTCAAACCAGAACTGTTGACTGGTCTACTGGTCCTTTGCAGGTTCATATTGAAAAGAAATGGAATTACTGTCTCATAAAGATGTCTGCATGCCATAATTACCACAGCAATCACTTTAACAGCTGAGATGTAGAAACAACCCATGTGTCCATCAGTGGAAGTAAACGTAAAGATGCTTGTGATACATGCATTCTTACACATGTGAACACAAACACATACACACATATACTTGCAAACATACACACAGGCCCATATTCACACAGAAACACATGTTTGCACACAGATACATACAGTGGAATATTTTTCAGCCTTTAAAAAAAAAAAAAAAAAGAAGGGCTGGAGAGATGGCCTAGAGGTTAAGATGCAGAGGACCCGGGTTTGATCCCCAGCACCCACATGGCGGCTGAGAACCGTCTGTAACTCCAGTTCCAGGAGAACTCCAGTTCCAGGGGAATCCGAGACCCTCTTCTGTCCTCCACAGCATTGCACGACACGGGTGCACAGACCTGCATGCAGACAGTACATTCAAATAAATAAATAAATAAATAAATAAATAAATAAATAAATAAATATAAAAAAAAGAGATTTCAGGCGTACACCTTTAATACCAGCACTCAGAAAGCAGAGGGAGATGGATCTCCTTGAGATCGAAACTAGCCTGATCTACATAGTGAGCTCCAGGGTATCCCGGACTACAGGGAGACCCTGTCTTAGAGAGAGAGAGAGAGAGAGAGAGAGAGAGAGAGAGAGAACTTAGCCAGGCATGGCCTGCAGAATCCCTAGAATCCCAACACTTGGAAGGTAGAAGCACAAGTATCATCCTTAGCTACATAGTGATTTCAAGGCCAGCCTCTGCTGCATGAGACCCTTTTTCAATAAAAGAGAAAGAGAGTAAGAGGAAAGGAAAGGTGGGGAGAGAAAATTGTCACCGTCTGGCTGGATGTGAGGACTGGATGACTCTAGAAGGCATCTACAAGTAAAATAAGCCAGACACAACAAAAGTACTGAAAGATCTCACTTATATGGAATCTAAACAAAAACACTGTAAATTAAAGACACAGAGTAGAAAGGATATGGGTGAAAATGGGGAGATTTGGGGCAGCTAAGAGGGCTCAGTGAGTAAAAGTGCTTGATGCCATGCCTGAACCCTGAGTTCAATCCCCAGAACCCATATGGTGAAAGGAGCGAGCTGACCCTCTCAAGCCGTCGTCTGATCTACACACACATAAAATATGTCTATTAGTTACTTTTCTGTTACTGTGATAAAATACCATGACCAAGGCAATTTATAGAAGGAAGGGTTTATTGGACATATGGACCCAGAAGGATTAAGAGTTCATCATGGTCTGGGCGTCGTGGCACACGCCTTTAATCCCAGCACTTGGGAGGCAGAGGCAGGTGGATGTCTGTGAGTTCAAGGCCAGCCTGGTCTACAGAGTGAGTTCCAGGACAGCTGGGGCTACAGGGAGACCCTGTCTTGAAAATATTTAAATACACATAATAAAAATAATTAACGAAGGAGTGCAAGAGCCTGTGTCTTAGAAGTGAATCCTACCAATAAAATCTAATATAGAAACAAATAAAAACTTATTCATATCAAAGTTGCCTGGGAAAATGGTAGATTACACAGCCTGACTGTTGTTGGTTGATGTGCAATTTTTCCCCAGTACTAGGTAATTAGAACCTGAGAGACAGTGCTGCTAAGGGTATGCCACTCGTAATCTGAGCGTTATGTCCTAGCCGTTTAATTAATTAATTAATTAGGTTTAGTGTTTTGGGGGTAGTTTGTTTTGTTTGTCTCTTGCTTTTTATTTTGAGACAAAAAGGTCTCACTTAGATTGTCCCAGGGCCTTAATCTTCAATGTCCACGGAGGGGGTGTCAGTAGTCAAAGGCAAGGGACGTGAACTTTTGCCATCCGCAAACCGCTCAGCCGCCTGGAGTTCTGGGATGACAGGATCACTGTCCCAGTTTTTATGAGCATAAGATCGGTGGATCCTTGAGGTCCGTCTGAAGGGACAGACTACAATTAAAAGTACATAGCCAATAAGCCTAATCGACGATTAAGGGAGCCCGCCGGCCCCGATGCCCAAAAAGTGTCGGAGGGTTACTGGGGAGACAAATGAGCAGTTATGTTGTTCGGGTGTAAAGGTGTATTTTTCTGGTGGGGAGATAAGATCGGTGCAGGCAGATGGATAGTGCAGGGGACATAGGCTGGGGATTCCTATGTAGCCTAGGCTAGTCTAAAACTTGGTATCAGAGGTCTTGATCCTTCTGCTTCAGCCTTCTAAGTGCTGGGACTCCAGGTATGCACCCTCATAGATGGGCTTGGTACTAAGTAATCCCTTTACATTTACAGATCGAGAGGTGCTGTGGGCCGATCAGGGAAACTACGTTAGTGAATAAGGGGGTTAAATGGAACGGGAGTAGGATAATGTAGGGGACCTCCAGCGGTCTACTCGTGCCGTTACCCGGCTGGGATCAGAGACAAGAGTGGCGAGAAAATGTTGATTCTACTTTCCTGCTTTGGTGGCAAAGAGGAGACTCAGCCCCTGGAAGCAGCGAGTTCTGAGCTGGCTTTACTTTGATTATGAAAGGCAGGCACACAGAGCCCCCAACACCTACCTTCTTGTGTACCCCAGAGGAGACAGAGTTGAGCGTGATTTCGTCATCCTGCATCATGACCAGCTCAGAGCTGCTCTCGTCCATGACTTCCTGCATGCTGTTCACGCTGCTGCCCTGGCTGCTCGTGCTCACCGACACACTGGGGATGGAGTGGTTACTCAAACTGAGCCCAGGAGGCTGTCCAACTAGTCCTCCCAATAGTTTCAGGTTGTTTCCATGTTCATTGTCCTATAAAAACAGGTACTGGGGTTAGAAACAAAGCCTGGACATCGAGTGCTCCCCGTCAACTAAGTGCTGAGCACACTCAATTTTGCAGCCAAAAATTGCTTTTCTGCCAATGTACAAAGATCACTTTGGGATGTGTATATATGTGTGGTGGTGTGGCATGTACCCGCACATGGAGAGGAACCAAAAGGCAAACTTGGGTGCTGGTCCGCAAGTACCATCCACCTCAAAAAAATGGTTGTGAGACAGGTCCCCTCACTGGTCTGGAACTACCCAGTAGCTAAAGGCGGGCTGGCCAGTAGCATCAAAGGATACTCTGTCTCCCCTCCCATGCAAGAGTCACAAGGGAGGATATCAAATCACTGGATCATCACACACTAGTCTAAAGGATTTTTAAAAATATTCTTTTTATTATTTTTGATTTTATAATGTGTTGAATATATGGCCGTGCATAGTAGTTGTAAGTGCAACTGTTCATGAAGCGCCCTGGAGGTCAGAAGAGGGCCGTTAGATTCCCCTGGAACTAAAATTATGGACAGTTGTTAGCTGCCACGGGTGTGGGGAATCGAACCTGGTCCTCTGCAAAGAGCAGAACCAGTGGCTCATTAACCACTGAGCAATCTCTGCAAGGTTCCGGACCCTAGGGCTTTTGTTTTTAAAGCCAATTATGGAGTTCCACACAGGGATGGAACCCAGGTCCCCAAGCTTGCACAGACCAGGAAAACTTCATGTGATGACCCATCTTCCCAGCTCCACAGAGGTCAGTTTTTGTGGAGGGTTTCAAGACTCCCTGCCATGTTCAGACAACTTGGACACATTTCCATGCCTCCATGCAGGGCCCACTCTGGATGCCAGTCTTCAGACTCCCAGGCTTTGCTGCACCCATGACCACAGCTCATGGCACTGCCACCTGGCACATGGCACTGATCCAGATTTGTAAGAGATTGTTGGGAATATCAAGATGTTCCAGAGAGACACTGATGGGCACCAAATGGATGACCTCTGCGGTACCTGCAGACACAGTAGGGGTCACACAAGACGGGAATGGTGTGGAGACATGACCAGACCCAGGTTATCTCCGGCCTATCATTAATCCCGTAATGTGGGTATGGAAAGCAGTGAAATTAGCCGGGGGGGGGGGGGGGGAGCGTGGTGCAACTCACCTTGAATCCAAGCACTCAGGAGGCAGTGGTAGGAGGCTGATTTCTGTGAGTTTCAAGGCAAGCCTGGTCCTACAGAGTGAATTCCAGGAAAACAGCTGGAAACTAAGAAAAAAGGGAGACCCTGATCTTGGAAAATACCAAAAAAAAAAAAAAAAAAAAAAAAAACAAAGGGGAAGAGAAAAAGGAAACTCATAATGGGTATTCCCAAGAGAGATAATAAATTCTGTACTCCCTAGAAGCAATTCTGATCATGCATTTATTGTCCCAATAAAAATATCTGTATCGAGATGGAGCCAAGGCAATGGTAGCAGCATAACGGGGATCCTGAACCTCAGTATCAGGAGACAGAGGCAGGCAGCTCTCTGTGAGATGGGGCCACTTGATCTATGGGAGCAAGTTCCCCCAGGCCGCAGGATGATGGCTACAGGGAGATCCGGAGGTGAACAACCCCATCGACCAAAAAAAAATCGTGTTCGGAAATACTTGGAAGATGCAATCACCGCTTAGAAAAAGAGGAGGTCCAGGAGATTGACTACTGATCACAAGCAAATGTGTAGTTGGTGGTGAGAAAAAGAGTTGTGGTTGGTGAATATGAAATTTCTCTATCCCGGATGGACAGTGAGTATCTTGATTGAGAAGCTATGAAAAATAGTTAGCGCGAGGTTAGTAGCTAACGAATCAAGCCCCAAGTGGAAGCGCAAGAAAAAAAATGTAGGGCCCAAGAACCCTTCCACTACATGTGAATTTAACAAAACTGGGGTGTACGATAGTGCAGTAAAGGAAGGAGTAAAAGCAGATGGTGGTAGGGGCACGGGGGAAGAGACCAGTGATAAGTGGAACAAGAAATGACCAGAGGGCCCGGTGTAGAAAAGATGATAATCATATAATGGATTTTAGTTCCAAAGAATCAAAAGGGGGAAGTTTGAGTTAGTAGTGTGTTGAATATACAAAATAAAACGTAACTTATATATAAGTTGATATTTAATATAGATTGTTTGATTCTTAGATATGTCGTCTACCTTTGCCTTTGCACGTATTTGCTACCAGCGTCCTCTGTCTCCGTAAGCCAAGCCCTGCTTTAAAACTCATAGGGATCATGGTCAAGCAAACGTTGGAAACCTCGCTGAAATGCTGGACTTAAAATGTGTGGCCAACGAAGGGCCCTAGGATTTATTAAGTAGGCGTGTAACAAATGGTATTGTTTGTATGATGAGATAGGGGTCTTCAATGTCCGCGGCAGGAGGGCTTCAAGCTACACGGTGTAGCAGGAACGAATTAGATGCCCCTAGACTATCTGATAACTCTGCTACCGGAAACGAAAATAGCCCTTGTGCTGGGACTTACAAGTAATGCACTACTATATACGTAGTAAAGCATTTCATTAGAGTCTGAACCTTAAAATAAGAGAGAAAAGTGTGTTTCTAAAGAAAAAACAAAAAAAACCCAAAACAGAAGGAAAGTTTCAGGAGACTGTGGACGAATGGCATCGATGTGTAAGACACACAGTGGACATAACGCGGCTATACTCTATGTGCGAAGACCTGAGGTTACAGTTGTCCAGTAGCCACATGTGAATCGAAAGACAAATGTTTAGTAGCTCCAAAACCAGGGGATTCCAATGAAAAAAAGAGTAGGAGCTTACAAATACTGGTACCAAAGGAAAAGGGGGGGGAGGGGGAGGGACCACACAAATGGGGTTCCACTTATATAACAATGGGCAAAGGGCAAAAGACAGATCACGTAAGACACGTAACTGAAATATAACAAAAATGATAAAAAACACCCCTTCAGGGGCTGGAGAGATGATCTCATGGTTAAAGAGGCTTACCAACCCGGCTCTGCAGAGGATGCACCGTTCGATTCACCAGCACCAACATGGGGGCAAAATGTTTATACAATAAACACGGGTGGGTGAGATAACGCCTTTATCCAGCACATGGAAAGATGAGAAGGAAGGCAGATCTCTGTGCTAGTTCAGGCCAGCCTCTGTCTCGATGTGACGGTTCCAGTGCCACTAAGGACATAGGTAGACCCTGTCTAAAAAAAAAAAAAAATACCCAAGAAAAAAACCGCACAATAAGACCAAAAACCGACTACCCCAGTCCTCTTCATAGCTCCCGCTGTACTTTTTAAAATCACTCATTCACCCCAGTACCCACTCTAACATACTTTTTGTACTATTATCAGTTCTGTAAAACTGATTTGCTGAGATCATCAAGGATGCCTGGAGTTAAGTTTTGGGGATCCATCTTTGATTCAAGACTCTCTGACCTCTGGCTGCACTGCTGTTCCCTCCTTGAGACTGGAGACTTCAACAAAACCTGTGCTGCCTTTATCACCTGCACAACTGAAGCACTCTTGCCTATATCATAGCATTATCCAGTGACAAACCCGTTTCATTATTTTGAGGCGCTGTTAGAGACCTAAGCTAGGTTTCTCTTTCAGACTACAGCTTATGGATAGACTAGAGATTTATGTGTTGCAAAACCAACGTGAGTCGCAGACAAAATCACTGTATTTGGGTGTGATTCCAACACTCATCCTTTATAATATTTCACAAAATTTTAATATTTATGTGGTAGCGAGATGCTCCGCCTGCATGACCGAATGTACAATGTTATAACAAGTTGCCCAAGGAGAACCAGAGGGAGGTCATCATGGTCTATGAACTGGGTAATGGTGTTGATGAACGTGTTTAGATACTGGACAGAACAGAAGCCAGGGACCTCTGCAAAGGACAGCCAATGCTCTTATACCACCTGAACCATCTCTCCAACCTTTTTTTCTCTAGTTGTATTTAAAGAAAATATAACTACGTTATCTGTGTGTGCATGTGGAGTGTGCGTGTATTGTGAATGTAATAGTGTGTGTGTGGTGTGTGTAGATGTTTTTTTAGTGGTCGATTATGTGGAGGTCAGAACGAAATAGGTATTTCAAGATTCATTTCTGTCCCCTCTTCAATGTTGGAGGTCCCAGGACATTCAAAACTCAGGTCATCAAGCATTAGGCAACTCCGTCTACCTAGCTTGCTGGTATGCTGGCTCTAGGAAATAAGTCTTCTTTAGGTGAGGAGCAGGAAGCCATTTTTTTTTCCCTCCTAAACTGCCATCTGGATGGTACTATCAGCAGAACAGGACGCTGGGACATGACTGACATTCAACAGATGTGGCGCTGAGTCAGCCCAAACCTGTTCTTACTATTTCTCGCTCCATAGCTGTTTTGTTTTTGGACAGATCTCACTATGTGAGCCCAAACTGGTCCAAATTGACAATCTCTCCTCTCCATCCTCACACATCACAAATGGTAGATTCAGCATACTTACCATGCTGCCCAACCTCTCCTAAACTTACAAATGCTAGATTCTTCATGTACTACCATGCCCAACCTCTCCTTAAACTTACACACTCCTAGGCCACCAGGCTCAAATGCTGAGTCTCCTCAAATTCTTCCATCACTGTTTCTTGAAGTGACTGCCATGTTATTACAAACCCATTTTTTTGTGTTTGGTTTTATTTATTATTTATTTATTTTTATTTTTGGTCCTTTTGTCTTGTAGCCCAGCTGGCCTGGAACTCACTCTGTAGACCAGGCTGGCCTGAACTCACAAAAAGATCCACCTGCTCGCTGCCTCAAAAGTACTGGAATTAAAGGCGTGCCCCCACCATCCCGGCTAGCAAAACCACCCATTTGTGTAACAGTTCTAAGTGCTTCTTCCTCCTCTCAGGATTTCTGACCTTACACTTAAACCTGTGTGGACCCTTTCATGGGTGTCTTAGTTTGCTTTCAAATTGCTGTGACAAAATACTCACCAAACCCATTTGGAGGAAAGAGTTTATTAGCTCATATCTCCCAGGTCATAGTCCATCACTTAGGGAGCCCCAAGGTAGAACTCAGGGTAAACTTGAAGTAGGGCTAACACACAGGCGGTGTGATATCTGCTTACTCTTTGTGCCCCTTTGCCCATCACCTCCTCTTTCTTACAATTACAGAACAACCTCCCCAGTGGTGCCCCCCCGCCACCACATGGCTGGGCCCTTCCATAATCACTCAACAATCAAGAAATACCTACAAGATATGCCACAGTCCAGTCCAATGAGGCAAACTCCCAGCTGAGCCTCCCTCAACAACAGACGTGTCAAGTTGCACTAAAGCGTCCTCCAGCGCACTGGATGTCTCCCATCTCAGCCGTTTAGATTCTGCACCACAGAAGACTCCTCCAGAAGCAGACTGCTTTCCTGAGTCTAAAGTCTTTATGCCCTGGGTGGGAAGAGCCCAGGAGCTCTCAGCCCCTAGATGAACAGCCAATGACTGAATGGGGGGAAGAGTCAGTTTCTCTAGGATGATGGTCCCTGCTGGTTTGCCCCCGCTCCAGTGAATGGCCCCACACACATGGTACATGGCAGCACTAATTAGACTCGTGGGTGATATTTAAAGAAATAAAAAGGGACAAGTTGGAAGAGGGGAGGGGTCTGGAGAGTTGGAGGGAGGAGAGGAGGATGAACAGTATAAAATACATTATTGCATATAAATTCTTGAAGAATAAATTAAAATGTTATATTAAAAAAAGATGTGCATGCTTTTATGAAAGCCACACCAGCCCCTAGCTCCCAGCGGCCATGGGCTATTCTGTGCGCATGTCTCCATGGCACTTCTTAGACACCTTGGATGTCCCCTTAAGTAAGCACTGCTACATTCTCTTCTGCCACTCTGTGCATCTCTCAATGCAGAGAGTGTCAATTACCTTTCCATCCCCCAGGATATTTGTCATAGCCACTGGTCTCGAACTTTCTCTCACAGTAGATGAAACATGAGGAACTTACTTCTTCTTCTTCCTGGACATCATTCAAAGGTCCATTCCGGGTCTCTTGGAAAAGGATTTTTTTCATTTTCGGTACTGTAGGTTATCTAGTCCCGGAGCAGCATCTTTTGTCCTGTATGAGGGTCAATGAGGACTCGAGGTGGCCGCTCCCGTCGAACAAAGTCATGCTGATTCAGAGAGATAAAGAGACACGATGAGCAAATGCATGATAAGTGGCAAACTATGCACACGAGCAAGTAGAGAACAGGAACAGCCCTGTGATCCTGTGATTTTGGAGATAGCCAGGATCTGGTGTCTGGCAGTACTGTGATGCATGCGTTACACAGAGACAAGGATGCACAGCTAGAGAAGGCTCAAGGGTTAAAAGCATTGGCCTTCTTTGCAGATGACCTGGTTGTTTCCTAGCACTCACGTGGTGCCTCAAGACCATCTTAACTCCAGTCCCAGGGGTGTCTGACACCCTCTTGGCCGCTTTGGGCACGCAACATACATGGTTCACTTAGCACTGCAGGCAACACACCATAAACAGAATATAAATTAAAAATGAAAAAAAAAACTTTTTTTTTTTTTGAGAACAGGGTCTCCAAGTAGCCTAGCTTCCTGAACCACTAATGAACCAGGCTGGCCTTGAACTCACAGAGATCCACCTGCCTCTGGCTCCTGAGTGCTGGGATAAAGGCATGTGCGCACCAAGCCTGGCTGAAAATCTTTGTTCCGGTTAAGAAGCACGACTGCTCTTAAAGAGACCCGGTTTGCGATCCCAGCATCCACATGGCGGCTAAGAACCGTCTGTAACTCCAATAGACGTAACTCCATTTCCAGGGATCACCGAGACCCTCTCTGACCTCCACAGCATTGCACAACGACATGAGGTGACAGACCTAACAATGCAGACAGTACAACTCATACAATACAAAATAAATAAAAATAAAAAAAAAAATTTTAAAGTTGTCACAGCCGGGCGTGGTGGTGGCACACCTTTAATCCTAGCACTGGGGCGGGGGGTGGTATTGTGAGTTCAAAGCCGCCTGGTCTACAGAGTGAGTTCCAGGACAGCTTGGGAGCTACAGTGGAGACCCCTCACAAAAAAAAAAGACATTGTTTCTTTCTTCAATCCTTTTATAACTTACCCCATGATTTCCAGAAGATTTTTATTATACACATTTAAGGTCTACAACATGATACTTTGATAATGCTGATGACATGATTAGTAAAGAGAGGCAAGTTACTTCTATCATGTCCCATGCCCCTGCTTCTGCATGTGGCAAAAGTGCCTAACAATGTACTACCATGAATAATGTCCACAGCAAAATAGACTGATGACTAACTTCAGGTTCACACTGTAGGTCTATACTTTTATCTTAAGAACACCCATCTGGTCTTTAACCTCAACTCATTTCTTTTTTACAACAATTTTTTTTTTTTGAGACAGGGTCTCCTTTTAGTCCCGAGCTGGCCTGAGCCACTCTGTAAGAACCGGTGGTTCTTGAACTCACAGAGATCACCCTGCCTCTGCCTCCCAAGTGCTGGGATTAAAGGCATGCACCAGCACGCTGGCACTAAGACAGTTCTTTTTTTTATTTTTTTCATTTTTTTAAAGAAGAGTTCTTAGCCCTCCATGTGGGTGCTGGGAATCGACCCAGGTCGCCTGCAAGAGCACGTATGCTCTTAACCAGGGAGCCATCACTTTCCAGCCTCAACAATTTTTTATTTATTAGTTTTATTTCATGGCATGAGGTAATTTGCTTGCACGTGTGTATGAAGTTGCATTGTGGTTGTGCAATTACCCATGGAGGGCCCAACAAGAGGAAACTGGATCCCCTGGAACTGGAGTTACAGAAGTTGTTATTGTTAGCCATCATGTGGTCCGGGGGATCAACCCAAGACCTCTGCAAAGCGTCAGTGCCTTAACTGCCAATGCATCTACTCCAGCCCAATATTCTTATTTTATATGAGTGTTTTGCCTGCTGTCATGCGTCCACCAAGTGAACCGAGTCCTGCAGAGGCCAGAAGAGCAAGAGCAGGTCTCCTGAATTAGAGTTTGTGGACAGTTGTTAGCTGCATTTGGGTCCTGGACTTGAAACCGGGGGTCCCTCTACAGAACAGCAATCTCTCCGCCTAATATCTCCCCATTTCTTTTAAAAAAAATTACTAGATATTGTGTGGTGGTTGAATGAGGGATGCCTCCACCACAGGCTCTGATATCTGAATACGGGTCATTGGGGCATTGTTGGGGAAGTCACTAGGGATTCGTCGGAAAGGGTCCTTGTGCTGGAGGAAGTACATCACTGGGTGGTGGGCTTAAAAGCCCAGAGCCCCACCCATTCCACTTTGTCTCTGCTTCTTGTGGCTGCTTAAAGATGTGGTCCTCAGCTTCTGCTCGTGGCTGGCTCTAATGGCCAAACCCCCCATATGAATTTTTTTTTTTTTTTTTTTTTTTTTTTTTAAAAANAAAAAAAAAAAAAAAAAAAAAAGTTCATCATGGCTGGTAGGTTTGGCCATAGAGGCAGCCAGAGCAGAAAGCTGAGGACTCACATCTTTAAGCAGCCACAAGAAGCAGAGACAAAGTGGAATGGGGTGGGGCTCTGGGCTCTTTAAGCCCACCACCCAGTGATGGGCTTCCTCCAGCAAGGCCACCCTTCCGAAGAATCCCGTGACCTTCCCCAAACTGCCACCAACTGACCAAGTATTCAGATACTCAGAGCCTGTGGGGAGGACATCCCTCATTCAGACCACCACAACAAATATGTAATTTTTTTTAAAGAAATGGGGAGATTAAGGCTGGAGAGATTGCTGTTCTTGTAGAGGACCCAGGTTCAAGTCCAGGCACCCAAATAGCAGCTAACAACTGTCCACAACTCTAATTCCAGGAGACCTGACTCTCTCTTCTGGCCTCTGCAGGCACTGTGTTCACTTGGTGGACTTTCATAAATGCAGGCAAAACACTCATAAAATAAGAATATTTGGGCTGGAGAGATGGCTTGGCAGTTAAGGGCACTGACTGCTCTTGCAGAGGTCTTGGGGTTGATCCCCAGGACCCACATGATGGCTAACAACTATCTGTAACTCCAGTTCCAGGGGATCCAGTTTCCTCTTGTGCCCTCCATGGGTATTGCACAACACAAGTGCACTTATACACACGTGCAAGCAATACATACTCATGCACATGAAATAAAACTAATAAATAAAAAATTGTGGGCTGGAAAGATGGCTCCATGGTTAAGAGCACTGATTGCTCTTGCAGGCGACCTGGGTTCGATTCCCAGCACCCACATGGAGGCTAAGAACTATCTTTAAAAAAAAATAAAAAAAAATAAAAAAAGAACTGTCTTTAGTGCCAGGCGTGCTGGTGCATGCCTTTAATCCCAGCACTTGGGAGGCAGAGGCAGGTGGATCTCTGTGAGTTCAAGGACCACCTGGTCTACAGAGTGAGCTCCAGGCCAGCTGGGACTAAAAGGAGACCCTGTCTCAAAAAAAAAAAATTGTAAGAAAGAAATGAGTTGGAGGTAAAGGCCCGGTGTCATAAAGAAGTATAGACCTAAGGTGTGACCTGAAGTCTAGTCAGTCAGTCTATTTTGCTGTGGACATTTTCATGGTAGTACATTTTAGGCACTTTTGCCACATGCAGAAGCAAGGGGCCATGGGACATGATAGAAGTAACTTGCCTCTCTTTACTAATCATGTCATCAGGCATATCAAAGTATCATGTTGTAGACCTTAAATGTGTATAATAAAAATTCTTATGGAAATCATGGGGTAAAGTCTATAAAAAGGAGATTGAAGAAAGAAAAACTTTTTTTTTTTTGTCTTTTTGAGACAGGGTCTCCTTGTAGCCCCAGCTGTCCTGGAACTCACTCTGTAGACCAGGCTGGCCTTGAACTCACAAAGATCTACCTGCCTCTGCCTCCTGAGTGCTAGGATTAAAGGTGTGCACCACCACGCCCGGCTGGAAAAACTTTTTATTTTTTATTTTTTATTTATTTTTGTATGTGTATGAGTGTACTGTCTGCATGTAGGTCTGTGCACCCATGTCGTGCAATGCCGTGGAGGTCAGAAGAGGGTCTCGGATTCTCCTGGAACTGGAGTTCTCCTGGAATTGGAGTTACAGACGGTTCTTAGCCGCCATGTGGATGCTGGGGATCGAACCTGGGTCCTCTGTAAGAGCAGTCGGTGCTCTTAACCGCAAAAGATTTTCAGCCAGGCTTGGTGGCACATGCCTTTAATCCCAGCACTCAGGAGCCAGAGGCAGGTGGATCTCTGTGAGTTCAAGGCCAGCCTGGTTCATGTAGTGAGTTTCAGGACAGCTAGGGCTACTTGGAGACCCTGTCTCAAAAAAAAAAAAAGATTTTCTTTTTAAATTTTATATTAATGTTTATGAGTGTTTTGCCTGCATGTAAGTGAACCATGTATGTGCTGTGCCCAAAGAGGCCAAAAGAGGGTGTCAGAACCCCTGGGACTGGAGTTACAGATGGTTCTTGGGCACCACGTGAGTGCTAGGAAACAAACCCAGGTCATCTGCAAGAACAGCCAATGCTTTTAACCCTTGAGCCTTCTCTAGCTGTGCATCCTTGTCTCTGTGTAACGCATGCATCACAGTACTGCCAGACACCAGATCCTGGCTATCTCCAAAATCACAGGATCACAGGGCTGTTCCTTGTTCTCTACTTGCTCGTGTGCATATGTTTGCACTTAATCATGCATTTGCTCATCGTGTCTCTTTATCTCTCTGAATCAGCATGACTTTGTTCGACGGGAGCGGCCACCTCGAGTCCTCATTGACCTCATACAGAGGACAAAAGATGCTGTCCGGGAGCTAGATAACCTACAGTACCGAAAAATGAAAAAAATCCTTTTCCAAGAGACCCGGAATGGACCTTTGAATGAGTCCCAGGAAGAAGAAGAAGTAAGTTCCTCATGTTTCATCTACTGTGAGAGAAAGTTCGAGACCAGTGGCTATGACAAATATCCTGGGGGATGGAAAGGTAATTGACACTCTCTGCATTGAGAGATGCACAGAGTGGCAGAAGAGAATGTAGCAGTGCTTACTTAAGGGGACATCCAAGGTGTCTAAGAAGTGCCATGGAGACATGCGCACAGAATAGCCCATGGCCGCTGGGAGCTAGGGGCTGGTGTGGCTTTCATAAAAGGCATGCCACATCTTTTTTTTAATATAACATTTTAAATTTATTCTTCAAGAATTTTATACATGCATATAATGTATTTTAATACTGTTCATCCTCCTCTCCCTCCAACTCCTCCCAGACCCCTCCCCCCTTCCCAACTTGTCCCTTTTTATTTTCTTTAAATATAACCCACTGAGTCTAATTAGTGCTGCCTATGTACCCATGGGTGTGGGGCCATTCACTGGAGCAGGGGGCAAACCAGCAGGGACCATCATCCTAGAGAAAACTGACTCTTCACCCCCATCAGTCATTGGCTGTCATCTAGGGCTGAGAGCTCCTGGGCCTCTTCCCCACCCAGGGCATAAAGCACTTTAGACTCAGGAAAGCAGTCTGCTTCTGGAGGAGTCTTCTGGGTGCAGAATCTAAACGGCTGAGATGGGAGACATCCCAGTGCGCTGGACAGCTTTAGTGTCAACTTGACACGTCTGTGTTGAGGGAGGCTCAGCTGGGAGTTGCCTCATTGGACTGGACTGTGGCCATATCTGTAGGGTATTTTCTTGATTGTTGAGTGATATGGAAGGGCCCAGCCCACTGTGGGTGGTGCCACCCCTGGGCAGGTTGTTCTGTATTATGTAAGAAAGCAGGCTGAGCATGGGCCAAGGGACCAAGCCAGTAAGCAGCATTCCTCCACAGCCTGTGTTTCAGCTCCTACTTCCAAGTTTCCACCCTGAGTTCCTACCTTGGGCTCCCTAAGTGATGGACTATGACCTGGGAGATATGAGCTAAATAAACTCTTTCCTCCCCAAATGGGTATTGGTCAGAGTATTTTGTCACAGCAATTTGAAAGCAAACTAAGACACCCATGAAAGGGTCCACACAAGGTTTAAGTGTAAGGTCAGAATCCATGAGAGGAGGAAGAAGCACTTAGAACTGTTACACAAATGGGTTTGCTAGCCGGGCATGGTGGGGCACGCCTTTAATCCTAGCACTTGAGAGGCAGAGGCAGGTGGATCTTTGTGAGTTCAAGGCCAGCCTGGTCTACAGAGTGAGTTCCAGGCCAGCTGGGGCTACAAGAAGACCCTGCCTCGAAAAGACCAAAAAAAAATAAATAAATAAATAAATAAAACAACAACAAAAAAAATGGGTTTGCTAATACATGGCAGTCACTTCAAGAAACAGTGATGGAAGAATTTGAGGAGACTCAGCATTTGAGCCTGGTGGCCTAGGAGTGTGTAAGTTTAAGGAGAGGTTGGGCATGGTAGTACATGCCTGAATCCTAGCATTTGTAAGTTTAAGGAGAGGTTGGGCATGGTAGTACATGCCTGAATCCTACCATTTGTGAGGCTGAGAGAGGAAGATTGTCAATTTGGGACCAGTTTGGGCTCCATAGTGAGATCCTGTCCCAAACAAACAGCTATGGAGAAATAGTAAGAACAGCTTTGGGCTGACTCAGCGCCACATCTGTTGAATGTCAGTCATGTCCCAGCGTCCTGTTCTGCTGATAGTACCATCCAGATGGCAGTTTAGGAGGAAAAATGGCTTCCTGCTCTCTCACCTAAAAGACTTATTTCAGAGCCAGCAAGACAGCACAGCAGGTAGAGGCAGTTGCCAAGCTGATGACCTGAGTTTAATTCCTGGGACCCACATGATAGAGGGACAGAAAAACTCTTGAAAACTATTCTCTGACCTCCACATATGTCCATACATTTGCACGCGCGCACACACACACACACACACACACACACACACACGCACACTCACATGCACACACAGATAAGTAGATATATAATTTCTTTAAAAAAAGATTGCTTGAAGGGCTGGAGAGATGGTTCAGTGGTTAAGAGCATTGGCTGCTCTTGCAGAGGACCTGGGTTCTGTTCCCAGCACTCACATAGCAGTTCACAACATCTGTAACCCCAGTTCCAGGGACCAGATGACCTCTTCTGGTCTCCATGGGCACTGTATACACACAGTGTACATTCAGGCATGCAGGCGAGCACTCGTACACATAAAATTAAAATATCTTGGAAAAAAAAGGGATGAGTGTTGGAACACCCAAACAGTGATGTCTGACCATTGGTTGCAACACATAAATCTAGCACATAAGAAGTCTGGCAAAGAGAAACCTAGTTAGGTCTCAACAGCCTCAAAATAATGAAACGGGTTTGACTGGAAAGCAGGAAGAGTGCTTCAGTTGTGCAGGTGATAAAGGCAGCACAGGTTTTGTTGAAGTCTCCAGTCTCAAGGAGGGAACAGCAGTGCAGCCAGAGGTCAGAGAGTCTTGAATCAAAGATGGATCCCCAAAACTTAACTCCAGGCATCCTTGATGATCTCAGCAAATCAGTTTTACAGAACTGATAATAGTACAAAAAGTATGTTAGAGTGGGTACTGGGGTGAATGAGTGATTAAAAAGTACAGGGAGCAGAAGGGGTGTCTTTTTGTTCTTTTGGGTTTTTTTGGTTTTTTTGTTTTTTTTTAGACAGGGTCTCCCTATAGTCCTAGCTGGCCTGGAACTCACACCGTAGACGAGGCTGGTCTTGAACTCACAGAGATCTGCCTTCCTCTACCTCCTGATTGCTGGGATTAAAGGCGTGAGCCACCACACCCGGTTTAAAAACATTCTTAGCCGCCATGTGGGTGCTGGGAATCGAACCCGGGTCCTCTGCAAGAGCAGTTGGAGCTCTTAACCACTGAGCCATCTCTCCAGCCCCTGAAGGGGTGTTTTTTTATTCATTGTTTTTATTTATTTAGTTACGTGTCTATGACTGTTTTGCCTGCCATGTATATAAGTGAACCACATGTGTGCCTGGTACCAGTAAGTCCAAATTGGATCCCCTGGAATTGGAGCTACAAACAGTTGTTGACCACCATGTGGCTACTGGAAACTGAACTCAGGTCTTCTGCAAGAGTAGCCAGTGTGCTTAACCACTGAGCCATCTCTCCAGCTCCAGAAAGTTTTGGGTTTTTTTTTTTAGAAAAACTTATTTTAAGGTTCAGAAATGTATAAGATATAGTAGTGAATACTTGTAATCCCAGCACAAGGGCAGTGGTAGCAGGAGTATCAGAAGTCTCAGGCAATCCTCAGCTACACAGTGAGCTTGAAGCCATCCTGAGCGACATGAGACCCCCATCTCAAAACAAACAAACAACAACAAAAAAGCCAGGCATAGTGGCACACATCTTTAATTCCAGCATTCAGGAGGCAAAGGCTGACAGATCTCTATGAGTTTAAGGTCTGCTACAGATACATAGTACTCTGTATCAAATAAATAAATATATATAACTAATAATACAAACAACTATAATTAAACTATAAAATTCTTGATTTGCATATAACCACACAACTCAAATTTCCCCTTTGAGAAAATCCATTAGAATATAGTGTCTTGTCATTTTGTATTACTGAGTGATTGCTTATATTCCTATGACTAGGTAACAGTTTGTTAAATTCACATGTAGATGGAAGGGTTCTTTGAAGGTAGGGCTTATTTGTAGCTAAATTTATTTATTTTAATCTTAAAAGATACTCCTCCGTGATAGATAAATTTCATATTCCCACTTTTCCACCACTTTTCAAGTAGTCATCTCTGGCCTAAGGGTGATGAATTCCAGTATTATCGAACAGATTTTTTTTTTTTTGGTAGAGGGGTTGTAACCGGATCTCCCTGTAGCCACATCTGGCCTGGAACTTGCTACATAGATCAAGCTGGCCTCCATCTCACAGAGATCTGCCTGCCTCTGCCTCCTGAATACAGGGATCACAGTTATGTGCTACCATGCCTGGCTCCACTTAACAGATATTTTTATTGGGAAATAAGCATGACAGAATTGCTTCAGGGAGTCAGAATTTAATTATCTCTCTTGGACAATAGAGTTAATATTCCCTACTTCCTTTTTTTTTTTTTTTTTTTTTTTTTTTTTGGTATTTTCAAGACAGGGTCTCCCTTTTAGTACCAGCTGTCCTGGAGCTCACTCTGTAGACCAGGCTGGCCTTGAACTCACAGAAATCTGCCTACCTCTGCCTCCTGAGTGCTGGGATTAAAGGTGCGTGCCACCACGCCCGGCTAATATCCCTGCTTCCATACCACATTACTGGATAATGATAGGCAGGAGAACCTGTGGCTGGTCATGTCTTCCAGCACCATTCCAGTCTTGGGTGACCCCTACTGTGTCTGCAGGTACCGCAGAGGTCATCCATTTGGTGCCCATCAGTGTCTCTCTGGAACATCTTGATATTCCCAACAATCTCTTACAAATCTGGATCAGTGCCATGTGCCAGGTGGCAGTGCCATGAGCTGTGGTCATGGGTGCAGCAAAGCCTGGGAGTCTGAAGACTGGCATCCAGAGTGGGCCCTGCATGGAGGCATGGAAATGTGTCCAAGTTGTCTGAACATGGCAGGGAGTCTTGAAACCCTCCACAAAAACTGACCTCTGTGGAGCTGGGAAGATGGGTCAGTCAATGAGTTTCATGCTGTGCAAGCTTGGGGACCTGGGTTCCATCCCTGAACCCATGCTTTAAAAACAAAAGCCATAGGGCTGAAGAGATTGCTCAGTGGTTAAGAGCACTGGCTGCTCTTGCAGAGGACCCAGGTTCGATTCCCCACACCCGTGGCAGCTAACAACTGTCCGTTCCAGGGGAATCTAAGGCCCTCTTCTGACCTCCATGGGCGCTTCATGACACAGTTGCACTTACAATACATGAAGGCAATATATTCATACACATAAAATCAAAAATAATAAAAAAGAATATTTTTTAAAAATCCAGGAGTGATGATATCCTTGTGATCCTAGCACTGGGAGGAGGAGACAGGAGTATCCTTGAGGCTCTGGCCAGCCAGCCTAGCCTACTGGGGAGTTCCAGACCAGTGAGGGACCCTGTCTCAAAATTTGAGGTGGATGGAACTTGAGGACCAGCACCCAAGTTTGACTTTTGGCCTCCATGTGCTGGTACATGCACACACATATATACACATCCCAAAGTGATCTTTGTACATTGGCAGAAAAGCAATTTTTGGCTGCAAAATTGAGTGTGCTCAGCACTTAGTTGACGGGGAGCACTCGATGTCCAGGCTTTGTTTCTAACCCCAGTACCTGTTTTTATAGGACAATGAACATGGAAACAACCTGAACAGGGAAGTGGACAGCCTGGGCAGTAACCACTCCATCCCCAGTGTGTCGGTGAGCACGAGCAGCCAGGGCAGCAGCGTGAACAGCATGCAGGAAGTCATGGACGAGAGCAGCTCTGAGCTGGTCATGATGCAGGATGACGAAATCACGCTCAACTCTGTCTCCTCTGGGGTACACAAGAAGGTAGGTGTTGGGGGCTCTGTGTGCCTGCCTTTCATAATCAAAGTAAAGCCAGCTCAGAACTCGCTGCTTCCAGGGGCTGAGTCTCCTCTTTGCCACCAAAGCAGGAAAGATGCAAACCCAGCACTTGTCTTGACAGGGTAACGGAGACCGTGGAGTCCATACCTACTCCCGTTCCTTCACCCTCTTAAGTAGTTCTGACGGCAAGCACCTCTGATCAGTAAAGGTAAAGAAGTCCCAGCCAGGCATGAGGGTGCATACCTGGAGTCCCAGCACTTAGAAGGCTGAGGCAGGAGGATTACCACAAGTTCAAGACTAGCCTAGGCTACATAGTGAATCCCAGCCTAGCCTGCACTACAATGCGAGATCTTATCTCAAGAAACAAAACGAACACATAAATGTTCATGTCAGTAACCTCCGAACTTTGGGCATCGGGCTCCCAAGTGTGATTAGCTATTGGCTATGTACTTTAAGGAGTTTGTCCTTTCAGAGGAATGCTTCAAACTGGGACAGTGATACTGTCATCCCAGACACTCAGGAGGCTGAGGCAGGAGGATGGCAAGTTCAAGTCCTGCCTTGGACTACTGAGTGAATTCAAGATAAGCCTGGACAACTAAGTGAGACCTTGTCTCAAAATAAAAAGCAAGAGACAAACAAAACAAACTACCCCCAAACAAACTAATTAATTAATTAATTAAGGCTAGGGACATAGCTCAGATAGAGTGCATACCTAGCATGCATGTCTCCAGGTTCAATCCCCAGTACTGGGAAAAATGCAAAACACAAGTAGGCTTTGTAATCTACATTCCCAGCATACTTTGATTAGGAATAAGTTTTATTCTGTTCTACTCTTAGATTTATTGGTTATGATTCTTCTAAGACCAGGTCTCTGCCAGTTAATTATTTTTATTATGTTTATTTACTTGGGAGTATCATGGAAAGGTCATACATACCTCAACGTACACGTGAAGGTCAGTAGACAACTTGTAGGAGTCAGTTCTCTCCTTCCACCATGTGTACTCTGGATTGAACTCAAGCCATTAGGCTTGGCCACAAGCTCCTTTACCCAGTGATCCATCATGCCAGCCCCATTTAACTGTTTTGACTTATGAGTAAATGTTTCTTATTATCCAGAAGAGGGTATTGGATCCCCTGAAGCAATTGTTAGCCACCATGTAGGTGCTGGGAAGCAAACCTGGGTCCTCTGAAAATCAGCTAGTGCTCCTAACCCATGAGCCATCTTTCTAGCTCCAAAATCTCTATATTTCTTTTTTTTAAATATTTTTTTTTGGTCTTTTTCAGACAGGGTCTCCCTGTAGCTCCGGCTGTCCTGGAACTCACTATGTAGACCAGGCTGGCCTCAAACTCAGAAAGATCTGCCTGCCTCTGCCTCCCAAGTGCTAGGATTAAAGGCATGCACCACCACACCCGGCCATATTTCATTTTTTTATTTCATGTGTATCAGTTTATTGCCCCCATATAAGTGCAAGCACCCATTTGTGCAATGCCTACAGAGGTCAGAAGCAGGCATAGGATCCCCTAGAACTAGAGTTATAGACAGTTGTTAGCTGCCATGTGGTGCTGGGAACCAAACTCAGCTCTTCTGCAAGAACAGCCAGTGCTCTTAACCACTGAGCCATCTCTCTAGCTCATCTCTCTAGCTTGAGACACAGTCTTAGTACAGAGCCCAGAACAACCTTGAATTCCTGACCATCCTATCTCAGCCTCCTGAGTGCTGATATCATAGGTGATCACCACCACACCCAGCAGAAAAAAAAAATCTTACACCTGGTATTTTGTGGAATTAGACTCTTCCCACTTCCAGGGAAGGACACACATTCCTCAGATTCCCAACCAGAAAAACAGTGACCCAGACTAAAGTGATGGCTTGCAGAGGATCTAGGTTCTGTTCCTGCACACACATGCTGACTAAAAACTGTCTGTAACTCCATTTCCAGGGGATCCAATGCTGTCTTCTGGCTTCCACAAACACTGCATGCATGAGTGCATTTACATGCAGGCAAGACATTCATACACATAAAATAGAAATAAATAAAAATTTAAGATATTTAATTTTTTTAATTTATTATTTTTTATTTATGTGTATAAGCGTTATGTCTACATGTGTGAAAGTGTCATGCAATGTCCTCAGAGGATAGAAGAGTGTGTCGGATCCCCTGGAACTGGAGTTATGGACAGTTGTTAGCCACCATGTGGGTGCTGGCATTTGAACCTGGGTCTTCTGCAAGTGCTCTTAACTGCTGAGCCATCTGTCCAGCCTTCAAATATTTTTTTTCGAAGCCAATTTTGAGCCTTAAAATATATTTTTAAAAATAGATTTTTGGAGGGCTGGAGAGATGGCTCAGAGGGTAAAAGCTCTGACTGCTCTTGTAGAGGGCCAGGGTTCGATTCCCAGCACCCACATGGTGGCTAAGAACCATCTTTAAGCCGGGCGTGGTGGTGCACGCCTTTAATCCAACACTTGGGAGTCAGAAGCAGGCAGATCTCTGTGAGTTCAAGGCCAGCCTGGTCTACAAAGTGAGTTCCAGGCCAGCTGGGGCAATGGGAGACCCTGTCTCAAAAAAAAAAAAAGACAAAAAAAAGTTTTTTTTTACTTGATCTTCTACTGGTTATTGTTCTTGGGAGGAAAAATAAATTGAATAGGAAATAAATAGGGGCCATGGAAAATACATATGTCCACTTAGAAATAGTGGAGAAATACATGCTTATTTTCTCTTTTTTTTTTTTACTTGTTATTATTGTGTGTGCAAGATGCTTGTTTGTGGCACACACATGCTCTTTCACATGTGTGGAGGTCGGAAGACAACTTTGTGGAGTTGGTTCTCTCTCTCCAGCTTTACATGAGCTCTGGGGGTCAAACTCATTTCTCCGGGTTTGCACAGCAAGTGTCTTTCTGCCACTGAGCCATCTCGTTGACCCCATATGCTTATTTTCTAGAACCAATGGAGTTAATCATTTACTGAGCACCAGTGGGGACCTCTGGCCTGTGCTGGGAACTGTGGTAGACCCTATGAATATGAGAAAATAAAGCGCATGTGTCCATGGAGTATATCATTTGTGGAGGAAATTAAGCCAAAATGCACACAAATAGCTATGTAGCGTTCTTATGAAATTTGCTCTGGGCAAAATGAAGATGTAGTCTAGCAGGGAATAATGGAAGACCTACCTGAGACGACGTTTAAAATAAATTTTCAAAGACAAATAGAAGGCAAGTAGCTTGGAATGAGAGATGGGACTGTGTCCAGTAACAAGAGCAGAGGCCCCAGGCAGGAGGAACATTGTATGTCGATGAAGAGGGCCCAAGAGGGTGATGGCTAGAAAGGATACGAACAGCGAGCGAGGTGGAGAGACGGCGGGACCAGGGATCAGGAAACCACGGAGGTTTAAGCAAAGGGGTTACAGGGCTGATGCGGGGAGCCACTTGGCTTAGCATCACCCACTGGCCTCTTCATGTCATAGACACGTATATGAAGCATAGAAAAGAAAGTGTGGGGCCAGCAAGAGGGCTCAGTGGGTAAAGGCACTTGCTGCTAAACCTGTTGACCTGAGTTCAGTCCTGAGGCCCCCATGGTGGAAAGAGAGAAGACTGTAGTTTGTCCTTTGACCCCTATCCACATACCATAGCATGCATGCCCACAGCCGCATGCACAAACACACAGACACATACACACACACGCACACAAAAGTAAAGTAAATTAATATTTTTTATTTCTAAAAAAATGAAGTTTTAGCTTTCATGGATACTGACCAGTTTGATTATCTCTTCCCTCTTACCTGGGGCCCCATGGGTACAGGGAGCAAAGAAGAGAATTACAGTGTATCTTTGATACTTGCTGCAGAGTACTTGCTGCACAAACTCAGGACTTGGGTTCTCTTCCCAGCATCCACATTTTTTTTTAAAGTTAGTGTTGGGCTGGAGAGATGGCCTAGCGGTTAAGAGCACCGACTGCTCTTGCAGAGGACCCGGGTTCGATCCCCAGCACCCACATGGCGGCTGAGAACCGTCTGAAACTCCAATTCCAGGAGAACTCCAGTTCCAGGGGACTCCGACGCCCTCTTCTGACCTCCGCGGCATTGCACGACACGGGTGCACAGACCTACATGCACCAGTACATTCATACACATAAATAAATTAAAAAAAATTTTTTTTAAGTTAGTGTTGTACTCAGTGTCTATAACCCTCCTGCCAGGCAACATGGAGAAAGGCAGATCCCTGGATCTTGCTGGCAGCCAGCCTAGGCAGATCAGAGCCCCTGATCCACAGAGTCTCCATCTCAAAAACCAGGGCAGAGGGGATGATGTGATGGCTCAGCAGGTAAGGCATTTGCCACCAAGCCTGATGACCTGAGTGTGATCCTAGGATCCACATGGTGGAAGGAGAGAGGCTCCTCTAACCTCCACATGTGTGCCAAGCCACACATGGCCCCCCCACAAATAAATGTAATAAAAACATTTTAAGGTGGGTAGTTGTCCTAGTTTGTCTTCCATTGCTGTGACAAAACACTCTGACCAACACCAACTTGGGGAGGAAAGGGTTTATTCAGCTTACATCTCCTGGGTCACAGTTCATCACTTAGGAAGCCCAAGGCAGGAACTCAGGGCAGGAACCTGGAGGCAGGAGCTGAAGCACAGGCCATGGAGGAATGCTGTTCACTGGCTTGCTCCCCTGGCTCATGCCCAGCCTGTGGGTATTATACGGTACACAACAACCTGCCCAGGGTGGCACTACTCATTGTGGGCTGGGCCCTCCCACATTGCCTGACAATCAAGACAGTACTCCACAGACGTGGCCACAGGCCAATCCAATGGAGCCAATTCCCCAATTGAGGCTCCCTCAACCCATGTGTGTCAAGTTGACACTAAAGCTTTCCAGCACAGTAGTATCATAGGAATATTGAACCGTGACCTCCATACGCACATGCACACACCTGCACACACACACACAAAATAGCGAAAAAATTTTTAATAAGTTTTTTAAAAGGTAGACAGTACTTGAGGAATGATGTTCAAGGTTGAAATGGACATATGGAGAAAGAAGGAGGGGGGGAATGGATCACATCATCACCAGGAACGAACACACTCGTTTACAACTCAAAGGAGCATTCCATTATTTTTATTTGGTTTTTTTAATTTATTTTAATTTTTAATTTATGTGAGTATCTGTGTATGCAGGGAACAGCAGAAGAGAGTGTCAGATCCCCTGGAGCTGGAGCTAGAGCTAGAGGCCATTGTGAATCACCAGAGATGGGTGCTTGGAAACCAAATTCAGGTCCTCTGGAAGGCCAGCATGCATTCCTAACAACTGAGCCATCTACACACACACACAAATACACACACACACACACACACACACACACACACACACACACACATACATGGTAAACATTTAAAAATACAAATTTTTATTTATTTATTTATTTATTTATTTATATGGTGCTGTCGATCGAACACAGGACTTTTGCATAGGCAAGCATTCTACCACTGGTCTGCAACCCCAGCTCTCTGTTTAATTTTTTTATTTACTTTTAGTTTATGTACATATGAATGAGTGTTCTGCCTGCATGTATGTAAGTGCATCACATGTATGTAAATGCATCACACGTGTGCAATGCCTGTGGAGGCCAGAAGAGGGTTAGGGGTAGGATCCCCTGAGACTGGAGTTACACAAAGTCATTAGCTGCCATGTGGGTGGGAATAGAACCTGGGTCCTCTGCAAGAGCAGCTGCTACTCTTAACTGTGGAGCATCTCTCCAGCCCCTCTGTTTTACTCATTGAGACAGGGTCTCACTCATTGACCAGGTTGGCCTGGAAATCATTCTGTAGCCCAGGTAAGACTTGAACTTGTGACCCTCTTCTCTCAGCTTCCTAGTTGCTTGTGCCAACAAACTTGGCTCATAATATAATTTTATATACTGATACATATTAAAAAGAAAATAAACTATGATAATTAGATAATGATTGATTACAACTTTGTTTAGTGTATGATAATTTAATGATATGTTGGCTTTTCCGAGACTGCAGATATAATGCAGGCAAAATTGGTGACTGTCTCATAAAACCATCCTGCTTGATTTCTAAGATGTTTGTGGTTTTATTGGATAGACTCAGCAGTATGGTGCTCAGAGGGCTTTTTGCCCAGCTGTGGGAATGCTGCTGGCTCTTAGCGTGGGTGCTGGATGTGCCCAAGTTCACTCTTCCCAGGTGCCCATTCTCAAGGATTCAAGTGCAGAGGAGTCTAGACCCAGCTATTTTGCCCAGCTTGGACAGTTCCAAGGGGCCATTTCGTTCCAGAGCTGTCTGTGAGGTTGGCTGAGGTGTCCAGGCGATGGGTACCTTGGGTCAGCTTCCTCTAGTCGTGTACCCCTCTCTATCTCCCACAGGCATTTATCCCAAGGAAACATCCTGACTTGGAAAAGGAAAATCCAGAGGCTAGAGAGAGGGCTCAGTGCTTAAGAGCACTTATTGCTCTCACAGAGAACCAGGATTTAGTTCATGGCACCCATATTGGGTGAATTACAGTCGCCTGGCCTGTAATTCCAGTTCCAGAAGAGGGATGCAGTGCCCTTTTGCCTTCTGCAGGCCAGAACATGTTACACATAAACTCCTGCAGCCTCAGACACATACATATAAATGAAAATAAATAATAAATGAATGAAAGGAGAGAGAGAGGAGAGGAGAAGGAGGGGAGGGGAGGGGAGGGGAGGGGAAGGGAAAAGGAAAAAAAAAAAAAAAAAAAAAAAAGGGGGGAGGGGAAGGGGAGGGGAGGGGAGGGGAGGGGAGGAGAGGAGAGGAGAGGAGAGACCCAAAGGCTATGCTATCTCAGCTGTACTTCCTGGAGAATCCAACCTGGGACACAAATGCTCTCCAAACCCATGTGTGACACAGTGCAGCTGCCCTCCATTTGAATGGAGAAAGGACTGACTTGGGTAGTGCTTCTAGAAAAATCTCCGTCAGGAAAAATCTCAAGTGGATTGCACATATCTAATATAAGAGAAAACAGTTTCTTGGCCAGGCCATGGCGAGAGCTGCTTCTTTCAAAGTGACAGGAATAACGGCTGGAGATGGAACTCAGCGGTCAAGCCTGGTCTAGCTGTGGGAAACCCTGATTTCCATCCTCAGCACCACCAGAAAATAACAACAACAAAAAAATTTGTGCGGGCCAGGTGTAGTGGCGCACGCCTTTAATCCTAGCACTTGTGAGGCAGAGTCAGGCAGGTGGATCTCTGTGAGTTCAAGGCCAGCCTGGTCTACAGAGTGAGTTTCAGGACAGCCAGAGCTACAGGGAGACCCTGTCTCAAAAAGACCATTAAAAAAAAAAAACATTATGCGAAAGAGATTACAGGAATGGGAATGGAGGATGTTGGGCCTGGAAGGAACCTCTGAAATCACACACTGAGAACAAATCCAGGTGTCAGATCCACGTGGGTTCTGGGAACTGAGCCTAGGTCCTCTGCACAGCAGCCAGTGCTCTTAGCAACTGAGCCATCTTTCCAGCTCCACAAATCTTAATGTTTCAGCTAGAGGAGAAACTGAGACTGGAGAGTGACTTGCCCAAAGTAACCCACAACCAGCAGTGGTAGGCACAACCAGCAACTAGTTTCTCCATGCTTGTCATGTGAAACACACAATTTTCATGGAGAGTTTAAGACCCTATTTCACTTAATGTTTCCAGATTTTAGGAACCCAAGGAAGCTAACAAATAGAAACACTCTCAATGATTTTGTTTTTCTATAGTTTTTAAAGCTAATATATTTTGCCTATAATTGATGTCATGAAGGGATGTATATTTAAGTTTTCAAAATCCACCTCTCAAGCCCCATCAAGTAATTTATTATTTCTTTAGCATTCTTTGCATGTATATTTTTTTTTTTTTTTGGTCTTTTTGAGACAGGGTCTCCCTGTAGCCCCAGCTGTCCTGGAACTCACTCTGTAGACCAGGCTGGCCTTGAACTC
>VZQC01007418.1:259892-272426 GCA_009823505.1 Rhizomys pruinosus | reverse complement strand
TATAAGCACACATACACAAACACATCCAATAAAATGTACATAGAGAGCTTGAACAGGTGAACGAGCAAAGCAAAGGAAAAGACAAACTACAAACCACACAACATTTACACACACACACACACACAACAGAAATGTACATTGAGGGGCTGAAAATGGCTCAGTGGTTAAGAGCACATGGCGTTCTGTGCAGAAGGCCTGGGTTCAAGTCGCCAGCACCCACATGGAGTCGTAACAACTACTAGTAAAGACTCCAGTTCAGGGTCTGATGCACCTTTCTGCTCTAGCATGCCATGGATAGCATGAAGCATGAAACAGCATATGCTAACGACACAAAACACTCATATACATAAAAGTAAAAAGCTAACTATTATAAAAAAATTATACATAGAAGCGGTTGGTGGCCAACGCTTTAATCCTAGCACGTTGATGGAGGCAGAGGCAGGCGGTACTTTGTTTTTTATTTTTTTTTTTTTTGTCTTTTTGAGACAGGGTCTCCCTGAAGCCCCAGCTGTCCTGGAACTCACTCTGTAGACCAGGCTGGCCTTGAACTCACAAAGATCTTATCTTTTTTATGGAGGGGGTAGGTCACACACTTGTGTGCATCACTTTTAATATCTTAGTGGATTATTTGATAACAATCCATCAAATTTCGAAGTTTTAGCTGTCTGAGTGTACTCCAATTTCTTTATGTTTAATAAACTCAGATAGTTTGATAATCAAAGTCCTAAGCCCAAAATAATAATTTTGCTTGTTTGGTTGGGGGTTTTGTTTGTTTGTTTGTGTTTGTTGTTTAGGAGTTTTTTGTTGTTTGGGTTTTGTTTATTTGTTTGGGAGAGTATTGGGGGGGTTGGTTTTTTGTGTTTTTTGTTTGTTTGTTTGTTTTTTTCTGAGATTGGGTCTCTCTGTAGCCGTAGCCAGCCTGGAACTTCCTATGTAGACCAAACTGGCCACCATGTCAAAGAGATTCACTTGCCTCTGCCTGGGACTAAAAGTGAGCACCCCCAGCTGTTTTCCGTTGGTTGGTTGGTTGTTTGGTTGGTTGGTTGGATTTGTTTTGTTTTGTTTGTTTTGTTTTGTTTTGAGATACAGTCTTGCTACATAGCGCAGGTTAGCCTCTGGACTATCCTCCTGCCTCAGCCTCCTCTGACTGCTGAGATTATGGGTAAGCATCACAATGATTTTTATTTATTTGTTTGTTTGTTTTTTAAATTTTTTTAAATTTTATTTATTTCTGTATGTGTATGAATGTACTGTCTGCATGCAGGTTTGTGCACCCGTGTCGTGCAATGTCGCGGAGGTCAGAAGAGGGTGTCGGATTCCCCTGGAACTGGAGTTCTCCTGGAATTGGAGTTTCAGACGGTTCTCAGCCTCCATGTGGGTGCTGGGGATTGATTCTGGGTCCTCTATAAGAGCGGTCGGCGCTCATAACTGCTAGGCCATCTCTCCAGCCCATGTTTGTTTGTTTATTGTCTGTTTGAGACAGGGTCTCCTGCAGCCCCAGCAGTCTGCTGTATATAAATGAGTTTTGGCTTTTTCTGTTCTGTGAGCATGGCGGGTTGGTTCTAGAGTCACTGGTGCTTTTTGCACATCAAGTGATCGCTGCTGTTTATGGAGGGGTCTCTTCTCAGCCAACCTGCTTGATTCCCACTGGAACCATGGCTCAGCCTCCAGACCTCTCCCTCACATGTTTCTTGTGATACTGGCATGTAAAAGCTTCATACTTTAGGGGGACTCTCATGACTGGCATGCTATGTAAGTTCAATTTCAGACACAGTGTGGTTTTGTTAATAAATACACAGCTATGAAATGCAGGGCCAGTGCTGTTCTACTTTAGAACCGTCGATTCACTGCATGGTCCCAGTCACAGACCAGCCTTTTTTCTTTTTTCTGTGCCACGAGTTCCCCAGTTCATATTGCCTGGGAAATAATACAGAATAATTTAAATTAACCCTTCAAGCATTTTCCCTAAATTTCAGAAAACATAGGTTGAGCTGCTTTTTTCAAAAATTATTTGGGGCGAGGCATGGTGGTGAACATCTTTAATTCCAGCACACAGAGGCAGGCAGAGCTCTGTGAGTCCCAGGCCAGCCTGCTCTACATTGTGAGTTCTAGTCCAGCTATGGCTATAGAAAGAAGACTCTGTCTTGTCTCAAAAAACAAACAGCAAGGGGCTGGAGAGATGGCTCAGCGGTTAAGAGCACCGACTGCTCTTGCAGAGGACCCAGGTTCCATTCCCAGCTCCCACATGGAGGCTAAGAACCATCTTTAAGAAGGCTAAGAACCATCTTTAAGAAGGCTAAGAACCATCTTGACCTCCGCAGCATTGCACCAAACTACATGCAGACAGTACACTCATACACATAAAGAATAATATAAAAAATTAAAAAACAAACAAAAAAAGCAATTATTTCTGGGAGAGAGCCAGGATCTTGCTGTCTGGCTATTCAATTCACACTGGCCTCAAACTCATGATCTCTTCTACCTTCAGAATACTGGGATTATATACCCAGTTTAAAAAATACTTTTTTTTTTTTTTTTTTGTCTTTTTGAGAAAGGGTCTCCCTGTAGCCCCAGCTGTCCTGGAACTCGCTCTGTAGACCAGGCTGGCCTTGAACTCACAGAGATCCACCTGCTTCTGCCTCCCAAGTGCTAGGATTAAAGGTGTGCACCACCACGCCTGGCTAAGAAATACATTTTATGGACTTGGTCCTCTCTTTCCACTTTTATGTGAGTTTCGGGTATTAAACTCAGGTCACCAGGCTTATGCACCAAATGCCTTACCTACCTGCTGAGCCATCTTGCTGGCCCAAGAAATACATTCGTTAACCTCTAGCAAGATCTAATATAACTTTCTGCAATGACAGAAATATTCTATACCAGTGTTTTCCAGTCTTGGTGGCCACCAACTATGGCTACCAAGTGCTTAAAATATAGCCAGCGTGACTTAGGAATTAAACATTATGTTTCATTTCATTTTACTTCATTTATATTAAAATAGCCTCCTGTGGTTAGTGGTTGTCTTCCTGGTCAGCATAGCTATAGCACAGGCCTTGGATCTGACAATATGCAAGCTTACAATGGCAAATCTATTGAAGATCTCTTGAGCCCACCAGATACTTCAGTGGCTAGAAGTGTCTACTGCCAAGCCTGAGTTTGATCCCCAGTACCTACGAGGGTGGAAGGAAAGAACTGACTACCAAAGTTTGTCTTCTGATCTCCATGTGTGTGCCATGCACGACACATGTGCACACATGCACACACATTCACACACAACAAAAATAATAAAATGTAATAAAAAAATTATAAGGATGTCTTCATTATTTGGGAACTTCAATATATAGATGGGAGAAAAGTCTAAATAGAGATATAATATGAAACACCTTCCCTACATATCAAAACATGTAAAATTTATAAGATGAAAATCAGTTCTGTAATGAATTTAATCTTGGATCTTAGCTTATACATCAAAACCTGGCTGTAAAATGTCATTTACCCTCAAGGAATCTACATGTTTTGATTTTTGAAAATTTCAGACAAGTAGTAATTTTTCTTCTAAATCTCTTTGGTTCTTGCTTTCTAATGGAGGAAAGGACAATCATATATTTAAATTTTTTTCAAGTTCTCATGGACAAGACACAAAACAAATGGTTTCTCCTAAAACCCTGGGGGTAAGACATTGATTTCTCCTTACCCCATCTGAGCATGTGCTATTTAAAAATCCCCTATGGTTGTACATGGTTTTCAGCTGCAGATTGCCAGAGAATTGTTTGTTTGTTTGTTTTATATTCTGAAGGGTTAGAGCTACCAACTGACTGACCATTTCCCTCATCTTTTATAGAGAGGGGCTTGGTCTTTTGAAAGCATTTTCCCCTTTAAAAGTCATTTCAGTTGCATTTAAGAAACATCCATTATCATCCATCCAGGGCTTTTTTTTTTTTACCCACTGGGTGTTAGAATGAGATTAATCATCTTTGCCCATCAAGAAAGCACGGAGCTCCCTGACATCAGTCGAGGACACTGAATCCCAGCCTTGCTTACTCCGCTGACATCTCAGCCAGTGCTGAGCTGAGGGACGATTTGTGAAAGTATCATTTGGCTGGAATTGTACGCCTGTCTCTTTAAATCTAAAAAAAAAAAAATCCTTTCAGAAGCTGTAGAGAGAAGGTGCTAGAACTGTGTACGATCATGACTGGAAAGCAGGGTCCCTCAGTGACTGCCGAATCTTCCCAGCACAAGAGAGAGAGGCAGCTCAGCACAAGCCTCCCCTGATCCCCAGGCAGAAGGAGGATGCCACCGACCAGCTCGCAGATACCATTCAATTGAGAACGCTGCTCGTTCAAGGGGATGAGTTGGAGGCTCGCTTTTATGTTAAAAGCCACCAGCATCCTCCTTGCCAGACATGGACACGACAATTTTAAAGGAATTATTTGGTCACCGCGTTTTATGCAAACTATTCTAAGGAGTCTATACATGGCATTGTCTCTCCTCTCCTTTTTTTCTTTTGCATATATGTAATTCCGGAGGTAAAGGAAAAAAGCCTGCCAGGGAGTCAGAAGGCATCCCACTAGCGATCAGCTGACATCCCTAACTGAAGGCTGCAATGTGTTGCTTATTCACTGTATACCGTGGGAGCTGCGGGGACTAGCAGAGAGCTGAACTATGCATTTCAAACAGCGGTGCTTGATCAGAAAGAGGGCTGAGAGAGAGGCAGCCGGCGAGGAAAGAGCACAGCTGGACTTTCTCCTTCTTTTCATCCATTTCTGCAGGATCATGTATTCATAAGGGATGAGGCGGGCCACGGCGATCCCAGGCCTGAGCCGCGGCCTACCCAGTCAGTTCAGAGCCGGGCCCTCCACTATCGGAACCGAGAGCACTTTGCCACGATCAAATCAGCATCTTTGGTAAGCAGACAGCCCTCAACCCACCTTCCCTGCCTTCCCCTCCTCCCTGTCTGGCCCTCCCTGAGCCTCCCTTGGCTTCATGGATGGGAGGAAAAGGAGTCAGGAATGTCTTCTCCCTCCTAATAATTTTATTCATTTTAGAAAAAAAAATCTGTTGGCATAGCAACCTGATCTCAGATATTTAGCATTGTCTATGGCATGTAAAAAAAAAAACCTTTGTGTGTGCGTGCGTGCATGTGTGTGTGTGTGTGTGTGTGTGTGTGTGTGTGTGCCGTATATGCAAAATACAAGGCTTTTGAGATGAGTTGCTGGCCTGCCCAATTTTTTTAAAGCTGTTTTTTTCATTGAAATAAATACCAAAAACCTTTTTAAAGGTGTGGATATGTGAATGCAGAGGACTACACTTCTCTTTGCACAGGTGTAGATGTGTCTGTATAATGTACACATACATCAAAAGATTAAGCACAATTTTTTTTAATATATGGTTGCCAGCTACCATCTGTAATTGTAGAAAAATCAGACAGTCGCTTCCCGGGGATGGATCGCCGGGGTTCGTTCTGGTTCATTCATTTATTTATTGCAACAATGGTAGTGGCTGTGCTTCCCCCATTTAACCCCTGAAGAATTTCCTGACAGCCATAAAGCGAGGAGGGCTTTGTAGGAGACGCTGGGAATGGCTGTAAGAGCAGAGGGGCCAGGGGCCGAAGGATTCTTCAGCATTTTTACTATTGCAAATGTGATTGCCGGATGCCCTTGTAGTAGCAAAAGGGGTGTGTGCAGGAAGAGTTAGTTTCCATGCCTCCCCCCCACCCCCACGCGTGCGCCTGCGCGAGCGCGCGCACGCACACACACACACACACACACACACTCACACTCATACGCTCACACCATTTCATCCTGGCTTTCTGAACTCCTTAATCTTTCCCTCCTGAATCTCACTTCTCGGCCAGGAAAATTATTGAAATATTAGTTGTTTTGCCGAAATGGATATTAGAGGTCACATGGGCAGAAAGAGTTAGTGTACACTGCTCGGCTGTTAAATCCAGAGCCTATGATGACATCATCTGAGGCCGACCCAGAAATGATCGTTTTTTCTTGTCCTATTTTTCAAACCTGATTTCTACTTATTCCCCCCCCCCAAAAAAAAGTCTTTTTAAAGACTCCAGTAATACCTGAAATTTAGAATCTTTGAAAAAACAAATATAAGGAAAATGAAAGCAGCTACTTATTACTTGTGTAAAAAAGAAAAATCACACAATTTACCATAGTCTGTTTATAAATAACCCCCCTCTCTTGAGTTCCTTTATGTTGAAGTTTCTTGTAATCTCTTTGATGGGCAATTTTTCACCTAAAAGGAGTACTGCTGTGTGGTAGAGGTCTCAAAATGTCCACTATGTATCTGCCAATGGTTGGTAAGCACCTCGGAACCTGCTTATGAATCTATATAAAGCATGGTGGGATTGTTAAACAGTAATTATCTCTGGGCCACGATACCTGACAAAAGGAGAAATAAGGTCTTTGCAAGAACTGTGACTCCTCACCACAGGCCTCTGTGGGGCTTGCAGCTTCATCCCCACCTGCCTGTGTGGAGCAAGGGAGAGATAGTGGAGGCCCCCAGCAGCCCAGCACCACGGGCAGGCTCTGCATGAAGCCATACCTTAGCCCCAGCTCACAGTCTCCCCAGCATGGGACAGGTCCTCGGCTTTCGCTCATGCCACACCCTCCTCCTTCCCACATCATATATTCATGACTCTCTCCTCCCTCTCCGGAAGACATTACTACAGCTGTACCAGAATAGTCTCAGGCCGGCCTCTGAGAAATCATGCCAGGGTTGCTCTGCCTGGATTGCAGCCATCCCAGCCTTCCTCTCTGTAGCTGATCAAAGCTGCTTGCCCACCAGGCCACCTCGGGCTGTGGGCAGAATTCTCAGGAGCCCCTATGAGTCCCACAGACTTGACAGTAACCTCCTATCTAGGGAACTGTTGGGATCCATCTCTCCAGTAGACTCTTGATTTGCCAAAAGGCTTCTGCTCCAATACTAAGAAACCAAGTAGCCCGGGGGCTGTTGCTTTAGTCACAAAAAAAATAAGCTGTTTATGTAGCACACCCTCCCCAGGTGGGGTGCTATGCTTGGGAAGTTGCGATGGCATCATAGAATTTTCTCATGAATATCTAGTGACTTTTGGAGGGGGGGGTGAAAGATAAACAGAAGGGAGAAGGGATGCGGCTTTGGATGGTTGTTTCTGTGTCCCCCTTTGGATGATCTGACTATTGGTATACTTATATTCATGTATATTTTCAAATAGTACAATTCTGTTCCCCCCACATGATCTTAAAGACTAGATCCGATAGGTGTATATAAGTCATGGCACTGGAATATCAGAAAGAAGTATCTAATTTTTAAACATGGATCTCATATTCTATTATTTTTCCTTCAGTGAAAAGTACTAAGATGTTCTATTAGCCTGGGAGATCATGGGAGAATGAGGTTGTAGTTAGGAGTCAGGTCCTTGGTGAAAGCAGTAGTTGATGGCGGTACTAGATGGATTGGTTGATTTGTCCATTTGTTCATTGGTTAGCTGGCTGAGTTCATGTTCTTTCTTCAGTCTTCAAGCCGGCAAGCCATGGTGAGGCCCAAAAGCAGTCAGGGGAAAGCCCAGAAATGACAAATTAATTTTTCAGTTATGAGATCAGTAAATGATGAGAATATATTTTTTTCAGTTGGCTTGCACACTAATACAAACAATCACGGCTCCCCAGATGTGTCTTACTAACCCACCTTTTCTACACGAAGCTAACAGAGGCTTCAGTGGTTGCTGTCTCCCTTGGTGTGGCTTTCTACATTTGTGTAGAGTGTGGTGTGTGAAGCCCTGGCACTCTAAAGCTGAGTTTTGTGTGGAACAAAGGAAAAATAAGCCTTGAAACCAGAGGAAACTTTAGAATGATAATTTCTTCATCATCGCCTTTCTAAGGTTGGCAGGGAGTAACCTGATTTAGAAGAATTAGAAAAAGGAAGGGGATTCCATTATGTCTTTCTTCTTTTATCTTTTTCTGTAAGAAAGTGTGCTGAGCTGATTTGCTTCCTAGAGGAAGGGTTGTTCATATGGCCCACTGAGTCTTGGCTCTTTGCAGTGGGTCTTCCTCGAGTCTTATCGCTGGTGAACAGGGTTCCCCGTGTCTGTTACTGAGACATGAGAGAGACTTTGGACGTTGCTCCATCTGATGGCATTTCTTTTAAAATTTGGTGATTCTGGGTCCCCGGCAGCTTCTCTAGTAGTGGTCACGCAAAGAGGTCAGGCGCCTCTACCAGATGGTTCGTCTGTTGCCTCTTCGAAGAATTCTTAGTGGAATACAGTGCTCTCATTGCACAGGTGAGTTTATGATAGAAAACACATTAAGGGCCAGAGCCTGAAAGGAAAACTTAGTTCAGAGTTCCTGGAAAAACGTTGAAAGAAACTAATTATTGCTTTGCCCATACCACTGCAGATTCCTTTCTTAGCCCTACCAGATTCAGGAGAAAACCTCATAAAAAGGGAGTCCACATTTGGAGTTTTTAAAATGTAACCTACTTATTCAGATCACTGCACATAGTCTGGTACATGAGAATAAAAATGCTAGTGCCTCGGCACAGCTGCTCTGTGTCACCCCTCAGATGCTCAGCACTGTCTCCAGGTGCTTTTCAACTCATGTGAATCTCAGGACCAGGAAGATGACTCAGTCAGTCAGTAAAGTGGTTACCAGGCAAGCTTGAGGAACTGAGTTCAGATTCCCAGCACCCACATAAAAAGCCGTATATGGGGCTGGAGAGATGGCCTAGCGGTTAAGAGCGCTGACCGCTCTTACAGAGGACCCGGGTTCAATCCCCAGCACCCACATGGCGGCCGAGAACCGTCTGAAACTCCAATTCCAGGAGATCTCCAGTTCCAGGGGAATCTGACACCCTCTTCTGACCTCCGCGGCATTGCACGACACGGGTGCACAGACTTGCATGCAGACAGTACATCCATACACATACAAAAATAAATAAAATTAATAATAAAAAAAAGAAATTAAAAAAAGCCATATATGACAGCGTGCTTCTGGAGCCACAGTCCTTCAAGAGGTAGAAACATGCAGGTCTCTGGTGTGCACTGGCCAGCCAGTCTAGCTAAATCAATGAATCTCAAGTTCAGCCTCAAAAACTAAGGTGGTGAGCATCCAGCATTGAGAAAGACACCCCAGTGGCTACCTCTGTCATATACATACCTGAACTAGGATGTGCCCCATGCACACACATACACACAAAACCATGCATATCTCTTTCTGTATGCTTGTCTTAAAAATAAGCATAAAGTCACAAAGATCCTTGCAGGTACCATTTTTCTCACCCATGCTGTCAATCAATATGCCCAACCCATGTGGCGTGTTGAATGAATGAATGAATGAACAAATGAGGTCTCTTGCAGCCACTGCCACATAAAATTTGGATATAAAAGTATATACTTTAGTCTAATGTGATAGTGCACCCCCCCCATGTGGGTAGCAGAGGTAGGAAGAGCTCAGTCAAGGCCAGCCTGAGCTATATGGCTCAGTCTTGTCTCCATTTAAAAAATAAAGGGGGCTGGAGCAATGGCTCAGTGGTTGAAAGCACTAACTGCTCTTGCAGAGGACCCAGGTTCGATTCCCAGTACCCACATGGCGGCTAAGAACCGTTTTAGGCCAGGCATGGTAGCACATGCCTTTAATCCCAGCACTCAGGAGACAGAGGCAGATAGATCTCTGTGAGTTCAAGGCCAGCCTGGTCTACAGAGTGAGCTCCAGGCCAGCTCGGACTAAAGGGAGACCCTGTCTCAAAAAAAAAAACAAACAAAAAAAAAAAAACACAAAAACACGTATTTTGGTTATTCAGATAATTTCTTCTGTTATGCCGGGCGTGGTGGCGCACACCTTTAATCCTAGCACTTGGGAAGCAGAGGCAGGTAGATCTTCATGAGTTCAAGGCCAGCCTGGTCTACAGAGTGAGTTCTAGAATAGCTGGAGCTACAGGGAGATCCTGTCTCAAAAAGACCAAAAAAAAAAAAATTCTGTTACAAAGCAAAAATTACCTGTTATTGGTCGTTACTTTTAGTAGAAACTTAAAACACTTTTTCATAGGTGTTCTGAAGAGTGAAATGTCTTATCTCTGAAGCCAAAATATGACTCACTATATTCTTTTTAAGAACTTGCTCTAAATTTCATTTGTGCTAAGTGCTAAGGGGCCAATTTCATCAAATGTATCATTTTGAACCTTATAAGCTGGCTCTGATGTCTTAAGATAGTAGCCACTGTGCTCTGTTCTGGAGTCAATCACGTGTTACCTGTCCAAGGCCATGTTGGTACATAGTAGGCGTAGTCTACACAAGACTGTGTGTTGAATAGTTTGCTTTAGAGCCAGGTCTTCCTGAGGTTAAGCAGGGTGGTACTGAGCAGCTGGACAAACTTCCTTATAGAAGTGGTGCAGTGGCTCATTATTTATCACTTCTTCTATTATGCATATTCCAGATATGTGAGATGGGCAGTAATTCAGGTTCAGGAACTGTATGTGGGCTGGGATTGTAGCTCAGTGACAGAATATGTGTTTAGTAGGCGGGACTGTATGTTACAATAGGAAATATACACATACTACTTTGTGTGTGTGCTGAGTATTGAACCCAGGGCCTCTTTCACACTAAACATGTGATCTACCATATTTCACCTCAAGTCCACAAACTAGAAATAGATAATTACACTGTTAAATGTGCTCTTTCACTGAGTGTGGTGGGCCATGCCTTTAATCCCAGCACTTGGGAGGCAGAGGCAGGTAGATCTCTGTCAATTTGAAGCCAGCCTGACAGGGCCAGCTAATGAGACCCTGTAAAAAATAAAAAAAAGTCCCTTTCCCTTTTTAGGAACTGTGTCCCCAGCTCCAGATAGAAGGGGCAGAAAAAGACCCATTTCTCTGAGCCTAGAAGAAGAAAGAAGGAAACCTACGGGTCCTTCGTAATCCTTCAAGTCAGATGCTAGCTAAGCACTTCACATTCATAACTTTATCCTACACTCCAGCCCTGAGCAACATTGGACTTGCCCCTCTCTTCTATAAAGAAATCAAGACTTCAAGAGGTTAAGCCCAAGGTCATTGGTGCAGTCCAGGACAGAATGAGTCTTTTTTTTTTTTTTTATCTTTTTGAGACAGGGTCTCCCTGTAGCCCCAGCTGTCCTGGAACTCACTCTGTAGAGCAGGCTGGCCTTGAACTCACAAAGATCCGCCTGCCTCTGCCTCCCAAGTGCTAGGATTAAAGGTGTGCGCCACCACGCCCAGCCTAGAATGAGTCTTTTCTAAGCATCCATGGGTGTGGCATGTGGCACAGCCTACTTATATTTGGTCCCATGATTGAGCCATCCCTGGCAAAAACTATAGTCACCTCATCCCTATAACTTTTTGATATTTTCACACTTCCTCAGTTTGTGATTCAGACTTAACATTCACTCTAACTTTGATTTGGTTTGTTTGTTTGTTTGTTTGTTTGTTTGTTTGTTTTTAAGGGATATTATTCACTCCATTTCTTTTTTAAAAATATTATTTATATTTTATATGTATCAGTGTATTGCCTCCATGCGTGTAAGTTAAGTGAACCCATGTCGTGCAATGCCCTCGTCCTGAGTTATGGACAGTAGTTAGCTGCCATGTGGGTGCTGAGAATCAAAACCAGGTTCTCTGCAAGAGCACCCAGTGTTCTTAACTGCTGGAGCTATCTCTCTAGCCCTCTTCCATTTCTTTGTAAGAGAAAATAATAGCTCTTTTTCTCTTCCATGAAGATATGAATTCCCTCAGGCAAATCAGGCAAATCGAGAGACACAGGCCCTTGGTTCAGATCCTCGGGACTTAAAAAGAGTAGCAAGGTGGAGTCAGGACTGGTGGTACACAACTGTAATCCCAGTTCTGGAGAGGCTGGGGCAGGAACGCAACACATTTGTGGGCACCCCAGGCCAGCCTGGACTACACAGTGAGGCTTTGTCTCAAAAACACAAACAGGGACTGGGAAGATGACTCAGTCAGTAAGCTGTCTGCCTTCCTAGCATAAGGACCTGAGATGAGGTCTCCAGAAATCCCATAAAAAGCCAGGTATAGGGCTGAAGAGATAGCCTAGCGGTTAAGAGCTCCGACTGCTCTTGCAGAAGACCCGGGTTCGATCCCCAGCACCCACATGGCGGCCGAGAGCCGTCTGAAACTCCAATTCCAGGAGAACTCCAGTTCCAGAGGAATCCGACACCCTCTTCTGACCTCCGCGGCATTGCACGACACGGGTGCACAAACCTACATGGAGACAGTACACTCATACACATACAAAAATAAAAAAATAAAAAATTTGAAAAAGCCAGGTATAGTGGCAGCTGGTGACAGACAGATCCCAGAAGCTCCTTGGCCAGCCTGTCTGGCCAAATCAATGAGCTTCAGGTTTACCGAGAGACCTTGTCTCAAAAAATATGCCGGGCGTGGTAGCGCACGCCTTTAATCCTAGCACTCAGGAGGCAGAGGCAGGCAGATCTTTGTGAGTTCAAGGCCAGCCTGGTCTACAGAGTGAGTTCCAGGACAGCTGGGGCTACAGGGAGACCCTGTCTCGAAAACACCAAAAAA
>VZQC01007418.1:231811-259764 GCA_009823505.1 Rhizomys pruinosus | reverse complement strand
TTGCCGGGCGTGGTGGCGCACGCCTTTAATCCTAGCACTCAGGAGGCAGAGGCAGGTGGATCTTTGTGAGTTCAAGGCCTGCCTGGTCTACAGAGTGAGTTCCAGGACAGCTGGGGCTACAGGGAGACCCTGTCTCGAAAAGACCAAAAGAAAAAAAAGGTGGAGAGCCTTTGAGGAAAGACACCTAACATCAACTTCCAGCCTATACACACAGGCACCAGCATGCACACACACCCATGCTAACGAGTTCATACACCACACACACAGCATACTAACAAAAAAATTAAGAAGATAAATTATATGTGAAAGCACATGTAAAGTATATAAAATTATTGGCTTTTTTTTAAAATGCTGACCAGCCAGTGTATTCTTCAGGCAAATGGTGTACAGTTAAAACAAATAAGCATTTGGAAGGTAATTAATGTATTTTTAATATGTTTCATGTTCAGTTTTACAAATGAAACCACTGGTTGTACTCATCTATCTACCTTGAGCATGGAAGTATAAAATTTCATTTATCTTGATGGCTCACGGCTGTTATCCTAGAACTTGGGAATTAGGGACCAGACTGAGCTATATAGCAAGACTATCAAGCAAAGCAAAACAGCCTCAGTATCTCTGTATGTCCATACCCAGAAAGATAATCTGAAATTCAGGATGTTTGGTTGTCACAAATGGAAAGTAATGTTTGAAGTCTGAGAGGTGATTATTCAAACCATCGGGAGCATTGGAAAGCAAAACCCTCCTCCTGGTAGCCAGCCAGGTACAGAGGAGCCTGGACTCTATCTGTAGTCGTTACACACATCATACCTTGAGCAGGGTGTGATGTATCCCCCTTGGCAGGGAGCCACCCCCAGTTAAGACAGGAAATGTCTCTTGCCTCATTTCTGCTACATCTTTGGGCCTTCTGGCAGAATGTGGCCATCCTGAGAATCTCTTACTGTTGTGGACCAATCCGGGTGACAAGGTTTAGATGTGTCATGGGATTTGAGTGTGCCCCACCTGCACTCTGGGAATCTCATTCAGTGTGGAGTACTAGAAGGCTAAGGAGATGGCTCCATGTGGTAAAGCGCCTGCTGCATAAGTATGAGGAACTGAGTTCGGATCCCTAGTACCCATAGAAAAGTCAGGGAAGGCTTCATGTGGCTGTTGTCCCAGGGCTGGGAAGGCGGGGATAGCAGGGTCCCTAGGGCTTGATGGACCAACCAGCTCTAGGATCGGTGAGACTCTGTATCAAAAAATAAGGTAGAGAGCAATAGCAATAGAGGACACCCAGTATCAACCTCTGGCCCCCGTATTCACATGCATGTAAGTGTACCCATACACACATGTGCACACACACGCATGCATACAAAATACACACAAGGGGAAACTCAAATAAATACCTAGATAAAACATGTTTACCTGAGAACAGACACTCTATTTCCATACTTGTCTGGAGATATATATATATATATATATATATATATATATTCAGAAGGGAGTAAATGGCATCTTTTCTGTAAATCAGAATTGATATTTTTCCCCTAAAGTTGTGATTCTGGGTGGTAAAGGAGTGAAATTTGTACACTCTCTCAAACTGCTTCACTCTTGTACTCATTTAAGAACATAATAGCAGGGTTAGGTATGGGACAGGCTTGTAACCCCAGCATTTGTAAGGCTGAGGCAGGAGCATCACCATAAGGCTCAAGGGTAGCCTGGGCTACATAACAACACCCTGTCTCAAAAAACAAAAATATTTAGAGCCTGAGAGCAGTAGTACACATCTTTAATTCCAGCACTCAGGAGGCAGAAGCAGGTGGATTGCTGTAAGATCAAGGCCAGCCTGGTCTACATAGCAAGTCCAGCCCAGCTGGGACTACAGGGAGACCATGTCTCAAAAAAAATTTTTTTAATCTGAATATTTAAATGGTAGAGAATTTACCTAGTGCTTGCATGCAATTCTCTGCAATACTTTGAATTCTCTGCCCAGAACTGTTGAAAAAAAAAAAAAAAAAGGCAAACTAAACAGTCTATACAGAGCCAGGCACACCTACACTCCCAGAATGTGGGACGCTGCAGCAGAAGGACAGAGTTCAAGACCTGCCTGGGCTACATACCAAGACCCCATCTCACAAAAAAATAAAAAGAATAACATGGCTTCGTGGTAAGAGGAAGGACAGTAAGCAAAGCCCTTGGTCCCCTTTCCCGCACCTAAAATGCTAAAAATAAGCAGATGGAAATGTGATGTTGGAGACAAAGGAGATCCTGGCTTCTTTTGGAGAAGCCAAAGGGCTTTCGAGCCACGCTGTCCTCTGTGGGTCTTGACGTGTCTTCCGCTTTAGAGAGCTTGTCCTTCCAAGGTGAGCAGTGCACCTGAAACCTGGTGCTCATGCGAGCTGGGAAGGGCTCTGTGCCCAGCGTATGTTTAACGTGCACTGTGATAATACTATCCAGCACCCACAGGACTGCCCTCTCTCCAGAGTAAGGACTTAGTGGAGAGTGTTGGGACCAGGGCACCTTCTGAAGAGAGCAGAGACACAAACGACTCTTTGTATAAAACATACTTTGGCCCACAAACCAAAAATAGCTCAGAGCATTAATACAATGTGAAATTTTCCAGTAAAACTTGTTTAGGGGTGAGGTTGGGGGACAGGGCTGGAAATCATCAAGGGAAATAGACAAATCCCATAATGAAGAGAAAGTTAACATTACGATGCTGGAATTAAGGGCCTTTCTAAAATAAATAGGAAAAGAGAGAAGGAAGTGGCTAGAGGCTCCATCAGGAGAGCAGAGAGGGTGAGAAGCTAGAGGAAACCTAGACAGTCTCAGTAGTGTCCGGGAGAGACCATATGTGCATGGATTGTAAGATCCCCCTGCGCCCTTCAGCTTGTTGGACATTTCATTGCGAACGGTGAAGGAACAGTTCCCAGGAAAAGTGGCAAAACTCATAGGAATGCTTTTTCCTTTCTAAGGAGGCAATTCTAACTTCCTTTAGCAGCTCTTCTATGGGGAAGGGGAGGGAGACACATGGTTTAGAGTTTTTCTGTATGTGACCAAACATGATGGCACATACTTTTAATCCTGTCACTGGGGAAACAAAAGCAGGCAGATATCTGTGAGTTTGAAGCCAGCGAGGAAAACATAGTAAGACCCTGTCCCCGAAATATGATGTGTATGTCTTATCTGTCTCCTCCATGTTAGGTACGTAAGCCTTTGCAAATCTGCAGGGCTGCTCAGCTGGAGGGTACTGACACCCAGGGAATGTTGGCAGTGTCTGAAGGCCGTGTCGTGTGTATGTGTGTATTCTTGTGCATGTGTGTGTGTGTGTGTGTGTGTGTGTGTGTGTGTGTGTGTGCTAGGCATGGACTCCAAGGCCAAGCTGTACATGCTAAGCAAGTGCTGTACAGCTGGGCACCATTAGCCCCTGAAGATACTTGATTCTCATGTGTCAGGAGGTGCCACCAGGTGGGGCCCAGGATGCAGCTGCACATCCCACTGTACGCAGGCCGGCCCCACAGCAAAGAATTAGCAACTGGCCAGTTGAGATCCTGGTGTAGTGGAAATAGCGGGTCTCTGGAGCCAGGCAGAGGTGGAACAGCCCCACTCCTTATTAGCCATGTGACCTGAACTCTGTGTGTGTGTGTGTGTGTGTGTGTGTGTGTGTGTGCACGCACGCGCTAGTATGTCAAAAAACATAAATGGCTTCCTTCAGATCTCAATTTCTTTATCTATCAAATGGGGGGACATTACACCTGCCTCATGAGTGTGTAAAATGACTGAGCCAATGAGAGAGCTTTGAGGATGAGCTAGCACCCAGTATAGCATCCTACAGGTCCACTCTGGGACATTCTAAAGCAAATGGAAGGTGGTAACACCCGTATGGCAGGGCTTTCTCCACTTTCCCCAGAAATCTGTCTCTGGTCCCCACAGTGAGGAAGCAATACTGACCCCTATCCCCAACCCCTCTCACAACCCAGGTTACACGGCAGATCCATGAGCATGAGCAGGAGAACGAGTTGCGGGAACAGATGTCAGGTTATAAGCGGATGCGGCGCCAGCACCAGAAGCAGCTGATCGCCCTGGAGAACAAGCTGAAGGCCGAGATGGACGAGCACCGCCTCAAACTCCAGAAGGAGGTGGAGACGCATGCCAACAACTCGTCCATCGAGCTGGAGAAGCTGGCCAAGAAGCAAGTGGCTGTCATAGAAAAGGAGGTGAGTGCAGCACGTGCCCTGTGTTCTGGGGGCAGCCAGCCCTACCCCATTTGAATCAGTGGCAGAATGTCACAGGAGTTGGGAGTGGGCACCTGTGAGTGACAGGGCAGCACTGTGACTGAGGGGGCATCTACTTAAATGACCATTCCAAGATAAAATAGCAAATAAAGATCCAGTCAGCAGAGGCAGGCAGATCTTTGTGAGTTCAAGCCTGGACTACATAGTGAGTCCCAGGACAGCTGGAGCTACAGGGAAACCCTGTCTCAAAAAGACCAAAAAAAAAAAAAAGAAAGAAAAAAAGAGAAAGATCCAGCTGTGCTGAGCACCACGCTACCATGGTCTAGATCCCGGTCAGTAAAAGGAAGCAAAATGCCACCGTGGTCTGGGATGCTGCACAGCTCAGGTCTGGCCTGGGCTTGCACACCCAAGCTTTCCTCAGATAGCCCCTTTTAGTGGAGATCATCCTTGTACATGTCACTGGCAGCGAGGAAGTAATCTGGCCTGGGCTTGGACTTTTCTCTCTTCCTCGTCCAAGTTGTAAACTAATTTAATTATTCTAGTTAATTGACTTTTTTAAAATTGTCTGTAGTATTGGAGCTAGAACTCAGAGCTTCATGCATGCTGATGATGTTCACCCTCAGACCCTCTAAACTCATTCTGAATTGATTCGAGCACCTGTAATCTCAGGACTCAGGGTGCCAGGGCAGGAGGATCTCAAGTACAAGGCCTACCTGGGTTACATAATGCTACCCTGTCTCGTTAAATTAAAAATTAAAATTGAAAATGAAAGGCACAAAAATCAAGATCTCATCTTTATTACTGATAAATGTCTATGACAGGAAGGGACTGGTGGGCAGGTAGCACATGCCTGTAACTCTAGCACTCTGAAGTAGAACAGGTGGGCACCTAGAGCTCACTGACTAGCCAGCCAGCCTAAAATATAGCAAGCCTCAGGTCAATGAAAGACTTTATCTAAAATAACAAGGGGAGGGGACTAGAGATGGCTTAGTAGATAAGACCACTCCCTGTGCAAGCACCAGGACCTGAAGGTCCCAGAGCCCTCATGGGCATAGCTGTGGTCCAGGGCTGTGGAGAACAGAGACAGCAAGATAACTGGGGCTCACTGTGTACTAGACTAGCTCCAGGTTCAGTGAAAGACTGTCTCAAAAGAACAAAGCGGAGAATGATGGAGTAAGCCACCGCTGTACTCCTGTGGTTACCACAAACATGTACACAGGCATATGCGTCACACACGCAGATGCATACACCACTGATACAGACACAGAGAGAAATAAATAATTAACGAGGTGGGTGGCACCTGAGGAACAACACTTGGGATTGATGTCTGGCCTGCACATGTACCCTGCACATGAACACACACACAAACACACACATATATTTACAAGCCAGATGTTGTGACCCTTGTCTTTAGCCTCAGTGCTCAAGAAGCAGAGGCAGGAGGGTCTCTGTGAATTTGAGGGCAGCCTGGTCTACATAGCGAGTTCCAGGCCAGCCAAGGATACATGGTGGGACCCTGTCTCAAAATAAGTAAATGAATAGATGTTTATGGTTCAGTTTCATGTTTTCTCCATCACTGGGAATGTTTTTTAATGGTCATTTTTTAAGGTGTCTTTAAATTGTTTTTCATTATCTTTTCAAACGTGACATTATCTGGTCCTTTTGGACCGTTTCCCCGGCTGGGAACTGGAGACCGCTGAGTCCATGTGAAGCTCAGGTGCATCTGCTGTCTTCGTTGTTTTATCAGGCAAAGGCAGCTGCAGCGGATGAGAAGAAGTTCCAGCAGCAGATCTTGGCCCAGCAGAAGAAAGATTTGACAACTTTCTTAGAAAGTCAGAAGAAGCAGTATAAGATTTGTAAGGAAAAAATAAAAGAGGTAAGAATACCAACGCCCAGTCACCAGTCGGGCACGCGAAACGGGCTCAGTTTGCATTGCAGTCTGTGTGTACCCAGCAGTCCGCAGGCTTTCTCTTCACATGTCACTGCAGTGCTTATTAAAGCAGACTGCCGACCTGCACCTAGACCTCTCACCTCTCATTGAAGCTGGAGTGGAGTGTGAAAACGTGCTTTTCCAAAACGTCTCCACATGACACTGATGCTGGGCCAGCGCCACATCTCAAGAATCATTACCTAAATTTCAACATCCTTCCTCCTTCTGCCCTGTTCCCCACACATCAGCCAGGGAAACCTTTTCAAACCAGTTGTTGCACCTCATCATTCTATTCATTATTTTTTTTTATTTTATTTATTTTTATGTGTATGAATGTACTGTCTGCATGTAGGTTTGTGCACCGTGTTGTGCAATGCCGTGGAGGTCAGAAGAAGGTCTCGGGTTCCCCTGGAACTCAAGTTAAAGACAGTTCTTAGCCGCTACATGGGTGCTGGGAATCAAACCCGGGTCCTCTGCAAGAGCAGTCAGCGCCCTTAACCGCTAGGCCATCTCTCCAGCCTGCACCTCATCATTCTAAATTCTACCTATTCTCACTGTTCTCAGAGCAATTCAATTTTAGACTCCAACCCCAGGCATCAAGATACCATGGTCTTTCACCCAATGTTGGTCCTGGTAAAGCGCTAGTCACATGATGAGGGCTTAGTGAGAGTAGTGTTGGTTGACAATTGAATAAATGATCTCTGAAAGTGAGGGAGATTCAAGTACCCCCTCACTTAACACTTGACTAATCGGGAAGAAAACAAATTGGGAGGCATGGGCCCTGCGCCACTGTGCCTTTCTGTCCTGGCATTTGCATTCCCCACTGTGTACAAACAAGGTAATTTGCCACTGGTGCTGTCCAGTCTGATGAAACCCAATGGCTCTGTGTTGTTTTCAGGAAATGAATGAGGATCACAGCACACCCAAGAAAGAGAAGCAAGAACGGATGTCCAAGCACAAAGAGAATCTGCAGCACACCCAGGCTGAAGAGGAAGCCCACCTCCTCACTCAACAGAGACTGTACTACGACAAAAACTGTCGTTTCTTCAAGCGGAAAATAATGATCAAGCGGCATGAGGTGGAGCAGCAGAACATTCGGGAGGTATTTGTCACGCTGTGGCCTTGCGCACTGGCTTAGGGGCAGCAAGCTCTGCGACAGGGTCCACATCCTCCATCCCAGTGCTTTCCTTTAGCTGCTAGTGCAGCGCCTGACACAATATCCTGTACAGACCATAGCAGGGAATGGACTAGACAGTGTTAAGAGAAAGCCCATTTGCAGAACAGGGAACCAACTCTGGGTACATAAATGAAGTTACATGATTACAAGCCATACTGTAAGTCATATCACACTATGAAGAACCGAAGTAGCATGGGGAACTTTAGCTTCCGGCCTGGTTGTCAGGGCCATGAAACACTCAAATGACAGTGTGATGCTCTGTGCTTCAGTTTTGTCACCTAGTCTCTGGGCGCTAACAGTGCCAGGCTCTGTGGCAGACACCAGGGCTATCAAGCAGCCATCTCACTGCCTTAGTCCAGGAGGGGAAAGAGAAATGTAACAAAGTCCAACCATCTCCTGCCCAAGATGCAATGATAGGCATAAACTGAGAAGGGGCTTGGAGGGGAAATCAAAGGCAGCCAGAGGTCTGGGTGTGTAGAATGCAGCCTTGAAACTAGGCTAGCTGGAAGCAGCAGGCAAGAGCCTTGTTTTTGTTTTGTTTTGTTTTTGTCTTTTTGAGACAGGGTCTCCCTGTAGCCCCAGCTGTCCTGGAACTCGCTCTGTAGACCAGGCTGGCCTTGAACTCACAAAGATCCGCCTGCCTCTGCCTCCCGAGTGCTAAGATTAAAGGCCTGCGCCACCATGCCAGGCACAAGAGCCTTGTTTAAAGCCAGGCCTTCTGAGTAGGCTGAAGGCAGTGTAAGCTATCAGAGGCAAGGGAGTGACCTGGTGAGTGCTGGCTGTGCTTTGAAGGGTTAATCAGTGAGACCCAAGCTGCACTGTCGAGAACAGAACAGGGAGGGCGGTGGTAGGAGGGGGAGGTTAGGTCAGAGAGGCCTTCCTAAATGCATCTGCTAGAGATTCTAACCAGTTTTCTGTGGGGATTTCAGAAAGAGTAGTCAAAAATGACCAACTCAGGCAACTGAGGCAGGAGGATCACAGTTTGAGCCTAGCCTGAGCTACATAATGAGTTGCTGTCTCAAAATAATAATGGAGCCATGCCCTCAGGAAGTCACTACAGCTCTGGCACATTGGTGAAACTACAGGCTGTTCATAAAAACCCAGTGTTTGCCTCCACGAGGAAAACACACACTTCAGGCACAGCAAGTGGAAAAGCAATTGGGCTAAGTGTTTCCAAGAACTCTTTTGGCTTTGTTTTCTGGGACAAGGGCTCATTGCATGGCCCAGCTGACCTGAGCTGTCAGTCATTCTGCCTCAGCCTCCTGAGTGTGGGGATTACAGGCATGCTCCCAGACAGAGAACAGTGTTGAAATGGGAAGAAAGGATGAAGCACACTGGGATTTACTGGCCACCAGTCATTCTAGGCCAGCCAAGTGCTGTGTGTGTTGTCACACCTGAGAAGAAGAAGCTGTGGGATACGCTGAGCAGGGCAGCGACTTGACAAACAGTGGACCAGAGAGAGAAGAGCCCGCAGTGGGGGCTCCACGGGCTGGCAAGAGCATGCTTCCTCAGCGGGGCCCGTGTCTCTCCCCCAAGGGAATAAAAACATGGGTTCTATGTTGGGAAGAGTGACAGCTTGTGGTCCTCTGAAGGGCCTCAGTATGTACACAGATACACAGAAGCTTTGTTGTATTAATATTTCAGGGATATGGATAAATAAAGGAGAGAAAAAACTAGAAAGGTTCCTTTTGCAGCCAATAGTAAGTGTTTGAGAAATGCTGGTTAGGCAGAAGAGACTAGAGGCAAACAGATCAAGTGTGGACAGCATAGTGGTCAGAGTTCTCAAGACAGCTGGGTTTGAATCACTATTCCATGGTAGAGTGCTTGCTTAGCAAGATCAGAAGTTTGAGACCCTGTCTCAAAAAACAGTAAGCAGGACTCAGCAGTCAGTAGGACACCAGAGGAGAGATGGAGATAGAATCAGAATTATTCTCGGATTTGAGACTTGAAGATGCGTGAACAGAAACAGAAGCTTCAAGAAAAGTTCTGGTAAAGAATTGAATCAGCTGGGCATGGAAGCACACAACTTTAATCGTAGCACTGGAGAGGCAGAGGCAGGAAGAAGGGCAGCCTGGCCTACATAGTGAGTTCCAGGCCAGCTGAGGCTCCAGGGAGACCCTGTCTCAAACAGACAGATGACAACAACAAAAGAAAGTGGCCTGCTCAGTACTGAACATTCCAATTTGTCAGAAGTTAAAAAATGAAAATAAGACCGGTGTGGTGGCACATACCTTTAATCCCAGTACTTTGGAGGCAGAGGCAGGCAGATCTCTGTGAGTTAGTTCAAGGCCAGCCTGGTCTACATAGAGAGTTCCAGGACAGCTGGAGCTACAAGGAGACCCTGTCTCAAAAACACCAAAAAAAAAAAAAAAATGAGGGCTTAGGAGATGGCTCAGAGAGCAGGCACTTGCTGTGCGAGTGTGAGAACCTGAGTTCAGATCCCCAGACTCTACAGGAAGCAGGAAGCAGTAGTGTGTGTCTGTGACCCCAGAGCTCCCAGGGCTCGCACAGCAAGGGAGGAAGAGGGAGGAGAATCATGGAAGCCCCTGCCCCTGCCAGCCAGCCTGGCAGACTCAGCAGCCAACAAGAAGAGACGGGCCTCAAACAAGGTGGGAGGCGAAAACTGCCACCAAGGTCGTGCTCTGACCTCCACAGGCATGCTGTGGCGTGTGTATACCCACACACACACACACACACACACACACACACACACACACACACATCATGCACATACATGCACACACAGCGTTTGGGTTTGGGGAGGGGGATTGTTTTTTTGTTTTGCATGAAAATGAAGAGTCTGCCCTTGAGGTTGTAGCCCAGCCCCACTTCTTGTCCTGCTTTTTGCTTTTTAATCCATCAAGGTGTGAGGACCCCTTTTTTTTTTTCAAAGCCAATTTTTAATTGAAGCTTTGTGCATTTCATACAAAATTTCAAATAAAATCTATCTTTGGAATATCAAAAAAAAAAAATGAAGAGTCTGGTAGCCATGTGGAAAACATTTGGGTGCTTTTTCAACTGAGAATTGCTATTATTCTAATAGCTGATATTTGGGGAAAGTTTGAGCCAAGGGACAACTATCAATAAAAGCTATTGAAGTAACTACCCACCCCCTGTATGATAAACCACCATATAACTTCATATATGCCAGTTTGTAGCCTACTGAGCTAAAGATAGCTGTATAAGAATATTTTTTCATAGGAGTTCAGGTCTTCCTTTTTTATTTTTATTTCTTTTTTTTTTAATTTTTTTTTTTATTTATTTTTGTATGTGTATGAATGTATTGTCTGCATGCAGGTCTATGCACCCGTGTCATGCAATGCCGCGGAGGTCAGAAGAGGGTCTCAGATTCCCCTGGAACTGGAGTTCTCCTGGAATTGGAGTTACAGACGGTTCTCAGCCGCCATGTGGGTGCTGGGGATCGAACCCGGGTCCTCTGCAAGAGCGTCGGTGCTCTTAACCGCTAGGCCATCTCTCCAGCCCCTTATTTTTATTTCTTTAGGTCTTCCTTTTTTAGTCTTATTCCAGAGCTGCTTCCATGGAAATCTCCAATTTTTTTCTATTTACAAAAGTACCAAGAATATTGGAAAATAATAGAAAAGGATGAAACATTATGATAAATGTTCTTTTTTATTGTCTATATTTAAGTTATATGACTTGATGTTTTGCTACACATATTCACTGTGAAATGATCATATTCAGATTTTTAAAATTTATTTTTGTATGTATATGAATGTATTGTCTACATGTAGGTTTGTGCACCCGTGTCGTGCAGTGCCACGGAGGTCAGAAGAGGGTGTTGGATTCCCTGGAACTGGAGTTAAAGATGGTTCTCAGCCGCCATGCAGGTGCTGGGGATCAAACCCAGGTCCTCTGCAAGACCAGTCGGTGCTCTAAACCGCTAGGCCATCTCTCCAGCCCCGACCATATTCAGATTTATTTCCATGTTTATCACCTTTGAATAGGTGCTGCTTATGCTATATGTGTATGCATTGTATGTGCATATATGTGAATTTTGTGTACATCATGCATCCATGTGTCTTTGTATGAATGTACTATGAGTATATGTGCTTGCACGTGTGTATGTATTGTGTGTGTTCATGTGTTCGCCTGTGTGCTTGTATATATATGAGTGCACTGGGTTGGGTGTGTCCACCCTCACCTGTGTGATGAGTCTTCCACCCCATCCTCTTAGACTGCGAGCGTGGCGCCCAGTGTTGCTCAGTCTAGTCACCATACGCTTTAGCTTTCCAGAAATGATTTTCTTGCATGATTGAAATTTGGTCCCTTTGATCAGTATTACCCTTCCTTTATAATCTCATTCCGCTCAGTCTCTACCCTGAGACAACCATCCATGCATCTGGCATACATTATTCTGGGCTTTTTCCTATGTCTTATATCTCATCCATGATTTTAACTTTGGGGGGTTATCCACAAGCAATAGAAACAAACTCTGGCTGGTTTAAGCATGGAAATGAATTTACTGGAGGGACATGGTCAGGTAACAAAGCTGAAGATCCAGGAAGGATAAGGAGCCATGGTGGAAAAGTACCTTATGTGCACCGCCATTGGGGTGTGTCTCCTCCAGCCCTGATAATATATCATTTGTACCAGATTCAGTTCCTAGGAGAGAGAGAGGACTTGATAATGCCCCCACCCCTAATGCCATACTCAGGCTCCAGAAAGGATGGAGTAGTTTCTCAAAGCTAGAAAGGAATATTATAAAAATACATAAGGGAAATGCTGGGTGTGGTGGTACCTTTAATCCAGCCCTGGGGAGGCAAAGGCAGCCAGATGTCATAGAGATCCTGGTCTATATAGTGAGTTTCAAGCAGGCTGGGACTAGGGAGACCCTGTCAAAAAAGAAAAAGAGAGAGAGAGAGAGAGAGAGAGAGAGAGAGAGAGAGAAAAGAAAAAGGAAAGGAAGAAAGGAAGGAAGGAAGGAAGGAAGGAAGGAAGGAAGGAAGGAAGGAAGGAAGGAGAGGGAGTCTAGATGCTGAGCCTACAAAACTATCAGTAGCTCAGTGGTGGAGCATTCACCTAGCATGCATAAACCCATAGGTTCAGTCCCCAGTACTACAAAAAAATAACCCATACATACATGTATTTTTGTAGGATATTTCTAAAAAGTGGAATCTCTCAGCAAGTAAAGGTGCTTGCTGCCAAATCTGATGATTAATAGATGATAGACAGACAGACAGATAGATAATACAAACATACATACATACATACATACATACATACATACATAGATGATAGATACATACGAAGCTGCTCTCTGAAGGGGTCTATCTATACCTCCACCAATAAGGATCATTTCTCATGGCTCTGCCTGAACTGAATATCATACCAGTAGTCCTTTTAGTTAACAAAGCAGGCATAAAGGACCAGGAGAGTCAGACTGACTTCCTCTTCTCTCCCTACCACACTCCAGAACTGAACTAAGAAAGCATTAAATACCACTGCCCTACAACATCCTGTTCTGAAGTTTGAATTCTAAGCCAGCCATGATGGCAACCCAAATCCCAGCACTTGCAAAGCTGAGGCATGAGAATTGTGACTTGGGAGGCCAGCTGGAGCAACTTATCAAAACCTCATCTCAAAAAAAAAATTCTTTTGGTCTTTTTGAGACAGGGTCTCCCTGTAGCCCCAGCTGGTCTGGTACTTGTTATGTAAACCAGGCTGGCTTCAATCTCAGAGATCCACCTGCCCTTCCTTCCCAAGTGCTGGGACTAAAGGTGTGAACCATCATGCCCGGCTTAAAAATAAAATTTTCAAAGGGTTGGAGGTATAGCTCAGCAGTAGAGCACTTGCCTACCATGAATGAGGGGCCTTGGGTTCCAGTCTGAAGCACCACCAAAAAAAAAAGGTTTGAAGCCAGGTATGGTAAGACACACCTTTAATCACAGTACTTGAGAGGCAGAGAGAGGCAGGCAGACCTCTGTGAGCTCAAGGCCAGCCTGGTCTACATAGTGAGTTCCAGGCCAGCTGGGGCTACAGGGAGACCGTGTCTCAAAAAGAAAAAAAAAAAAAAAAACAAACAAACAAACAAAAAAAACAACAACAACAAAAAAAACGCCCTCCCAAACTTCACAATTAGAACTGGGTGAAATGTATGAAATGATTTTTAAAAATTGGGAACTGATGTGTCGGTGCACAGGTAAAGTCACAGGTGTTCAGGAAACCGACACCGAAGGATCACCTGTGTCCAGGATGTGGAAACCAGCCTGGGCAACACAGCAAGACACACACACACTTTTGTTTTAAAGACAAAACCCACTGAAAGTCCATTGCGTGTTGTTGCATAGGCACAGCACTGGACTCTTGCTAAGCTGAATAACAGAGGGTTTTCCCGTGGTTTAAACTATCACGGCAGCTCAGTTGTATGAAGTCAAGGTAAAGGGAGCAGCCCATAAAGAATAACCAAAACCCATCTTGGTATTATGTTTATGTTTCCTAATAGTTTGTGAAAACTAGATTTATGATATTCTGTGCCAGCTATTTATTCGTGAATACAAACAATGACATACTTACATTCCACAGCACTCTCTTGGGCTCTGTCATTTTACTTCTACCAGTGTGGGAGTACTGGGCAGGATGTGATACCCTGACTTCACACCTGAGGAGTCTTACATATGTAGACAACTTGCCCAGAGCTACAGACAGTGAGTCAGCAGAAGAGCCAGAGCTGACTGTCACCTGAGCACTGTTCTGTTGATTCCCAAATGTTAGCACCAACCAGTAGTAGTTGTGAAGCTTGGTGTAAATGACATGAAACCTGGAGCATCCTCACGCAGATGTCCCTCAGCATTTAAAGCAACTCCATTAAATAGTGCATAATCTACACTAAAAGTGTTTGCTTGTTAGCCTCTAAACACCTTGAACTCAATTTGGATTTTTTTTTTATGTATTTCAGTATTTTCCCTGCATGTAATATGTGTGCCGTGTATGTGTCTGGTGCCTGTGGAGACCCAAAGAGGAATTGGAATTATGGATGTAGATGCTGGGAATTGAACTTAAGTCCTCTGCAAAAGCAGCAGTGCTTTTAACCTCTGAGCCATCCCTCCAGCCCAATTTGGGCTTTTTGATTTAATCAAATGTGGAAATATAAATCCCCAGCATTGGGACTCCGAGACTTCAGGGTCAAAATAACACAGTGACCATGGAACCAGGGCCTTCACTCTCGATCCTTGGCTCTGAGTTCTTGGTCTGGGATCTCTGGCTCTGTGGGAAGGGCTCATTTTCCTGTGGTGCCACTTAGAAGCCACTTGCTGATCTTGGAAAGAAGTCATTTGGTGGCACAGGTGAAGAAATAGATAAAACAGAAAGAATAGCCTGGAATCAAGAGAAAGATGCTCAGCAGGATTAGCTCCTGCGCTGAAGCACTGAGCTCCTGTTTGAGCTTCAGCTACTTATACCAGAGAACAAGCCCGTTTCCACTGTGTACGCATGCCGGCAGTGCTCAGTAGCACATAGCACATGCGCAGTAATGTTCGCTGAGTGAATGAATGAATGATCTGGGCCTGTACTCTATGCTCTGGTGCTGAAAGCTATGTGATTAAAGGGCTTCCCTGTCAATGGATGGGTGGTCCAGGTATGCCGGATTCTCTCAGCCACCAGTACATGTGGCCCCATAGCCCCGTGAATACAGATGGCTTGGATCTTCTCCCCTCACAGATGCTGAGAGAGAAGAGAGGAAGAGAAGGGAAAAAGGAAGGGATAGAAGGAGGGAGAAGAAGCATCCTGCCCTTTCCATCCCAAGCATCCCAAAGCTAGCTTCTCTCCTGTCCTTGACTTTTTTTTTTTTTTTTTTTTTTTTTTTTTTGAGACAGGGTCTCCCTGTAGCCCCAGCTGGCCTGGACTCACTCTGTAGACCAGGCTGGCCTTAAACTCACAGAGATCCACCCACCTCTGCCTCCAAGTGCTGGGACTAAAGATGTACACCACCACACCCCAGTAATCTTCTCAAATCATAAGCTAGCCCCTTTTCGGAAACTGGGCCTCTTTTGCTTCCATTGTAACTGAAACTTATTTGGGCTAGCTTAAGTCCAAGCAGGAAGGTTGTCATAGAAGCACAGGAACAGTTCTTGAGAAACTCAGTACCACAGTTGGAATTGGAGATGGGCCTAGCAGCCAGCAGGGGCTCCAGCATGAATTTAGTCCCTGCTGCTCTGGTCTTCAGCCCTCGTAGTAGCAGGTGAGCACCTGTGTGCAGACTTGGTGTCACCCAGCCGCCAAGAGATGAGCTGGCCCTGAGCGAGCCACACCTCCAAATTCCTAGGAAAGAAAATAGATTGGCCCAGGTTGGGCTACCTGGCCATCTCAGATGCAGTCTGTTGTACTTCATTATTAGGGTGTCCACAGGTTGAGGGCAGCAGTCATAGCTTAGTAAGCATTGCTGTTTATCCAAATCTCTGAAACTAGTTAGTGCCTTTAGGAAGAGTCTCAAGGGCTGGGGATGTAGCTCAGTGGCAGAGCCCTGCCTGGAAAGTGCATAGCCTAGGACAGTAGTTTTAGGGTAGGAAAAATTGAACTTTTATGGGGGGGGGTCTTTTTTGAGACAGGGTCTCCCTTTAGTCTCAGCTGGCCTGGTACTCACTATGTAAGATTATTTCAATTTTTCCTGCCCCAAGCCAGGCATGGTGGTGCACACCTTTAATCCTAGCACTTGGGAGGCAGAGGCAGGGGGATCTCTGTGAGTTCAAGGCCAGCCTGGTCTAGAGAGTGAGTTCCAGGACAGCTGGGGCTACACAGAGACCCTGTCTCAAAAAAGACCAATAAATAAAGAATAATCCCAAAGTTTTATCCACCCTTTTTTTCCTAATGTGCTGTTCTTCCCCATTTGTACAAGTAAAGGAGAAAAGGATCAGGCACACATGGAAAGTAATGAAAAGAGCACTAGGATACAGCTCACTGGTCGACCCCTTCCTACACATGCAAGGCCCTGGGTTCAGCCCCCAACACCACAGAAAAGATGACCTGAGAACTAAGTGATTAGTGGAAATGATGAGGCAGCCTATGACGGAAGAGGTGAGAGGGGAGGGGCCTCCTGCTCTGGCCCAGCATGCTCCAACCTCTGCTTTTGAAAAATAGAAAATTGCCCTACTTTCTGCCCTGTACAAAAACAGGGTATTTCTTGGAAATCCAAGGGCATCACAGACATTAGCGGTTTAATTCTCAACACTGGTTGCAAAGTAGAGTCTCGTGGAGAAAGCCTTAAGATTGACATGGGGGATGGGGTGGGAGATAGCTCTGTGTTTGAGATTAGTGGCTGCTTTTCCAGAGGACCTAGGTTCAATTCCCAACATCTGTATGGTGGCTAACAACCATCCATAACTCCAGCTCCAGGGGATCTGAAACCCTCTTCTGACTTCCTTGGACATCGTACAACAGGAGTATACTTACATATATAGAGGCAAAACACTCATACACAATAAAATTAAAAATAAAGATTGACATTGGGGTCCAAGGTAGTTAACAGAATTTGTGGGTGTGGTGGTTATGTCAGGTGTCTAATCAGTTTCCTCCTGTGATTTTAATGGGCAGCTAAGGAGGATGTCACTTATTTAAATACATGCAAGCTTAACATGTCACCTAAGTAAGGGCCATCACGGCTACTCGAGTTAAGAAAGAACCAGTGGGGAAATTGGTCCCATTTTCCAGATAGTACATTTTTTAATATGGGAAACCTGATAAGTGGTGAACTCATTATAGAACCCAAAGCTCTGGGGGCTGTGCCACTGATCTCATTAAGTATGCTGCAAATATTAATGGAGTTCTTTAAGAGCCAGTTAGGAGTGCTATCCTTCAGCAGGCTGTGCATCCCTCCAGTCCTCCTCCACTCATTTCTCCATCTTTTGCTCCTGGGTGCAGGAACTAAACAAGAAGAGGACCCAGAAGGAAATGGAGCATGCCATGCTGATCCGGCACGATGAGTCCACCCGAGAGCTAGAGTACAGGCAGCTGCGCACGTTACAGAAGCTACGCATGGATCTGATCCGTCTACAGCACCAGACTGAACTGGAAAACCAGCTGGAGTACAATAAGAGGCGGGAACGGGAGCTGCACAGGAAGCACGTCATGGAGCTCCGGCAACAGCCAAAAAACTTAAAGGTAAGTGGGAAGGAGCTCTCCAGCGCCGCATGAAGACACCTGCCACGTTTAGGACTCAGCATTACCCAGCCCAGCTCCAACAGAACTGGAACCCCAGGTGTGAGGTCCAGGGCCCCACTTAGCTAGCCAGGAGGCTTCAGGAGTCACCATCTGCCAAAGCCATGCCTCACCCTCACATGTTGTGTAACAGTGAGTATGAGGGCTAGGGAGGTGGCCAGGTCAGGAGACCTCTGCCTTGAAAGTACAAGACCTGAGTCCATCCCTTAGAACCCACATTTAAAAGCAGAAGGTGTGGTATATGTGCCTATAATCCCAGCTCTGGGAAGGTAGAGATGAGGCCTCCCTAGGGCCAGCCAGCCACCCAGCCTAGCCTTAAGACAGAACTTGTCTTAACAACATAGAGGGCTTGGTCAACAGTGACTGTGCTAAAATTGGAATGATACAAATATAAACAAGGACCCTGCTCAAGGAAGACATGCAAATTCATGGAGCAGTGTATATATATATATATATATATATAGTGTGTGTGTGTGTGTGTGTGTGTCGTCTTTTTGAGACAGGTCTCCCTGTATCTCCAGCTGGCCTGGAATTCACTATGTAGATCAGGCTAGCCTTGAACTCACAGAGATCCGCCTGCCTCTGCCTCCCAAGTGCTGAGATTAAAGGTGTGTGCCACCATACTCAGCTGCAGTCCATATTTTTTAAATAAAATGTAGAAAGCACCTGAAAAACGATACCCAAGGTTGTCCTCCTCTGACCTCTACTTGCATGTGCACACACACATACCAAAAGCATGGAGGAAGACCAGCCTGTGGTCTTGGTCCCAGGACATGAGAACACTATAAGGGCAGCAGCCATCTTGGGGGCCATTGCATATATTAGGGCTACAAAGCCATGTTCAAAGTTAGCAGAAAGAGCTTAACCGTAGTGACATCTGCCATGGAGCTAGATGGAGGAGGCCCTTTGGCACTCAGAGCCTCCAGCCCAATCCCACCAGAGCACTGTCACCAAGCTCTGAGTCCTCAGCCACCGCTCTGTGTTGGGAAGAATGGCCAGTGTTGACGGCAGCATAGATGAAGGCTCTTCTCAGTCACACCAGCCAGGTGCCTTTCTAGCCAAATCCTGGGCAAATTAGTGACCCCTTACCACCAGAAGTCCTCAGTGTGTTCAGGAGAAGACTCGTGAGCACAGAGCAGCCTGTGCTCCCACTCTCTTCCTAGCTGGAGGGCAGGTTTGATACCACCTCATAAATATAACCTCTTAATGCAAAAAAAAAAAATGCAAACTCACTTTTCTCTGAAATCTGGTAGGAACAGGTTAGAATGAACAGCACTGGCCAGATGTTCTTCTTTATTAATGACACAAGGAAACACTTTGTAAGGCAAGTCAGGGAAGAGCTCACTATATGTGTGCACAGGCACAAACTCACACACACAAAAAGGAAAGAAAAACAGCAAGGACTGTGAGGAGACTATGAAATTAATTGCCAACCTTTTAACAAACTTCATAATGTTCCACAGTCTAATTAGAACACTCACTCCCCCCCCATGCTACCGTCAGTCTTTTTGTAAATTCAAAATTACCTCCATTCATTTAATAGAACACCAAAGCATTGGTAGAGTTAAATCTGGTCAGTATCAACTGTGTTGTTTTCTTTATCTTTGGCTGTTGGGTGGGCTACCTGAACCACATATAAAGACTGACATGTCTATCTTTATTTTTCTCTTTGTCATTCTACCAGGCCATGGAAATGCAAATTAAAAAACAGTTTCAGGACACTTGCAAAGTACAGACCAAACAGTATAAAGCACTCAAGAATCACCAGTTGGAAGTTACTCCAAAGAATGAGCACAAAACAATCTTAAAGACACTGAAAGACGAGCAGACGAGAAAACTCGCCATTTTGGCAGAGCAGTATGAACAGAGCATAAATGAAATGATGGCCTCGCAAGCGGTAAGTGGGGAGGGTGGTGCCAGCCTTCAAGAGCTGTGGGAGTCAAGAAAATTCAAGATCCGGCCTTTGGTTCCCAAGCTGCTTCTTGCACAAATTTAGGATATATTGGTGGTTTCCTTTCCTGCCTGAGGAACAGAGGAAGTGACGACGTTGAATAAAGCCAAGCCCGTGCGGATACTCGCTGGAGTGTGTCTTATAAGATGGAGCTCAAAGAATGGCACGCCAGTCCAGCCCGGTGGCACATAGGGAGGGCAAGATGGGATGGATACTACGTGTGTATATGTACTTGTTCACTGAGGTTTACCAGCCACCACCCCAACTAATGTCAGGCACCAATGAGTAAGATGTGGGCCCTGTCCCTGCCGAGCTCACAGTCAAACCAGGACACACACAGATGCCTTTGCTCAATAAACTCTAGCTAAGCCTCTGTGTCCAGCACTGGGCTGGGCTGGGCTCCAGACACAGTGGGAGCTAGCGGGGGTGGGGGGGTGGGGGGTGGAGGGGTGGGGGGCTGCGGGGGTGTCTCATGTTGTGTCAGGGAAGCCAGGAAATCAAACCATTGAACAGTACTATAACCCAGCTCTGTAAGTGCTTAGATGCAGGGGTGCTGGGGGCCATGAGGTGACAAGAGGGAACAGGCCTGGGGAAGCCAGGAGGCCTAACTAAAGCAAAGCAGACTGGACCTCTGTAGGCAAAGGCCCCCTGATGACAGTCTGTCTTAGGCTCACAGAGCTGAAGGGTGAGCCCAGCCTTCAAGAAGAATTGGGCTAGGCGTGGTGATACATATTTGTGATCCCAGCACTCAGAAGACTGAGGCAGGAGGATTGTGAATTCCAGGCCAGCCTGAGCTATATAGTGGGACAGTCTCACAAAAACAAAGGCTGGGGATGTAGTTCATTGGTAGACCCAGTGCATCAAGCCCTGTTCCATCCCTAGCACTGTGAAAAAGCAGGCAGGAAGTGGGAGGAGGGAGGGAAGAGAGGGAGGAAGGAAGGAAGGGAGGAAGGGAGGAAGAGGAGAGGGAAGAAGGGAGGGGAGGGAGCAAAAGGAAGGAAAAGAAAAGGAAGTGTTCTGGGAACCTGGATGCACCACTCTTGTCAGGCTCCCAGGCTAGCCCCCTCCTGGTGCTCACATCCTAGGGCACCAGTGTGTTGGTAAGCCAGGGATGGAGCTTGTCAGATAATTTAGTGAGCGTATCCCAAGGAGGCATGTCTTAAAGACCAATGGTTTACTAAAAGTTAGTCCTAGCAGGCGCCCACGGCAGGAGGGCACCAAGTAAGCCACTGCCACGGCAGGAGGGCACCAAGCTCTTTTTGGGGGGGGGGGTCAGAGCCTTCTAATCAGGAAATGAGTCATTATTCTCTAACCATGGAGATCCACTGACACCTATTTAAGAAGAAAAGTAAAGCCTGGCAGGTGAGGTAGTAGTCCCAGCACGAGCTCAAAGCCAGTCCAGTCTACTTAGCCAGTTCCAGGCCAGCAGGGGCTACAGAGAAACCCTGTCTCAATAAGACCAAAAGTAAGAGGGTGGGATTTGTGCAGTAGAATGGTATTGGTATTACTGTAGCAAACACAGATTAAAAAAGAGATACCTAAGGATGCTACAAAATAAAAGTAATAAAATAATATTAATAAAGATCTGAAATAAGAGAAAGCATGCTGGGTCAGCTTCAGTGGTCAAGTGGGTACTTATGAGTCCTGGGCTCCACCCACAGCATCAGAGGGAGGAGGCATGCAAATGGAGATGGTGAGGGCGGGGTTGAGAAACACTTGTGGGTGCAGTAGGAAGTGGGTTTGAGTTGGATGTTGGCATTTCACTGGAGTAGTGATCATTTTAACAAAATAGAATGGAAGGAGGAGTGAATCCAGATGCCTGGGAGGGTGGTCAGAGCCATGGAAGTGTCCATGTGGCTCAGATCTGTGGCTCAGAAGGTTGTCCACTATTAAAGACAAACAGTTCCACTCCTTTACCATATAGGGGCAGCTGTAACTGTGAGGAGTGAGATCTATAAATGACAGGATGGGATTAGAGAGGGGCTGAGGACAGGATCTGATAGATGAGATCAAAGAAGATGAGCACCCAAAGCCTGGAGGGGACCAGGAGATAGCGAGTCCAGCTGCAGGGTCAAGGCTCTCAATGGTTCATCTGCGCAGAGGCCGCCCAGAGCAGCAAACCTGGGGGCTCCCTGCATCCAGCAGTGGCCTTGGCCATTGTAGTAGAGCCATGAGAACGGGAGACATTCTTGTACATCAAAAGGGTGACCTGGGCAGGTAGCTGGTTTGGTAGAGTGCTTGCCTAGCGTGCATGAGGCTCTGGGACCTGGCACCGTGGCCGTGATCCCAGGACTTGAGAGGCAGAGGCAGGAGGATCACAAATGCAAGGTCATCCTTGTCCACATAGCAAGCTTGAGGCCAGCCTGAACTACATGAAACTCTGTCTCAAAAATAAATACTGCCCAAGATATGTCACATGAGACATCTTTCCCACCCTAGTGAGCGGAGGCAGACAAAGACCTGTAACAAGAGGGGAGACAGTTAAAGGATGCTTCAGCCAACAGCCAGAGGCTCAAATGGTCCTAGACTGAGGATGAGCGCTGTGACACTCATTCATTAATTCATCCATCTGGCAAGTATTAATGGGTGCCTGCACTGAGCCCTGGGCATCCCAGGATGCCATAATAACTAAGACATGTCCTCCCAGAATGTATGAGAATGGAGGACCATTGGGGAACGGCCGCTTCACATGTGGTAGACCACGGCAGCAATGGAGCTGGAAAGGCTAGCCTGGTTTGCAGAGGCAGTGGCAGCCTCTCCACCTCAGTTATCTAGGCTGGGGAGCTGCAGGTGCAGAGGAAAAGACCCCCTTGAAGAATGTTAAGCTTCAGTTCTTTAGGGAATGTCCAAAGCCTGGAGAGGTCTAGCGTGGGAATAAGACAAAGGGGGTACACAGGTGCCAGGTCACAGGGAGGCTTGAAGGCTTTCAGAATATTCATCTTTAGCCTCACAGCAGTAGACTGAAGAGTGTTGAGAAGGGAACCTAGTATCAGATTTCTGCTCGGGGACCATCACTTGGGACATACATAGAATCAGTCATGTTGACTGATGATGCAGCTGCCCTTACCTGGGTGGAGTGAGGGAACTGTGGCTCCACGAGAGATTGAATACTGGGACAAGGAGAGTGATGACCATGCTTGAAAACCAGGCAAGAGGTCCAGTGGAGAGTGGTTGGTGACAGGGTAGGGATGCAGGAGGAGGCCTGAGCAGGAATTCAAGCTTCTGGGTTGAGGTTAATAATAGGTAAGGGTGCCTTTTACTTGTGTGACAAAATGGCCATGGAACAGTCCATGGAAAGAGGAAGTAGGAAAGTTGAGTTCCTCGTGGTCCTGTTGAGCGCCTGGGAAGCGGCTGGGTGAAGCTTTCTCTAGTGACAGACAGGCACAAGAAGCCAAAGGGGAAAAGAGAAGAGTGGGGCCCCCGCCTCTGGAGGGGAGGGTGAAATGTGCCTCCCTCGGCATCAGATGGTAAGTGATTTGCAGGCGAGGAGAGCCCTGGATAAAGTCCCTAAAACACAGCTGGAAAGGGGCAAACAGCGGGCAGGGGAAGGAAAAGGGGGAAAGAGGGAGCATCCCATGGTTAGCAGCAAGGTATTTCCAGGAAGGGGCCCGTCCACAGTGGCAGTGCTGCTGGGAGGTGAGCTCAGATAAGGGCCACTCACAGAGACCAGATGACTGGTGACCTGAGTGTGAGCGATTCAAGTCAAAGAAGGTCAGACTGGAACGAGGGCAGAGTGAGAGCTAAGAAGCAGAGAGAGAGGGGACGGGAACCTACTGGATGGGATTCCTATCGTTTTCGTTTATATTTTGCTTTGTTGACAGGATCTCTTATAGCCCAGGCTGGCCTGAAAGTCACTAAGGAGCCAAAGATGACCTCCAACTTCTGATCCCCACCTCCATCTGCCAGTTGCTGGGTTTACAGGCATGCCCAGTTTATTCAGGCTAGGAATGGAATCCAGGGCTCGTGCATGCTAGACAATGCTCACCAATCCTGTCTGATCCCTGGTTAGCCAGCAGATCTATCTGGTCATTCCTGGCCTCTGCAGCAAGTATCCAATGAGCACGTGTCACGTAAGATGGGGAGGGCACAGAGTGAGGAATTCAGATCGAGAGAAGGACAACACCTTCCCTCAAGACAGAGGAGAGGTCAGATTAGGAACGTCCATCACACTGTCCATTGAGGGCCTCGTGGAATCAGTCCTTGTAACCCTTTAAGGTAGTTACTGTGAAACTCTGTTCCTATAAGCATTCCTCATTTCCTGTGAGAACCCGAGGCTCACTGAAGGAAGGCCATTTGGTTTAGCTAGCACTTAGGGCAGGACTTGGCAGATCTTTTCTATAGGAGTCAGATCACAAATGTCAGCAGCTTTATAGACCCTGGGGTGTCCATCTCTAGCCAGCCTGCTACTACTGTAATCCAGAAGCGGCTGGAAGTGATGAGTGTGCTTGTGTGCCCCAATAAAACTTTATTTATAAACACAGACACCAGCCACATTTGACCTGTGGGCTGCAGCATTCCAGTTCCTGGTTGGAGGGGGCCCATATCACTACTAAGTACTAGAACCCGAACTCTAAACCATCTTGGGAGGAGCTTGTGAGCTGTAAGCCAAACAACTTTCTCTTCTGTTTAAGCCACTGTAGAAAGCAAACATGGTACTTGCCTGTATTATAAACTTTTTAGTAGATTGTTATAACTACGATAAATTCCAGATTCTGGAATTCACCTGAATTATTTTTGGTTTCTAGCACGGGGAGTCCTGTTAGAGCTGGCACAGAGCAGCGTGACTGACAGTAGCTGAGTGCCAGAAGCAGAAGGGGAGGGTTGGGATGTAGCACAATGGTGGAATGCCTGTCTGGTGCGAAGGAGGCCGGGGGCTTCATCCGCAGCATCAGGAGAAAAAGAAAATGGTGGTGTACGTCTGTAACCCCAGCACTTGGGAGGTAGATACAGGAGGATCAGAAACTCAAGGTTATCCTTGGCTACATAGCAAGTTCAGGGCTAGCCTGGGCTACATAATTCCTTCTCTTCAAAGAAGGTACAGATATTTCAATGGTCTAAGTTGCCCATACTATGATCCTCCCCACCATTTGCCTAGGGCTTGTAGCAAGATTCTTCAGAGTAGAGAAAGACTAGGCTGTCATTTCTTTCCTGGTAAGGAACCTCTCAGATCATAAGGAATCAATCGTAAGCAGTCCAGCCTGCAAGCCATGGTATATTCTGAAATCATATTTTGACCAGTCTGGCTGCAGACCGACTGTGTGTCTGAAAACCCTGCCTGCCTTCTCCAATGAGAAGATGACTGTCTGGCCTCTCTAGTGGATTTTAGCATAGACTGCTTAGTGTGGATTACTAGGAGGTATCCTAGAAATATGATGACATAATTTAGTTTATACCCATTTAATCTCCAAAGCATGTAAGGCCTAAGGAAGGTGCCCTGCCAGTACCCTTCCAGACAATGCCACGTAGCATTCCAGAAGTCCTTTCTCACTCTGGATGCTGTAATGCATTGTTAACTCTCACAATAGTAAAGTGAAGAATGACAATACTGGGAAGTGGCCTGTAGACATGTGCAGAGAAACTCAGGGTACCTAAGCTTTCTAACTCCAGGACTCTGACCTCAGTGTTCCCAGCCCAACTGGGAGGCTGCTGTGGTGACATGCCCCAACCCAGGACTTGGGCCACCTTCTGTCCTGCTAATGCATTCACCCCTGCGGGCTAGACCTTGGCATTTCTGGAGGTAGGCTGGCCCATCTTGAAAGAGCTGGGCATCTTGGTGTGAAACACAAAGTTCAGGCACAACTAGAAGCAAAGAGAACTGGGCCAGGCTGGGTTTAGCATCTAGATTCCATTATTTCAAAGCAAAATTTCCCCTGCCTGGAGGTTATAGGCTGCCCTCCAGGAAAGAGATTTTGAACCCTAGTGTTCTGGACTGGCCAGAGCAAAGGGCCTTTGTATAGCAACATCCAGCATGACTTAATTGACAGTAACAGCTACCATAGTGTGGTCTTCAAGTTGTGTGGAAACTGAATTCATTTCTAAAACACTAAGCAGATCTAAATGGTTTTTTTTGTTGTTGTTGTTAAAGGTATTTCAATATGGACATGGTCTTGTCAAAACCAGAATAATGATAGCAAATATTGTTTATTGAACATTTATGTTGCATGGAGTCCTGTGCCTAGGATCTTATACAGATTCTTTCATTTAAAACTTAGGCCAGCAAGGTATGGTGACACACAGCTTTAATCTCAAGCAGAGGTAGGTGGATCTCTGTGAGTTCCAGGCCAGTCTGGATAGCTGGGGCTACAGGAAGACCCTGTCTCAAAAAGAAAAAAGAAAAAAAAAAGACAATCTTAGTAAGAATTATTATTGATGTTTTCTTGAAAAAGAGAGAAGACCAAGAGAGGCTGAATAATTGTCAGGGCGCCACATTGAAGTTGATGGCTGGGCCAGGCCTCGAGCTCAGCAGTTCATCTCCAGAGGTCATGGGCTTAGTCACTGACTCTGGTAACATTCCTGGCACCTGCTGCTGGGACCTCTGACCACAGATGTTCTTGGGACTTTGCAGCCTCCAAGGCAGACTTCACTGCTTCTGCTCCTAATGCCCCCAGACTTTGTTCTTCCAAGTCAGCCTGTCTCCATCCCCAGGGTAGCGAGCACAGGTTGCATTACAGCATGTGTCTTCTGTACCCACAGTTACGGCTAGACGAGGCTCAAGAGGCAGAGTGTCAGGCCTTGAGACTACAGCTTCAGCAGGAGATGGAGCTGCTCAATGCCTACCAGAGCAAAATCAAGATGCAGACAGAGGCCCAGCACGAGCGCGAGCTGCAGAAGCTGGAGCAGAGGGTGTCTCTGCGCAGAGCACATCTGGAGCAGAAGGTAGGTAGCTTGTGGGGGTCCTACAGTAGGGCTCCAAGAGCCTTCCCTACTGACCAAGGGTCAACTCAGTGCCTGTGTCCTCCGAGTACTGATGAGAGGCAGGCATTGCCCCCAGGCCTGGGCCACAATGCCAAAGCTCAGAAAGGTTCTATAACTAAGCATTTCTTCCGCTTCACTGAGAAGCCCTCAGCCTCCCAGATGGTTGACATCACTTGTGAAAGAACCACGAGCCACCAGCATGGCTGTCCAGTAGCCTGAGAAAATCAAGTGCAACTGGATTTTCCAGCAGTTTCAGGCAGAACCACCAGCAAGGCTCTTTAAATAAGAATGGAGATGAAGGGAGGCTGATATTGCCACATAGTAGAAATATTCCTGCCCTAGACAGTATTCTGGAAACAGTAACATAAAACATCTCAAAGCAGGGGCTGAGGGGATGGCTCAGTGGGTAAGGTGCTTGCTGTGCAAGCATAAGGACCCAAGTTTGATCCCCAGCACACATATTAAAAAAGAAAAAGAAAAAAAAAAAAAGCAGAGGCTGGAGAAATGGCTTAGTGGTTAAGAGCAAAGAGCAATTAGTCCTCTTGTAGAAGGTCTAGATTCAGTTCCTAACACCCATATCAGGCAGCTGAGAACCACCTACAACTCCAGTGTAAGAGATTCTGACCCCTCTGGCCTCTGCAGTGACTGTATGTACATGGTGCACATAAACTTACTCAGGTAGACACACACATAACTAAAAATAAATAATTTTCAAACCAGGAGTGGTGGTGCATAATTGTAATCCCAGCACTTGAAAAGCAGAGCTGGGCGGACCCTGGGCTCACTGGCCAGGAAGCCTAGCCTGCTTGGCCACTAAGAGGCCATTAACAAACAAAGGAGATGGTGCCTGAGGCTTCCACATGTGCATGCTCACACGCACACATACGTGCAACATCTCAGAGTTGGTGACATCTCTGTGTCTAGCCTCTCTTTCTTCCACTCCTCCCTAGACCGCGCAGCAGCCACTTTCCCTGCTACTGTTCAGAACTAAATTCCTACAAGCAAGGGAGGCCCAGATGCTTCTTGGGAAAACCATACTGGCTCATCACAGGCACCGGGTGTCCTTGGGCTCCTCCCAAGCCACTTCCTGCTGAGGAAGGACCCTGACCTAGATCAGCCCGGGCTCTGGCTTGACAGCGCTGGCCCCACCCGACCCAGCATTTTATCCTTTGTAGCAAGTTCAAAACATAATGGATAAAATCCAAGACTCTTATCACCAGCCTTCTGGTTCGAAGGGTCTCGATTCCTTCCCACTCCTTTGTGTGTCCTGGTTCCCCCTTCTGTGTGTGTCTGGTCACCTCTCCTGTGTGTGTCTAGCTCCCACCACCACCCTCAGGGGTCTAGGCTCCCTTAGGCTCTGGCAGGCTTGCACTCAGGCCCTCTCCCTGTGCATGTTGCAGATTGAAGAGGAGCTGGCCGCCCTGCAGAAGGAACGCAGTGAGAGAATCAAGATCCTCCTAGAAAGACAAGAGCGAGAGATGGAAACGTTCGACGTGGAGAGCCTCAGAATGGGATTCGGGAATTTGGTCACATTAGATTTTCCTAAGGAGGACTATAGATGAGATTAAATTTTTTTGCCATTTACAAAAAAAAAAA
>VZQC01007418.1:184666-229250 GCA_009823505.1 Rhizomys pruinosus | reverse complement strand
GAGTAATGGGAACCAAAGCCCGGGTCCTCTGCAAGAGCAGCCAGTGCGCTTAGCCCCCGAGCCATCTCTCCAGCCCTCAAATTTTTAAAAAATTTTAAAGCAAAGCTTTGGAGAAGGCAGGAGAAGCCAGTATTTGAGAAGGTCCTTGTGCTGGATAGCTTTAGTGTCACCTTGACACACCTGGGTTGAGGGAGCCTCAGTTGGGGATTTGGCTCCATTGGATTGGCCTGTGGCCACATGTGTGGAGTATTGTCTTGATGGTCGAGCAGTGTGGGAGGGCCCAGCCCACAATGAGTAGTGCCACCCTGGGCAGGTTGTTGTGTACCGTATAAGAAGGCAGGCTGGGCATGAGCCAGAAGAGCAAGCCAGTGAACAGCACTCCTCCATGGCCTGTGCTTCAGCTCCTGCCTCCAGGTTCCTGCCCTGAGTTCTTGCCTTGGGCTCCCTGAGAACTGTGGCCCAGGAGATGTAAGCTGAATAAACCCTTTCCTCCCCAAGTGGGTGTTTGTCAAAGTGTTTTGTCACAGCAATGGAAGACAAACTAGAACAGTCCTATTATAATGTATATCCCTCCAGTATCTGAGAGGATCCTGTTGTACTGTAGATCCCTCCAGTATCTGAGAGGATTCTGTTATACTGTAAATCCCTCCAGTATCAGAGGATCCTGTTGTACTGTAGATCCCTCCAGTATCTGAGAGGATCCTGTTATACTGTAGATCCATCCAGTATCTTAGAGGATCCTGTTATACTGTTGATCCCTCTAATATCTGAGAGGATCCCATTATACTGTAGAGTCCCTCCAGTATCTGAGAGGATCCTGTTATACTGTAGATCCCTCCAGTACGTGAGAGAATCCTGTTATACTGTAGATCCCACCTCTCACATCTCTTCTCACTAGAATAATTTTATATGAAAAATACAACTTGGAAAATACAGTTTGAAGATCAGGACACTCTCCTCCCCTGGATCTGCAATCCTCAGACATTCAAAATAGTTTTTGTTTGTTTTCCTAATGAATTTAAGGCTGGGCTAGTTGGGTCTCACTGGCCATGTTGAAACCACATGCAGTGTTAATTTCATTTTTACAGATTTGTCCTCCTGTCTGCTAGATAAGTACATTACCATTGACTTAGAACCCTCACCCCCACATTGCTCCTTCCAGGGAAGACCCAGAAGTCATTCTTGTATCCTAAGGGTCAGCTGTCACATACAAATGTGACCTGTTCACTTCATTATGATCAACCCAATCAGACAAAGTAGTTACAAAATAGTCTTCAACATGTGTTAACCCTTCCATAAAACCTTTGACAACAACCACCCAGCCTTGTAGCAGCTCAGTTCATTAGTTTCTGTATTAGCTGCATCTGAACGTGGTAGTGGAGAGGCTGCGAAGATGGTACAGCTGAGATCTGGGGTGTCTCCCAAAGGCCAGTCAGTGTGGCGACTCCCCAGTCTGTGCTCCTGTGGGGAAGATGGAAGCTTTAGAAGGCAGGACTCACAGGAAGGAAGTTGGGTCATTAGGGGTATGATCTTGAAAAGGATCATGAGACCCTGACCTCTTCCTCTCTTTGCTTCCTGGCTGCCAAACAGGTGTCCTCTGTCCCATGCTCTGTTCCACCAGGCCCAGAGCCACACAGGCATCTGTGGATGAAAACTGAGCCAAAGAAACCTTTCTTCCTTTTAAGTTGATTATGTCAGGTATTTTGTTATGCTAACAGCAAGTTCGTCCTATTCATTCGTTGAAGACTAGATACTGTGTTGCAGGCTTCTGCTTACCATGTCATGGAACACCACCCCAGCATTTGACAAATGAAGAAAAAACTCAGGGTTGGTGGCAACTGGGGAATCTGACTTGAGACGTATCTGACTTCAGAATTCACAACCCAGACAAGTCTCCAGCAAAGCGGAACAACCCTGTAGTCTTCCACCCAGTTCTCTCTGTGATGACGAATGCCTAGCCAGCCTGTGACAAAGCTTTAAGTCTGTGATGTTGCAGATGCTTTTATAAAATGTCCTTCACTGCAAATCGCAATGATGTGTTCAGGGGACACCTGCCAAGGGATGGACCATCTCGCACAGACTGAGTCTGCATGGTCTTCTCAGACCTGTGTGAAGATGTAGTAGGAAAGGCTAGACCTAGGAACACAGCCAAAAGCAGGTGCGTGGGCTGGGGCAAGGCTACATGGTACAGCACCTGTACAAGGTGCTGGGTTCCATTCCCAGCGCCATAGAAACAGGCAGAAAACAACCCAGGTACAAAAGAGGAGCAAGAGAAGCCAGGGCTCTCCATCTTCAGCGCCTACTAAAGTCCCCTGTGTTAAAAAGATTATGAAAACCTGGGTATGGTGGTGCTCACCTTTAATCCTAGCACTCGGGAGGCAGAGGCAGGTGGATCTTTATGAGTTCAAGGCCAGCCTGGTCTACAGAGTGAGTTCCAGGACAGCTGGGGCTACAGGAAGACCCTGGCTCGAAAAGACCCCCCCCAAAAAAAAGATTATGAAAACAGGTTTAGGGGCCAGTGAGATGGCTCAGTAAAGGTGCTTGCTGTCAAGACTGATGACCTGAGTTCAATCCCCAGAACCCACATGGTGAGAGGGAAGATAACCAACTCTTGCAAGTTATCCTGTGACTGTTACATGTGTACCATGGCATGTGCACATCTACTATATAGATACCTAGATTAGATAGATCTAGATCTAGATATATAGATAAAGATGGATAGACATGGATATATTGATACATATTATATATACAGATATATAGATATAATATTGGGGTTGGAGAAATGGTTCAACAGTTAAGAGCACTTGCTATTCTTGCAGAGGACCGGAGTTTGGTTCCCCACACCTATGGGGGACAGTTTACAACCACCTGTAACTACAGCTCCAGGGAACCTGACACCCTCTGCTGGCCTCCAAGGGTACTGCGCACATATATACACAGACACAGACATACACACATAATTAAAAATAAAAATACTGGGTTTTTTTTGGTCTTTTTGAGACAGGGTCTCCCTGTAGCTCCAGCTGTCCTGGAACTCACTATGTAGACCAGGCTGGCCTTAAACTCACAAAGATCTGCCTGCCTCTGCCTCCCAAGTGCTAGGATTAAAGGCGTGTGCCACCACACTCAGCAAAAATAAAAATACCTTGTTAAAAATAGGATTTTTTTCCAACCTTTTTGAGACAGGCTCTCCCTGTAACCCCAGCTTGGCTGGAACTCGATATGTAGACTAGGCTGACCTTCAACTCACAGAGATCCACCTGCCTCTGCCGCCTGAGTGTTAAAAATAGGATAGGGACTGGAGATGTAGCTTAGCAGGCATAGTTCTTCCTTATCATGCACAAATCCCTGGGTTCTGTCCTAAGCATGGCACAATTGGGCAGCTGTGGTACACCCCAGTAATCCCAGCATTGGGAACGTGGATGCTAGGGGATCAGACGTTTGAGTTTGAGGCCAGCTTGGGATACATAACAGCCTGTCTCTAAAATAATTAAGCCAGGTATAGTAGTGTATTCCTTTAATCCTGGCACTTGAGAAGCAGAGGCAGGCAGATCTCTGTGAGATTGAGACCAGTCTGGCCTACATAGAAGTCTGCCCTGCTGGGGCTACAGGAAGACCCTGTCTCAAAAAAATACATACATACATACACACATATAAACACATCTTTTTAAATATGCCGGGCATTGTGGCGCACGCCTTTAATCCTAGCACTTGGGAGGCAGAGGCAGGCGGATCTTTGTGAGTTCAAGGCCAGCCTGGTCTACAATGTGAATTCCAGGACAGCTGGGGCTACAGGGAGACCCTGTCTCGAAAAGACCAAAAAAATTAAAAAAATAAATAAATAAATAAATATACTCTAAGAGCCGGGCGTGGTGGTGCACGCCTTTAATCCTAGCACTCAGGAGGCAGAGTCAGGGTTCTCTAAAGAAACAGAAGCAACAGGACGAATATATAGCTATATACAATTTATTGATTTGCTCACATGACAGAGTTCAAGGAGTCCAACAGTAGCTGCTCCGCACTGGAGAGGCTGAGAATCCAGGGAAATGCTCAGTCTGCAAGGCTGGATGTCTCAGTAGTCCTAATCTGGTGCTGAAGGCCCGATGGATTCCAGGAGATCTGCCGGTCTCAGTACACGCTGGGATCTGAAGGGTTGATCACAGCAGCAAAACAAACTCACCAGTGAGAGAGAGGCAAGCCGCAGGAAAAAAGGGACCAGATCCCTCTGGCATGGCCTTTAATACTGCCTACCAGCGGAAGGTAACGCCCACATTTGAAGTGGGCCATCTGGGTTGAGGTAGTCCAATCCGAACATCCTTTTTCTCTTATTTGTTCCTTAGTCCAGTCAAGTCGACACCCAGGATTAACCATCACATGGATCTTTGTGAGTTCAAGGCCAGCCTGGTCTACAGAGTGAGTCCCAGGACAGCTGGGACTAAAGGGAGACCCTGTCTTGAAAAGACCAAAAAAAAACCCAATAATAATAAAATAAATAAATATACTCTAAGATATTTTTTAATATTTTTATTAAAGTTTTGTGCATTTCATACATCATTTCTCAGTCCAATATAGACTCATCTCCCCTTCCATGTCCCCCACCCCACCTGAGTTCATGCATCCTGCCATACCTTCCCTGTACCTTTTTCTGAGTCTTTTCAAAGTTTTTCAAAGCAGAGGATTATTGTCCTTGGGAGATGAGTCAGTTCCCTGTCCCAGTTCCTCTGCTGTTGTTGTTCCCTCCAATCTGTATTGCTTGCTTCAACATATGCATATATACATATATATATATATATATCTCACCTATACTAAAATTATATAATCTGTAAACAAACTGTATGTTATTTCCATATCGTATTTCAGGATTCACACTTTTCCTTTTTAAATTTACATTACTTCAAAATATGCCTACACACCCTCTACCCATATACCAAGATTACAAAATCTGAAAATAAGTGGTGATTTAATTCTAGAGCCTGTTAAGGGATTTACATTATAAGAACACTGTTGCTTTCAGGGAAAGGGGAATGTAACATTGACGTTGCTGTTTGCCTTACAACTAGGTACTTGGCGCTGGCATCCACAGATGAGGGATACCATTTGTTGTTTGTTTTTCTGGGACTGTGTTACTTTACTTAGCATAATATCTTCTAGTTCCATCCATTTACCTGCAAAGCTCATGATGTCTTTCTTTACTGCTGCATAGAACTCCATTGTGTAGATGTACATTTTCTCTATCCACTCGTTTAAACACATTTTTTTAAATTTTATTTTTGTATGTGTAAGAATGTACTGTCTGCATGTAGGTTTGTGCACCCATGTCGTGCAATGCCGCGGAAGTCAGAAGAGGGTCTCAGATTCCCCTGGAACTGGAGTTCTCCTGGAATTGGAGTTACAGACGGTTCTTAGCCGCCAAGTGGGTGCTGGGGATCGAACCCGGGTCCTCTGCAAGAGCAGTAGGTGCTCTTAACTGCTAGGCTATCTCTCCAGCCCCTTAAACACATTTTTTAATATATTTATTTAATGTATATGAATGTATTGCCTCCATGAATGTAAGTGTACCCATGTCATGCAGTGCCCATGGAGGTCAAAAGGTGTTAAATCACCTGCCCCCATTAATTGCCATGTGAGTTCTGGGAACCAAATTTGGTTCCTCTCCCAAGAGCACCCAGTGCTCTTAACTGCTGAGCTATCTCTCCAGTCCCTAAACACAGACACAAAGGCAATAGAAATTTGACCCTGGAGTAGCAGGGGGGACATAGCACACCTAGGAAAGGTACTGAAGCGTACTGTGAAGGTGATCAGACTATTGGCAAAGAGAGTGGGAAGGAAAGCCCATGACAGTGGGTGTGAAGGGCCAATCAGGAAGCTGCCTGGCCGGTTCCTAGAACGGGGAGGCAGCCTCTCAAGACTCAGTGAAGCCAAGAGGCACAGGGGAGTCAGGAGCCAAAAGCCCCTGGGGCCTGTGGAGGATCTGTCCTCTGTCCCAGGAGCAGCTGCAAAGTACTGAGGGCTTCTCAGTAGATGCTGAGGTTGCTTGCCTTGACACCAGTGTCATCCAGCCCTGGGAGCACTTGGCTTTACGAACTGCAGGGGCAGCAGCTGGCCTGTTTTTTTGAGAGTTGATCTCATCAGACTTTGATTCAGGAATTCCAGAGTGGTTGACATGACATACATCCCCTTCTGCATGACATAAGAATGACAGGCACTTCCCAGATTCCAACCTCAGAAATATTATATCATGGGAAGGCAAGATAGCTCATTGGATAAAGGCAGCTTGCTGTGCATGCCTGGTGAACTGAGTTCAATCCCCAGAACCCACATAACAAGTGGAAAGTGAACCTACTGTGATGGTTAATGTTGACAAATTGCCAAGACCTAGAATCAAATGCTGGAAGAAAGACTCTGGGTGTGTCTGCCAGGTATTTTCTACAGTAGTTAATGGAGGTGGGAAGCCCTGACCTGACTGTGGGCATATCAAGCCTTGGACTAGGATCCTGGACTGAAAAGGAGAAAAAGTGAGCTGGGTGTGTTGGCGCACACCTTTAATCCTAGCACTCAGGAGGCAGAGGCAGGCGGATCTTTGTGAGTTCAAGGCCAGCCTGGTCTACAGAGCAAGTTCCAGGACAGCTGGGGCTACAGGGAGACCCTGTCTCAAAAAGACCAAAAAAGAAAAAGGAGAATGTGAGCTGAGGCCCTGCATCCGTCTGTTTACTGACTATATTCCCAAGACTAGCTGTCTTCGGCTCTGCCTTGCCTTTCCCACCAGACTGTGCCCACCACCCAAGACTGCAGTAAACCCTTTCCCCCCTTAAGTTTCTTTTGTCCATTTTTGGGGGTTTGGTTTGGTTTTGTTACAAAAACCAGAAAAGTAACTAATACTCTAGAGTTCATTCCAAACCCTCATGTCATACTCCTGGAAACAGCCCCAGGCTTATGTGCTTTGTTCCTATAATGTCAACATCCGGCTCAATTGTTTTTCAGTTAATTCCAACACTTCATTCTGCTGTTTGCCGACAACCCTGTAGTGTGAGTGGGGCAGAGTGACCCCACATCCCCATCTTTTTAAATTTTTATTTAAATAACTTATTTGTATTATGTGTATGAGTGTTTGCCAGAACAGAAGTGCACTATACGCCTGCAGTGCCCAGAGTTCAGAAGAGAGCATTGCATCCCCTGGAACTGGAGTTATGGATGGTTGTTAGCCCCCATGTGGGTGCTGGGAACCAAACCTGGGTCCTTTGCAACAGCAGCCAGTGCTCTTAACTGCTGAGCCATATCACATTGTAGACACATGCCCACAAGCCATAGCACACATGCAGAAGTCAGAGGACAACTTTCCAGTCTTTCTCTTCTTCCATCATGTGGGTTGACCCAGAGAGCAAGCTCAGATTGTCTGATTTAGATGCAAACCCCTTTATCCACTTATGGCCCCTTCTTACACCTGTTTAGACAAGGAAGAGGATCATAGTTCCTAATTCATCCTATAACTTTTAAAAAAATATTTTTTGTGTATGAGTGTACTGTTCACATATTTTGTGTATAAGCGTACCTGTGTCATACAATGTCCAAGGAGGTCAGAAGAGGGCGTTGGGTCCTCTGGAACCGGAGTTACAGAAAGTTGTTAGTTGCCACGTGGGTGTTGGGAACTAAATTTGGTTCCACTGCCAAGAGCAGCCAGTGCTGCTAACTGCTGAGCCATCTCTTCAGGCCCCTCCAGGCCATGGCAGTACACACCTTTAGTCCCAGTACTCAGGAGGCAGAGACAAGCAGATCTGATTTCCAGGCCAGTCTCATCTACACAGCAAATTCCAGACCAGCCAGCTACATTGATGAGGCCCTGTCTGGGGAGATGGCTTAGGAGTTAAGAGCACTGGCTACCCTTGCAGAGGACCCAGGTTCAATCCCCAGCACTCACATGGTGGCTAACAACTGTCTGTAACTCCAGTTCCAAGGGAATCTGATACCCTCTTCTGATCTCTGTGGGCATTACAAAACACAGATGCACTTATACACATGCAGGCAATATACTTATACACACAAAATGAAAATACTAATTAAAAAAAAAAAACAGTGCCAGTTCTTAGATGGCGGCTGTGGTAGACAACCTGGACAGGGCATGGGAGGCCGAGCTTCAGCTTTGGCGCCAGGCACACAAGCACTGCCAAGCTGTGAACAACCCTCACAGACCCGTGTCTGGAACACTTCTTCCCTAGGTGCTGGTGCTGTTTGGGAAGGATACAGAATAGTCTGGAGTGGCACCTGGCTAGAGAAGGCCAGCCAGCGTTGGGTCTTTGAGGGTTAGAGCCCAGCCTCTGACTCCAGCCCTGTGCCTTGGCCACTGGGATGTGAAAGGCCTTGGGCATGGAGTCTCAGTGACACATGCTGAACCTGACGAGGTTTCCTGTGCTGTGATGCACTGAGCCCTGAGCCAAAAGAAATCTCTTCCCATGCTGATTAAGTATTATCACAATGACATAAAAGTAATAAGTACATTCCTTCTTAGGCCACCAGGAACACCTGCATAAAGCAAAAGTGCTTCCTGGCCAAGAAAAGCTGACCCGAAGCTCTTTTTTAAAAAATGTCTAACTTATTTTGTGTGTATGGTATATGCGTGCATGTGTGGAAGTCAGAGGACAGCTCATGGGTATCAGTTCTCTTTCCACATAGGTCCTGGGAAACACTCAAGCTGTCAGACAGCAGCAAGCACTTTGACCCACTGAGCCATTTGCCAGACCTGATTTTTATTTAATTAATTAATTAATTTACTATTTTATTTTTTCAGGCACAGTGTCGCTATGTAGTCCTACCTGGCCTAGAACTCGCTATGTAGACCGAGCTGGCCTTAAACTCAGAGATCTACCTCCCTCTGCCCCGAGTGCTGGGACTGAAGGTATGCACCTTATTTTTCTGTAGCCAAGAATAACCTGGAACTCACTCTGTAGCCCAGGCTGGCCTCTCAAGTGGTAGGATTACAGGCATGATCTACCACACCTCAGCTCAGCCTGAAGCCTTGTTGAGTTTTTGAAAAGCCACATATAAACGCTGTTCCCGCTGTCTTCTACAACACCTAGACAAGTGGGTGGCAAAGCCTCTGCGACCAGCGGATGGAATCCCGATGCCACAGTCCTCGGTGGCCTTTAGGCTTCCCCATTTACAAAACCCAGACTCAATAGGGAAAATATCCAAACATTTGAATCCAATGCTTTTATTTGAGAATTGGCAAACAGAATTAACACAACATTGAGCAACTCTAGATTAGCTTTGCTTACACTGACAAAGCAACTGACTTACCAGGCACTGATTTACAGACTCCTGACAACTGTCACCCAGCTCTGAGGTGGGTCAGGCCTCAGCACAACAGAGCCCTGTATCCCTACCGCTTTTCCAAGCTCTGCTCTTTGGAAGACACATATCTCTGGCCACCTGATTGAGTTGCATGGTCTTAGCCCAGATGCAAGCCTCAAGCTTGCCTTTGTGAGAGATGGAACCCCCTAAACCACACGTCAGAAGACATGGGCACTATGCAGGCCTCTAGACTCAGAACAGAGCCAGGGACAGTGAAACCTGTCTCTTATTTTTAAATCACGTTAAAGACTTCCACACAGCCCTCTCCTGTACACCTGATCTTTTCTGTTCAGAGCTGCTACTCTTTTATTAACGACATCATGCCTCCACCAAGTACCAACTATCTCCCCAGATGGAGATTAATTCACTCAAAATATAACCTGGGACATGCATCTAGAATCCTAAGGACAATCAGCAGAAGAGTCACCCTCAACCACTATCCTAAAGGCTCAGGACCCCTGTGTGGGGAAGGGCAGGGACAAGGAGAAATGACATGCACTGTTTAACCTGACAACACTGTGGGGGTCCCCAGGACTGGGCAGGGCAGTGGCCCCTACTTCCCAGACAGCTGCTCATACAGCTTGGGAACATAGTCATCCCACTCAGCCTGGTAACATGTGCCGGCCACTGGTGCTCCGAGGTGGTACTTCTTGCGGAAGGTGGCCACCTTGAACTTGCCACGGTGATCTCCAGACCGGTTGCTGAGAATGGGCTCATCGCACTTCAGTGGCTTGTCCTGCTCATACACCAGCCAGACGTAGCTTTATGACTGATAGCCCTGTAGTATAGTTAACAATCTGGTATAAGAGATCCCTCCCTGGTGTAGCTACCTTTTCACTCAGGGTTGATTTGGCTTTCGGGGATCTTTTGTTTTTCCAAAATGAATTTAAGAACTTTTGTTTCCAGCCTGTGAAGAACTCTTGGGTTTGATTGGGATTGCATTAAATCTATACAGAGTTTTGGTAAAAGGAACATTTTTACAATGTTAATTTTCCCAATCCATGAGCATGGGGAGGTTTTTCCATCTTCTGAGGTCTTCTTCAATTCTTTCTTTAAGGGTTTAAAAATTTTTGTTGTAGAGGTCTTTGGTGTCTTTGGTTAGGTTTGTTCCTAGGTATCTATTTGTTTTTGAGGCTATTGTGAGTGGGAAGGTCTCCTTTTGAATTTTTCCTCCAGTTGCTTGTTCTTGGTGTAAAAAAGGCCATTGATTTTTTTAAGGTTAATTTTGTATCCTGCCACTTTGCTGAAGCTGTTAATCGTTTCTAGGAGTTTTCTGGTGGAGTTTTTTGCATCCCTTAAGTAACAATCATATCATCAGCAAATAGGGATAGTTTTGACTTCCTCTTTTCCAATTAGTAACTCCTTTAATATCCTTTTCTTGGGAAACCTATCAGAATAACAACGGACTTCTCATCGCAAACGATGAAGGCAAGAAGAACCTGGAGCAAAGCATTCCCAGTGTTGAGGGACAATGGATGCCAGCCCAGGTTTACTATACCCAGCAAAAATGTCAATCATAGTGGAAGGAGAGAGGAAAATCTTCCATGACATAAACAACCTAAAAGAATACATTTCCAGAAAACCAACTCTTTCAGAGAATACTTGAAGCAATTCAAAGAACAGGAAGAAAGGAGCAACAACCCCAGGCACACTAGAAAGAGAAATCAATAAAAGCATAACTGCAGAAGTAGAAACCTAAACAAAACCGCAGATTGGATAATAAGGCAAAAGGAAGCAACACAAACCTACAGTCAGAAGGTGCTTTTAACCACTGAGTCAACCCCCAGCCCTTTTTTTTTTTTGGTCTTTTTCGGACAGGGTCTCCTGTAGCCCAGTTGTCCTGGAACTCACTCTGTAACCAGGCTGGCCTTGAACTCACAAGATCCACCTGCCTCTGCCTCCCAAGTGCTAGGATTAAGGCCGTGCGCCACCACGCCCTGGCAACCCCCAGCCCTTTTTAAAAACATTTGAGACAATGTCTTACTAAGTTTCCCAGATTGACCTTGAATTCCTATTCCTTCTGCCTCTGCCCCTCTGCCCCCTCTGCCCCTCTGCCCTCGCCCCTCTGCCCCTCTGCCCTCTGCCCCTCTGCCCCTCCTGCCCCTCTCGTCCCTCTGCCCCTCTCATCTTGCCCCTCTCTCAACCCCTCTCTCCACCCCTCTCTCCACCCCTCTGCCTGCCCCTCTGCCTCCTGAAGTGCTGGGATCACAGCCCTATGCTTCCAGACCCAGCTGTCTTAACTTTGTCTTTATCACCTTTTTTCAGTGTGCGCGCACGTGCAAGCGTATGTGCACAGGTGGATGCTATGGCATGTGTGTGGCAGTCAGAGGACAACGTGCAGGAGTCAGTTTTTACCTTCTACTATGTGGGTCCTGGTCCCTGAACTCAGGTTGTCAGGCTTGGTGGCAAGCACTCTTACTTGGTGAGCCATCTCAGCAGCCCACAAAATAAAGATTTTAGATGACAGCAACACCTGGTGTCCCCACGGCCACAGTGAGATGGGCGCTCTAGTAGGAGCAGTGGGAAGGACTTGAGAGCTGGGCAGGAAGTATGGAGAGGCCTAGCAGGGAAAGGTTGAAGGGGAGATTTGTGCTTGGCAAAGGCTGCAGCCTTAACCATCAGAGGCTGGGGTCCTAGTGGCAGCCGCCTGGCACTGCTCAGGTCCAGTGGGTGGCTGACCCCACGAAGTTCACCTCTGCAGCCCTCAGTGTCCTGGTGGACTGAGAGGGGTGGGTCCTTCCCAGATGAAACTTTTGATGGAAATGGGTTTTGTCTGCATCTCAGTGGCCTACCCCATGCACACCTCTCCTCTACCTCTCCCCCAGGCCTCCATCGCTACGTCTGGCTGGTGTATGAGCAGGACAAGCCACTGAAGTGCGATGAGCCCATTCTCAGCAACCGGTCTGGAGATCACCGTGGCAAGTTCAAGGTGGCCACCTTCCGCAAGAAGTACCACCTCGGAGCACCAGTGGCCGGCACATGTTACCAGGCTGAGTGGGATGACTATGTTCCCAAGCTGTATGAGCAGCTGTCTGGGAAGTAGGGGCCACTGCCCTGCCCAGTCCTGGGGACCCCCACAGTGTTATCAGGTTAAACAGTGCATGTCATTTCTCCTTGTCCCTGCCCTTCCCCACACAGGGGTCCTGAGCCTTTAGGATAGTGGTTGAGGGTGACTCTTCTGCTGATTGTCCTTAGGATTCTAGATGCATGTCCCAGGTTATATTTTGAGTGAAATTAATCTCCATCTGTGGGAGATAGTTTGGTACTTGGTGGTAGGCATTCGAATGTCGTTAATAAAAGAGTAGCAGCTACTGAACAGAAAAGATCAGGTGTACAGGGAGAGGGCTGTGTGGAAGTCTTTAACGTGATTTAAAAATAAGAGACAGGTCTTCACTGTCCCTGCTCTGTTCTGAGTCTAGAGGCCTGCATAGTGCCCATGTCTTCTGACGTGTAGTTTAGGGGGTTCCATCTCTCACAAAGGCAACTTGAGGCATTGCATCTGGGCTAAGACCATGCAACTCAATCAGGTGGCCAGAGATATGTGTCTTCCAAAGAGCGGAGCTTGGAAAAAAGCGGTAGGGATACGGCTCTGTTAGTGCTAGAGGCCTGACCAACCCAGAGCTGGGTGACAGTTGTCAGGAGTCTGTAAATCAGTGCCTGGTAAGTCAGTTGCTTTGTCAGTGTAAGCAAAGCTAATCTAGAGTTGCTCAATGTTGTGTTAATTCTGTTTGCCAATTCTCAAATAAAAGCATTGGATTCAAATGTTTGGATATTTTCCCTATTGAGTCTGGGTTTTGTAAATGGGGAAGCCTAAAGGCCACCGAGGACTGTGGCATCGGGATTCCATCCGCTGGTCGCAGAGGCTTTGCCACCCACTTGTCTAGGTGTTGTAGAAGACAGCGGGAACAGCGTTTATATGTGGCTTTTCAAAAACTCAACAAGGCTTCAGGCTGAGCTGAGGTGTGGTAGATCATCCTGTAATCCTAGCCACTTGAGAGGCAGCCTGGGCTACAGAGTGAGGTTGCCAGGTTAATTCTTGGCTACAGAAAATAAGGTGCATGACCTTTCAGTACCCAGCACTCGGGGCAGAGGGAGGTAGATCTCTGAGTTATAAGGCCAGCTCGGTCCTACATAGCGAGTTCTAGGCCAGGTAGGACTATCAAGTAGCGACAGACTGTGCCTGAAAAAATAAAATAGTAAATTAATTAATTAATTAAATAAAAATCAGGTCTGGCAAATGGCTCAGTGGTTAAAGTGCTTGCTGCTGTCTGACAGCTTGAGTGTTTACCAGACCTATGTGGAAAGAGAACTGATACCCATGAGCTGTCCTCTTACGTTCCACACATGCACGCATATACCATACACACAAAATAAGTTAGACATTTTTTAAAAAATAGCTTCGGGTCAGCTTGTTCTTGGCCAGGGAATCACTTTTGCTTTATGCAGGTGTTCCTGTGGCTAAGAAGGAATGTACTTATATACTTTTATGTCATTGTGATAATACTTAATCACATGGGAAGAGATTTCTTTGGCTCAGGGCTCAGTGCATCACAGCACAGGAAACCTCGTCAGGTNAAAAAAGACCAAAAAAAAAAAAAATTATATATATATATATATATTGTTTTCAAAAAGGCTGTGGGCGTAGCTCAGTGTAGGCTGCTCACCTAGCATGTGCAGCAGCCCACAGTCAAGCCTTAGCTGAAGACACACCTGGTGGCACCATCCCAGAAAGACTGCTTTGAGTTCAAGGCCAGCCTGGGATACATAGCAAGACTGCCTCAAATACACACACAAAAGGAAGGCGGTGAGGAGAAAGGGAGGAAGGGAGGGGAGGAGAAGAGTGAGATTAAGAGAGTAAAAGTTGGGGCTGGGATGTGGCTCACTTGGTACTACTCCTGCCTAGCTAGCTAGAATGCCTGGGTTGGATCCAGAGCACTGCATGAAACCAAGTGTGGCGGCACACGCCTGTAACCCTAGTACGTGGAAGGCGGAGCAAGAGGATCAGGCATCCAAGGTCCTCCTCAACCACACAGCAAGTTTGAGGCCAGCTAGGATATATGAGACCCTGTCTGAAAAGTTCATGGTTTTGCCAGTTTGAAAAGTGATCTGCACATATGAGAATATAAGAGCAGAAGCAGTCACCAGCCACAAAGTGCTGCCTTCACACACACAAGGGATGCTGTAATTTAAGAGCATCCATGTCCTGGGCAAGGAGCTGCGAGGAGCTCACGTGGATGCACAGAAACATTCACATGTGCAGATCAGCATGTAAAACCTCCATCGTGAGACTCAGGACGATTTCTAAGACTGGGGTGTCCAGCCTCAGGCTGGCAGAGTAACTACAGACTCACAGCCACTTTACTCACACCACCTCCATCCTGGCCACAGTCCAGCTCCACCAGGAGAAATGACACAACCGAGGCACAGGGTCCAGGGAATACTGAACAGAAGGAGGCAGACTACTGTCCCACAGACATGACCATGACTGTGACGGTCACCAAATGAACCCTGCCCACACACCTGTCCACGGGAATAGACAGTGGCCTATGGAGACAGTGCTGGAAACTGGTGAGCTCTAGGGGAACTGCAGCAAAAAGTCACCTTTCAAACCCTCTGGGGTGATGGGAATGACACCCATGTTTCTGAAGTGTTTACATGTATGTGCCTTGACCAAATTCCCTGCCTGAAACCTTAAAGCTCACGTGTTTATTACATGGACCTTATAGACCTTTGAAACCCATGTGAGCTCTAAGGCTTTTTCTTCAAATGAGAACACAGCTCCTACTCCAGAGAACTGCTCCACTCCCCAGTGTACACTGCCTCTAATTAAATTTCCTGATTTGATAACTGCCCAGGAGAGCTTGAAAGATCCCCAGGAAACCTGTCCCTTTACCCGTCTCACTGTGGATAAGAGGCCTTCAAAAACCACCTGGAAGCTTCTGGGTCTACACATATGACCTGAGCCAATGAGCGATGGTCCTTATTGGGAACTCTATGTTCTTCCTGGTACTAGCTCACTGCAGGACACAGACATACACACACACACACACACACACACACACACACAAAAGCTCCCAGTGTCTTGCATCACCCACCACTATGGCATTGTCCAGTGAACGGGAACATCTTGTAACCAGCAACCATGTCCCTCCCACCAGTTTAGGGGACCATTATGTGACAACAGAGTTTCAGTATAGGATTCTCTCACCCGCAGACATTTTCCACATAAACATACAATATACTGTGTATATCTTCAATATGGGTCACCACAGTCTTCTAAATCTTTTCAAACTATCTAACCCCCGCCAAAAAAAAAATCTAACCCCATTTTGAGAAGGGGGGGCTACAAAGAGATATATGATTTTTAGAATATAGAGTAATCACTCTTATTTGCAAGAATCAGAAACGTAAGATCACAGAGGGGAAATGCTGAATGGAGGAGAGACCCTATGTTTGTCCTTTGTGCAGCCCTAAGAAGCCTGTTCTAGGCATCTTACAGCAGGTCCCTGTGTAGTAAGTTCCAGAGCACAAGGACCATGGCTCAGAGGCAGAGGTCAAGGTAGAGGGCGAGATAGTAGTAGAGGTTTGCCTTGCATGCTGGGTCCCTGGGTTTGACCCTCAGACCTCCAAAAGATGTATGCATGTATTTTAGTCTAAGAGTGTCCAAGAAGCAGTTGCCTATACAGACAGTCCAACAGATCAGAACCCAACACTTCCCAGGACTGACTGTGCACTGAAGAAAGTGAATAGGCATCCGGCTCCCATAGGTAAGGCTCTCAAAAACAAAAAAAGAACGCAAACTTTAAAACCCAGACCCGTGAGGGCTGGAGAGACGGTCAGCAGGGAAGAGCACTTGATGCTCTTTCAGAGGACATGGGTTCAGTAGGCAACACCCACACGGTGGCTAATAACAATCTGTACCTCCAGTTCCAGGGGATCTGACTCTGTCTGCTGACCTGCACTGGTGTTGTATGACATGGGTGTACTTACGGACATGCAGCCAAACCACTCATACATATAAAATTAAAAAAAAAAACAACAAAAAACACTCTTCTGGCAGCATCCTGAGCAATCCCAACACTGACCCAGCCTCCCGCCCACCTAAAGCAGCTTTTACTGACCAGTGCCACTGGGAGGCCCAGAGCCCACATAGTCCGAGAGGACGGTTCCACTGCTGATGTCGTTGCCCTTCATGTTGACCACCAGAAAATGGTGCCACTCCCTGTACAGGAAAAGAACAAAAGCAGTCAGCACCAGTGCCAGCTACCTAGAGGGCACCAAGCACACATCCATGCTGGGACACATGGATACACACCTGTGTCAGAGAGGACTCACTCCAAGACCTCAACCAGAAACCAGCTTTAAGACCCAGAGTCAATGTCTGAGGCCCATACTGTCCTGGTCACAGTTACTCAGATTTCAGTTGGAAAACAACCACAGAGGAAGAAAAGGAAGCAAGCACATTTGTGCTCCAGGAAAACCCTGACTATAGGACTACAGATGTGGTTTGATTGGTAGAGTGCTAGCCTAACATGTACCAGGCCCTGGGATCCAACCTCAGCACCACACAAACCCTGTGCTGCAGTGCACACCTGTAATCTCAGCACTTGGGAGGTAAGGCAGAAAAGATCTGGAGTTCAAGGCCAGGGGGGGCTACAGGAGACTCTCGAAGAGAAAAAAAGAAAAAAAAATTATGTTAATGAACCCTGAGATGTGAACTGTAGTATTCTTTTTTCTTAATTTTTTTAATTTTTATTTATTCTTTATGTGTATGAATGAATGTACTGTCTGCATGCAGGTCTGTGCACCCATGTCATGCAGTGCCACAGAGGTCAGAAGAGGGTGTTGGATTCCCCTGGAACTGGAGTTAAAGAAGGCTCTCAGCCGCCATGTGGGTGCTGGGGATCAGGTCCTCTGCAAGAGCAGTCAGCACTCTTTAACCGCTGAGCCATCTCCCTAGCCCCGAGAACTGTAGTATTCTATCAGTGTTTTCCTAATTACTTACAAATGTGGAACACTCTCAGCTCGTGGAACCAACACAAAAAGAGAACACTGAAGAATTTTGCTACTGGCTGTGTTTATAGAGAGTCCTGCCGACGGCAAAGATGCTTGCTCTGGCTTAAGGTCCACGTGCCCATGTCCAGGCAAGCGAGTCACAGCTGAAGGTCCACCTTTCTTCCCCCAACTTGCCTGTATTTTGGGTCTTTCCTGCTAGGAGCATCCGGGTCTGTGAGGACCAAAGTGTACAGTTTCCCAGAGTCAAGGCCATCCCATGAGATGTTGCTGGGTCTGTCCTTAACCTGTAAGAGGGAACCAGTCTGGGATTAAAAGGCCTGAAATTCTGAATCCTCAACACATCCTTCGACCTCACACTCCTCAAAGCTAAACAAACTTTTTAAATTAACTTTTTTTAATAATATAAAATAATAAGCTTATAGTTTCACAAATGTAGTTTGCAACAGAGTAGATTAACAGACGCCACTGAGTATTTGAAAGTCCAGAAGCTGAAATTTCACGCTTATATCTGAGTGTGTGCCACCCATTTTGTCAAGCACCTCCATTTCTGTTGAACTGTGACAATTCTCTGGTAATTTGGTTTCCAGAACTAAAGTGACTTGTTTCTCTAGATTTCTGCCTTCCATGTGCCATGGACCCCAGCAACTTCCAATCAACAAAGATGCTGATGGGTCACAGGATGTTCTTTAACTGACCACCCACTGGTTATCCCAGCAATGGCTAAATGCTGTCCAAAAGGAAACTTTTCAACCTCCCACTCCTCTGCCCTATGACTACCCAGCTTGTAAGCAGTCTGGGGTTGACACTTACAGACACCTTCTGCAGGTTTTTCTCTCAAATAAAGGCCTGCGCACACAATCTCAACACTGTTATTAACAGAAAGAGGTGGGGCGGGATTCCAATCCTGACAGTAGGTCTTTCACAAGCTTATTCAACCCTGAGCGACCATGTCTTTGCATCTGGTCAGCAAAAGGCTTGTTAGGGCCAGCTAATATGAAATCTGCCTTCGCTGAATATTGACAACAGAAATACACAGAAGCCGGCAGATTCGAGGGAAATGGGGACAGGCAGGCCTGCAAAATGGGAACTTGCAATTAACATGCAAAACCCTGAGCTCTAAATATCCCAACATGGAACAGTTAAGAGGCGGCGCCCAGAAACCCAGGATCTTCCCTTTAGGGCGTCAGGGCCTACCTAAAGTAAAACAAGCAAACGAAAACAAAACAAAACAACGGTGAACCAAGGCGCTCGCCCTGTAGCCTGGCAGCTGCAGAGCTCGCTGGGGAGACCGCATGCTCAGGACCCTAAAACAAAACGCAGAATCGCCACCAAGGTTACGTAACACGTCACCGTCGGGTGGGGCTCTTGTCCAGCAGCACCGACTTAAAGGCTGGGATTCTACGCCGCCACCTGCCCGGGACACGACCCCTGCACCCCCAATCCGGGCTGTTCCTGAGCCTAGACCTCTCCAGGACCTCGGAGGCCAGGCGGGGAAGCGGAGCCCCCGCAGTGGGGTGGCTGGCAGGCTCCGGGCTCTGTGCACCCGGCGCCGCAGCAGCCCGATCCTGCACAGGGAGGCCGCGTGGGTACCTGGGTGGGCGTCAGCACTTTTCCCAGCTCGTCCACCTCCACACCGGCGTAGGAAACCCGCAGCGGGTGCTGGGGCGCCTCGTCCACCTCCTGGAGGCACAGCGGCCCGGACCATTTGCTGAGGTCCGCAGGCATGGCGGCTGCAGGCGGTTCAGTAGCAGCGAACGACACAACTCACGAGACCACGCGCTGCACAGACCGCGCGAAGCGAACTGGCCAGCGCACATGCGCAGTGGCGACCACCCCTCCTCCTATAACAGCCGGGGGCTGCGCCTCCTCGCCCTCTGATTGGCTGAGCTCTTCAGGGTCAAGGCACCCTTCTGCTTCCCAGCGCGGATTTGCCAAGCCAACCGATCTTGTCTCCGCTGCGTTCGCGGTTTGCTTGACTCTGCCCCACTTTCGCAGCTCACAATGAGGAGGCCTTGCTTTTCTCTGTCTCTTAATAGGACCTTGAAGCCGGGCGTGGTGGCACACGCCTTTAATCCTAGCACTTGGGAGGCAGAAGCCCGCGGATCTCTGTGAGTTCAAGGCTAGCCTGATCTACAGAGCGAGTTCCAGGCCAGCTGGGGCTACATGGAGATTGTGTCTCGAAAAGACCAAAAAAAAAAAAGACCTTGATTTTCCTCCTTCCCTGGAGTATCTATTTTGTGAGACGGGAGCGCACGCGCACACGCATGGAAATCAAAGTTCAGCCTGCTTCCAGTCCATCTTGTGGGTCCCACACTTACCACTTCCTACCCTCCTGGGGCGCTTGAGAGACTCACTGTGCTCAGGAGGCCTCTCCCTGTTACACCTCTTGCTGTGACAATAGTGCCTTTGGCTACTGCCTCAGCCTGTAACACGTGGGCCTCCCGGAGAGGATTCTGATGAAAACTCTAGGGCAGGGGATGTGGTTCAATGGATAGAATGCCGGCCTGGCATACACAAAGCCGCCCCCCCCCCATCCCTGGCATAAAAGAGGTGTGGTGCGTGCGTGCCTGGGATCCTAGCACTCAGAAGATGGAGGCAGGAGGATCAGAAGTTCAAGGCCGGGACTGGAAAGATGTCTCAGCAGTTAAGAGCACTGGCTCATTTTGCAGAGGATCTGGGTTCCATTCCCAGCACCCACATGGCAGCTAACAACCGTTCATAACTCTAGTTCTCGGAAATCCAACGTCCACTTCTGACCTTCCCTGGCATTGCACGACATGGGCGCACTTAAATGCATGCAAGCAAAACACTCGTGCACCATTTTTTTTAATTAATTTTATTTCTTTCTGTATGTGTATGAATGTACTGTCTGCATGCAAGTTTGTGCACCCATGTCGTGCAACGCCGCGGAGGTCAGAAGAGGGTGTCGGATTCCCCTGGAACTGGAGTTCTCCTGGAATTGGAGTTTCAGATGGTTCTCGGCCGCCATGTGGGTGCTGGGGATCGAACCCGGGTCCTCTGTAAGAGCAGTCAGTGCTCTTAACCGCTAGGCCATCTCTCCAGCCCCCTCGTGCACCATTTTAAAAATTTATAAATTGCCGGGCGTGTTGGCTCACGCCTTTAATCCTAGCACTCGGGAGGCAGAGGCAGGTGGATCTTTGTGAGTTCAAGGCCAGCCTGGTCTACGGAGTGAGTTCCAGGACAGCTGGGGCTACAGGGAGACCCTGTCTCAAAAAGACCAAAAAAAACAAAACCAAAAAATTATAAATTTTTTAAAAAGAAGTTCAAGATCATCTTTGACTACATAGAAAGTTCCAGTCTAGCCTGGACTACTTGAGAATCTGTCTAAAAATAATATTTCTTGGGGTTTTTTTGCCTTTCAGAGACGGGGTCTCCCTATAGCTCCAGCTGTCCTGGAACTCACTCTGTAGACCAAGCTGGCCTCGAACTCACAAAGATCCGCCTGCCTCTGCCTCCCGAGTGCTAGGATTAAAGGCGTGTGCCACCACGCCCGGCTAAAAATAATTTTAAAAGTAGAGCATATATTTAACAAGTGGGAGAAGCAATATAGAAAACAAAAAAGACAGGCATTTTGTACTTGCTTTTTTAAATTTTTTTAAAATTTTATTTCTTTCTGTATGTGTATGAATGTACTGTCTGCATGCAAGTTTGTGCACCCGTGTCGTACAACGCTGTGGAGGTCAGAAGAGGGTCTCGGATTCCCCTGGAACTGGAGTTCTCCTGGAATTGGAGTTACAGACGGTTCTCAGCGGCCATGTGGGTGCTGGGGATCGAACCTGGGTCCTCTGTAAGAGCGGTCGGCGCTCTTAACCGCTAGGCCATCTCTCCAGCCCCAGGCATTTTGTACTTGTTAACACACACCTAGTGTCTCTGTGACTTTCTAGGTTGTCCTTTGTCAGCTCTTGGGTCCAGCCTGGGGCTCAAGGGGGTTCTGGCTGTGGGTAGACTCCAATGAATGAGTCTGTAAAACTGTTTTGTTTTATTTGCTGAGTAAGGTGGAATTGGCTTCTGTGGTTGTGATGTCAGCACAGCAGAGTTACTCTGCTTGAAGGGAAAGGGCTTAAGGAAGGAAGGGTCAGACCAAAGCAAAGCTCTGTCCTGGCTATCTTCTCCAATCAGTAGCTTCCATTTTGAGGATTACAAGGTCTTGTGATGGAAAAATCATCCCGAGACCAACATCCAAAATCAGGTGAGGAGAGAGTTTAATTTTACTCTAACAGGACTGACACCTGGATCCTTCCATAAAGGAGTTGCCCCCCCTACTCAAGTTTTTGGGGACCTTTACTTAAGTGAGGAATGCAAAGCAAAGGGCAAATAATACGTATGTGGTAATTAAGTATTTTACACAAACACGTGTTCATAAAGGATCCAGGAATGCAGCAGGCTTGGAAAACAATGACTCTTTTTTTTTATATTTCTTTATTAGTTTTCTCATTCTATGAGCAAAGAAAACAATGACTTTTGCTGGGCGTGGTGGCGCACGCCTTTAATCCTAGCACTCGGGAGGCAGAGACAGGCGGATCTTTGTGAGTTCAAAGCCAGCCTGGTCTACAGAGTGGTTCCAGGACAGCTGGGACTACAGGGAGACCCTGTCTCAAAAAAAAAAAGAAAGAAAACAATGACTTCTGTACCGGGGAAGGTTACAGGAACCTTGCAATGTTGAAGATTCCTGTTTACCATCTCCCCATTCTTATGTCTTCTTATCTTGGGGTGGGGGAGCTCTTAGGGTCCATAGTTCTTAGCAACCATTCAAAGTTCTTAGTAACCATTACATTGCAAGATTTTTAGCAACTCTTCCAGGCCCTTTCTACCACATGCCCTCCTCCTCATCAACATAAACCTTTATGTTTGTTCAAGAATTCTGTGATAGGGGCTGGAGAGATGGTCTAGCGGTTGAGAGCACCAACTGCTCTTGCAAGAGGACCCGGGTTTGATCCCCAGCGCCCACATGGCAGCTAAGAACTGCCTGTAACTCCAGTTCCAGGATAACTCCAGTTCTAGGGAAATCCGACGCCCTCTTCTGACCTCGGCGGCATTGCATGAAACCGGTGCACCAACCTACATGCAGACAATACACTCATACACATGCATGTGGACCAGGTCATATGACCACTTCTAATTGGCTGTTTGTCATTCTTTGGGGGGGTGTATTACATTTTTCATTTATTGTGTGTGTTTGAAACTTAGAAGACAAGTTGGAGGAATTGGTTCTAACCTTCCAAACACATGGGTCCCAGCGACCAAACTCAGATTGTCAAGCTCATTGGCAAGTGGCTCCATCTGCTGAGCCATCTCACAGCGGCTTTGGGGATTTTTCAGGCAGAGTCTTACTAGCTAGGTACCTCAGGTTGGCCTGAAACTGAAGATACTCTGGCTTATCCTTTTGGTTGCTGGGATTCTAGATGTGCCCCACCATGCCCAGCAAGTAGTTATAATGTCAACCACATCTTGCTCCCTGCCAGCCCTACAGCTCCAGTTCAATCATGTTTTCAAAGGCTATGAGAAGGGCAGCTTTTCAAAAGAATGAAAACTAGCCAGGTGTGGTGGTGCACATCTTTAATCCCAGCACTTGGGAGGCAGAGGCAGGTGGATGTCTGTGAGTTCAAGGCCAGCCTGGTCTACATAGTAAGCTTCAGGCCAGCTGGGACTAAAGGGAGACCCTGTCTCAAAAAGACAAAAAAAAAAGTAAACAAAACATTGTTCATGTCACCATTCTTGCTGGATGTTTAGACAAGTCAGCTCACCTACTGGTACCAAAGCCCTGTGATGTGTTTTATTTCACCATTAAGCTTTTAAAGATAATTGGCTTTGGTACTTTTTAAAATTACTTTTACTGGTATTCTTGTTTTGGGAGGATAAAGACTATCACTCCAACAAATCTCATGCCTGTTAGTCAGCTAAAGGAATCACCCAAACATGTCTCATAAGGAGTCACTGCCATAATAATTGACTTTTAACCCAGAGAAATGCTAGCAGGAACAATTGGGCAACTTCTGTGCCTGTGACTCAAGTAGCCTCAAGTCCCTATGTATCACCCTGTGTGTTGATTCCCTGAAAAATAGCCTTTTCTTGGACCTCACATTTGTCTTTGATATTTAGATGGGACAGTCTCTCTGCCAGTGGCTCCTGGTCCATCTATTATAGCCTTAATGTGAGACAATTCTCACAGGCACCCAGATTGGTTGTGGCTCTGTCTCTGGGAATAGACAAGCAAAGCCTTTTCCCATAGTTAGTAGTGGATTGGGGATTTTCTTTGTTCCAAAATTGTGGCCTGCCATAGCACCAAAGGCATTAATCATGGCTTGTTAGAAGGCTCTAATGTTTGTGGATTGGAATTATCATTTTTTTTTAAATTTTAAAACTGAAAAATTGACAATGAGTTCAGAGTAGAGAGTGTTCTGTAAACTGCATCCTAGAGGGAGCAATATTCTTCACCCCCTTTTTGTATTTGTACCATGAACAGAACAGTCTCTCTTGTTTTTTAGACTTTTATATCTTGATCTATAATTTTTTAAAAGGCAGGAGCTGCATTACATTCCCATAGACAGGGACCAAGTTGTAAAGGTCCAATAAGCCCATACAAAATGTTTTCTATTGGAATGTATACTGTTGATNCCGGTGCAAAGGGTGAGTTCCAGGAAAGCGGGGGGTACAGGGGGACCCCTTCGCAAAAAAAACAAAAAAAAAAAAAAAAAAAAAAGATGTTAATTCAACTTATACCACACACACACACACACACACACACACACACACACACACACACATGTCTTTTTGAGACAGGGTCTCCCTACAGCCCCAGCTGGCCTGGAACTCAATATATAGACCAGGTTGGCCTTGAAATCAGAGATCCATCTGCCTCTGCCTCCCAAGTGCCTGGTCTACATAGCCAGTTCCAGGCCAGCTGGGACTAACAGGAGACCCTGTCTCAAAAAGACCAAAAAATAAATAAATAAATAAATTCCCATTTGTAAAGGCCGTTTCTTTTTGGAAAGTTCTACTCACACTTGGATATATCTCAGGTTTTTTTTTTTCTCCTTGAGCAACTCTTTTGCTTTTAACTTTCATGCTTTATTATACTATCTAGTCCTAAAATTCCTTTCAGCAACTAAAGCCGAATCCTGGTTTAGCTTGCAATGGAGGTCCCTAGAAGAGAGGAATTCCTCAGGCTCCTAAGGATGACCATGTGGCCGCTGTTAGATTTTTGGAGAGGAGAAAAGGGTGGACTTTAGAGTTTAGAAATAAGAACCAGAATCAGGCCTGCAACAAACAAGGAACGTGTGTTTATTCAGGCATCACGGTGAAGGACAAAGCCCTTCTGCAGGAAGAAGACATCTGTAACTTAATGAAGGGGAATGAGGGTCAGGTGACTAGAGGGAGTTTAATTTTACTCGAGCAAGACTGACACAGGGATCCTTCCATAAAGGAGTCCATTAAGTTCATATCTAGGGAAGACCCTGGTGCAAGAGTATACAGGACTCCGATAAAGATAACTCCAGGTTTAATTTCGGGTGAGGGGCTGCTGCCTGATTTGAGAGCGGGACAGACAGCAACCACAAGGCTGCTTTGGCGGACTTTTAAGGGGGAACTAGGCAATAGGGCATGGGTGCACTTTGTGGTCAGTATCAGGACAAACAGCTTGAGGAAAACAGGGCTCTCTCTCTCTGTCTCTCTCTCTCGGCCAAGCAAGGTTACAGCGACCCCCCCCCCAATGTAGGATGGTGGTCAAGGGTGAACACCTCTTGGGGTTTCCAGGTCCAAGTTGACTTCAGTCTTACAGAGTCAGCTCCTCCACTCAAATTTTGGGGCCCTTTATACTCATGTGAGGAACACAAACAAAGGACAAATACTACATATGTGGTAATTTAGTGTTTTACAGGTAACATGTGGCCATAAAGGACATGGGAATATGGGAAACTTGGAAACAGTGACTTCTATTCTGGCAAAGGTTACAGAATCTTGCAATGTTGAAGACTCCTGTTCACCTCCCCATTCTTATTTCTTATCAGGGAGGGGAGACTTTCAGGGTCCAAAGTTCTTAGCAACAATTCAAAGTTCTTAGTAACCATTACATTGCAAAATTTTTAGCAACTTTTCCAGGGCTATGCTTTCTCTCACAATTCTACTGAACACAGCTGCAGGAGTTTACTTGATGCCAGGATCTGGTGTCCTTGGGTGATTGAAGGTCTTCTTCCTAAAATTATTTTTTCAGGCAGGGCAGGCAAACTATCTAAGGCACTAAAGGTTATAAATGGTGATGTTATTTCTTTTCCATATTTTACTCAAAACTAGTTTTCATGTTTAAAAGATTCAAATGTTTTCGGAGCTGGAGAGATGGCTCAGCGGTTAAGAACACTGACTCCTCTTGAAGAGGACCGGAGTTTGATTCCCAGTACCCACATGGCGGCTAAGAAGCGTCTTTAACTCCAGTTCCAGGGGAATCTGACACCCTCTTTTGACCTCCACGGCATTGCATGGCACAGGTGCACCAACCTACCTACAGACAGTACACTCATATACATAAAAAGATAAAAAGTCTGGAGAGATGGCTCAGCGGTTAGACTGCTCTTGCAGAGGACCTGGGTTCAATTCCCAGCACCCACATGGCGGCTAAGAACCATCTGTGACTCCAGTTCCAGGGGAATCTGACCCCCTCTTCTGACCTCCGCAGCATTGCACGACATGGGTGCACCTACTTACATGCAGACAGTACACTCATACACATAAAATAATTTTTAAAAATTAATAAAAAAAAATCCCCACCCCCCAAAAATCCCAAATAGACTGCAGACAGGGCATGCTTAACAGAGAGTATGAACATTTCTTCATACTCAGAGAAGGAAAACTAGTTTAAATCCCCAACCCTACCAGAGGAACTATTGGCCACCAATGCCTGCTGGGAGGGCGAGAGTCAGCTCCTTTAAGGTCAGGACTCTTGCTAGGTTAACCATGCTGCAGTGGATGGCAGACTCTGAAGGACATTTGACCCTCTAAGCATATATTCCAGAAACTGAGACCGGGAGAAGGAGGGATAACTTTGCTAAGGACACAATGTGCAAGTGAACCTCCCTAAGGCCTGACCGTTTCTCAATACCTTTGATGCTATGAATCCCAGTTGTCCCCCAAAGACTCTGGGGAAGCATTTGGGTCTGTGACTTGATCAATGGATTGTCCCCTTCGTGGATTCATTATGTGGCATTTCAGGGAATTGGGGACTAGTTGAGGGAAGTGGATCTGGTTCCCTGGAACTGATCTGTGCTGAACTCTTCCCAGTCCTCCCGGTTTTCTGGCTGCCATAAGGTGAGCAACTTTGCTCTGTTAATGTCCTTCCCTAGTGATGTTCTTCCTCCACATGCCTAGAAACATGGAAAGCTGGATTCTGGGTGGAGGCCAGATGCTGTAATGAACCTGGCCCTTAAATTGGTCCTAGCAAGGAAAAAAGCAAACAGACTTGGACCGCCTCATTTTCTAGAAGGAATTGATTCACCTGCGAATGGGTATTTTAACAAAGCAGGGGGGTGAGGGGGGGTGTTGGGTTGGGGGGGGACAGTAAAGGGCCCTAGAATTATCTCTACTCCTTACAGAGACTGGAGCTCAGTTCCAGTTCTCAAGGTTCAACCCCATGAGGGCGTTCAGTGAATTATCTAGAAGAAACGTTGCAATGTGCCCTGTGAATTATGTAAAGGATCTAAAATGTGATACATTTTAGAAATACCAGAACCTGGACTCCTGGTTAGTTTTGGCTTTTCCCACGAGCTGTGACATCCAGATTCCCATTCAGGGCTGAGTGCGCCACCTGCTGACCAAGTTTGCAAGTAACATTTTTCATTTGCTCCTAGGTTAGCCAGCCTGGGTGTTTGTGCTGTTTTGTTTTGTCTTTGGTTCTCTCTCTCTCTCTCTCTCTCTCTCTCTCTCTCTCTCTCTCTCTCTCTCTCTCTCTCTTCCTCCCTCCTTCCTTCCCTCCTCTCTCCTTCCCTCCCTCCTCTCTCTCCCTCCCTCCCTTCTCTCTCTCTCCCTCCCTCCCTCTTCCTCTCTCTCTCCCTCCCTCCCTCCTCCCTCTCCCCCCCTCTCAGTGTTTCTATTTTTATTGAAATATCTTAGGTAGCCCAGATTGGCTTTGAATTTCATATATAGGGAAGGGTGACCTTGAACTCCTGATCTTCTTGCCTCTATATCCCAATTGCTGGGAATTCAAGTGCATGCTGGGAATTCAAGTGCATGCTTCCATACCCAGTTTAAACATCCTGTTTATCATTTCAGTTTGGACCTTCAAGGACTAGTTTGAGATATTTAGTTATTTTCTTTTTTTTTTTTTTTAAAGTTTCTTGAGGGCTAGAGAAATGACTCAGCGGTTAAGAGCACCTACTGCTCTTACGTAAGACCCGGGTTCAATTCCCAGCACCCACATGGCAGCTATGAACTGTTTTTAACTCCAGTTCCAGGGGAATCCAACACCCTCTTCTGACCTCCACAGCATTGCATGACATGGGTGCACCTACCTACATGCAGACAGTACACTTGTACACATTAAAAAAAAAGTTTCTTGAAATAAGTGAGATTATAGGGTGCCTCTGAAGGTGACTTGGATGGAATTGCAATCTGATAATGTCAAACAATGGGCTGAGTATGGGAGTGCATGCCTTTAATCCCAGCACTCTGGGAGGCAGAGGCAGGTGGATCTCTGAGAGTTCAAGGCCAGCCTGGTCTACATAGTAAGCTCCAGGAAAAGACCAAAAAATAAATAAATAAATAAATAAATAAATAAATAAATAAATAAAATAAAGTGCTTGGTGTGGTAGCACATGCCTTTAATCCCAACATGTTGGAGGCAGAGGTAGGTATATCTTACATAGCAAGATACAGGCCAGTTGTGATTACAGGAGACCCTGTCTCAAAAATACCACAAAAATAAAAATAAAATAAAGTAAATAAAATAAAACCATGGGTTTCAAGGGTGGCACAAGAAGGGTAAGGCATGTCTTTCGCTATAAATGGAGTTTCTTGTGAGACTTAGAACATAGCAGGTTTAGAGCTCGAAAAAGAGACCATGTACACACACTCTGGTCCAAAACATGGCTTGCTGCAGTTTTAACATTCTCATTTTTTTTTAATTTATTCTCATATGTATATGAATGTACTGTCTGCATGTAGGTTGGTACACCTGTGTCATGCAATTCTGTGGAGGTCAGAAGAGGGTGTCGGATTTCCCTGGAACTGGAGTTAAAGACAGTTCTCAGCCGCCATGTGGGTGCTGGGGATCAAACCCGGGTCCTCTGTAAGAGCAGTCGGTGCTCTTAACCACTAGGCCATCTCTTCAGCCCCAACATTCTCATTTGAAGCATTTCTATAGAAAGGAATATCTCTTGGTGCCAGTTACCTTCACAGCAAGTGCTGATTGTGTTAAAATTCTCGACTTACACCTGGAAAGAGACTCCAGCCAGACCCAGGGGAGAAGCTTTATTTTTTTCTTTCCATTTCCCCTGTCCTTTTTCTAATTTAAAAAATTACATTTATTTGTTTTGTGTGTACGGATGTGGGCAGGAGTATGCCACTGTGTGTAAAGAGGTCAGAGAACAATGTAGGGCAGTTAGTCCTCTTCTTCCAACATGTGGGTCCTGGGGACAGAACTCAGGTCTGGCTTGGTGGCAGGTGTCTTTATTCACTGAGCTTTTCTGTCCTGTCTCAATATCATAGCTGCTCCAGGCTGTCAGAATCAGCCTGGCCTAACTCTCCTGGAGTCGTAGCAAAAAACTCTTGAAGTCAGATTAACTTTTATGTGTTCATTTTCAAAAATTAGGATGGGGCTGGAGAGATGGGTCTGCAGTTAAGAGCACCAGCTGCTTTTGCAGAGGACTTGGGTTTGAAACCTAGCACTCTCATGGCAGCTAACAACAGTCCCTAACTCCAATTCCAGGAGATCTAGAGCCCCCTTCTGTCCTCTAGCGGTACTGCATTACATGGGCACACTGAAATATATATATAAGCATAACACTCATACGCAAAATAAAAATAAACTAAAATAATAGGAGAATTTTGCAGGGTACAGGGTAGTCAAGTCAAATTGTAATTAAATATGGAGACCTCCAAGGAGCTGAGAATTCCCACCTACATACCCAAGTGAGTTTTAACTTGCGGGGTGGGGGGGTGGGGGGGGAGGTTTAATGCCATAAAATACAACTTAAGGGACTCAAGATGGCTCCATGGGCAAAAGCATTGGCCCTAACTAACTGAGGTGAAAGGAGTGCACTAACTCCTGGAAATTGTCCTGTGACTGCCACACAAATGTCATGGCACAAATGCACCCCCATTCTCACACATACATAACAATAATAAAAAGTTGGTTTTTTTTATTGATGCTTTGTGTATTTCATACATCATTTTCCAATTCAGTTCAGGCATATATCCCCTTCCCTTCCCCCCACCCCACCCTATCCCATCCCAGATAATGCATTATGCTGTAACTTTTCTCCATCTTCGCTGCTTTTTGTTTTGTTTTGTTTTCATTTTTTTTATTTTTTTTATTTTATTATTTTTTTTTTTAGGGTGTCGGATTCCCCTGGAACTGGAGTTTCCTGGAATTGTGGGTTACAGACTACGACGGTTCTAGCCGCCTGTGGGTGCTGGGATCGAAACCCGGCTCCTCTGCAAGAGCAGTCGGCGTCTAACCGCTAGGCTATCTCCCAGCCCTATTTTTTTTTTTTTTTTAACAATAAGTGATAATTTGTGAGTACAAGCATCCTTCATGTAAAACCAATTTGCAAGCAGTTGTGCCCAAACCCACACAGCTCATGGGTCCCACCATCCAGCAGGGGGGGCTTGTATGTTCAATCAAATAATAAAAAGTTTTAAAAAAAATACAACCTGACTGAATTCCAGTCAGATAGAATTCAGACTATGCTGTGAATTTGTATGCAGTCCTGCTTTTAAAGCTAGCATTCTGTTCACAGTGGGGCACCATGGGAAGGGAGGCAAGAACAGTGCATTTCTCTGAAGCCAAAAGTGCAATCATGGGTAAGGCATAGAAAACAAAAACAAAAGCCAGGCGTGGTGGTGCAGGCCTTTAATCCCAGCACTTGGGAGGCAGAGGCAGGCGGATCTTTGTGAGTTCAAGGCCAGCCTGGTCTACAGAGTAAGTTCCAGGACAGCTAGGGCTACAGGGAGACCCTGTCTCGAAAAAGACCCCCCCCAAAAAAAAGAAAAAAAAAACAAAGAGGGGGAAATGTGCATCTGCTTCTGAGTACTTGGTACCTAAATATACACTGAAAGTCCACAAGTTGCTATATGGTTAAGCAGATTGCAGTGTGCCCATGCGATAGAATATAAGTAGGCCGTTAAAAAATGAAGTGCTGACCCATGCCACAATCAGGTGCATTAGGTAGAGAGATAGAGATCAGTAAGCCTGGAGGCCGTGGAGGATGGACTCCTTTCCCTCGTGGTCAGCTTTGCAGTCCACATCCCATTTCCCTGGTAATACTAGAAAGAAAACATCACAATTGCCCCTCCTTGGCCTTCTGGTGCAAAGAAGGGACTATCTGTGGCCCTGGTTGGAGATACAGCCTTCTGATCTGCTCTAAAGATCAGATCATTGCACCACTGTCTCCTCCTTTAAGAACTGGGTCTGTCAATCAAATGGCCAAGAGCCCACCCACAGGAAATCTCAGTCACAGCACACACACATACTCATACAAATACATACAATATTAGATAACAATTTTAGAACAGAAAACTCAAGCTCAGAGCTTGGAAGGCAGGAGGATCAAGAGTTCTAGGTCATGCTTGACTACATGGCTAATGACTGGACTGGAATACAAAAATAAAGGGGGGGGGGGCTGGAGAGCTGGCTTAGCAGTTAAGAGCGCCAAATGCTCTTGCAGAGGACCTGGGTTCGATTACCGGTACCCACATGGCGGCTGAGAACCGTCTTTAACTCCAGTTCCAGGGGAATCTGACGCCCTCTTCTGACCTCATTGCATGACACAGGTGCACAAACCTACATACAGACAGTACATTCATACACATAAAAAATAAAAAAATAAGCCAGGTGTGGTGGTGCACACCTTTAATCCTAGCACTTGGGAGGCAGAGGCAGGCGGGTCTTTGTGAGTTCAAGGCCAGCCTGGTCTACAGAGTGAGTTCCAGGCCAGCTGGGGCTACAGGGAGACACTGTCTTGAAAAGACCAAAAAATAAAAAAAATAAAAAAATAAAAAAATAAAAATAAATAAAACAGGGGGCTGTGGAAAGGGCTCAGCAGATAAAGGCACTTGCTGCTAAGCCTGAAAGCCCGAGTTCAGTTCCTGGAAACAACAGGGTGGGAGGAGAGAATTCACTTCCAGAATACTCCCAAATTGCCCTCTGATCTCCACATGTGCACTGTGGCACATGAGCACCGCCACCCTCGTGTGCGCACACGCGTGCGCGCACACACACACACGCACGCACAAATAAGTGAATAAATGTATTTTTTGTTGTTGTTGTTCTTTTTGAGACAGGGTCTCCCTGTAGCTCTGGCTGTCCTGGGACTCACTCTGTAGACCAGGCTGGCTTCAAACTCACAGAGATCCGAGTGCCTCTGCCTCCCAAGTGCTAGGATTAAAGGTGTGTGCCACCATGCCTGGCATTTATTTATTTCTGTATGTGTATCAATGTGCTGTCTGCATGCAAGTTTGTGCACCCATGTCATGCAATGCCGTGGAGGTCAGAAGAGGTGTCGGATTCCCCTGGAACTGGAGTTCTCCTGGAATTGGAGTTTCAGACGCTTCTCAGCCGCCATGTGGGTGCTGGGGATTGAACCCGGGTCCTCTGTAAGAGCGGTCAGCGTTCTTAACCACTAGGCCATCTCTCCAGCCCCAATAAATGTATTTTTTAAAGTGTGAAAATCTCTAGGTGTGGTGGTGCATGCCTCTAGTCCCAGCACTCAGGAGGCAGAGGCAGGTAGATTGTTGTGAGTTCAAGGCCAGCCTGATCTACATAGTGAGTTTCTGGTCAGGTGGGCTACAGGGAGACCCTGTCTCAAAAAGACCAAAAATAAAGTGTAAAAATCCTGAGCCGAGCATCATGATGCACACCTTTAATCCCAGCACTCAGGAGGCAGAGGTAGGAGGATCTCTGTGAGTTCAAGGCCAGCCTGGTCTACGTAGCAAGTTCCAGGACAGCTGGGGCTAAAGGGAAACCCAGTCTCAAAAAGACAAAAAAAGATAAAAAAAAGTGTAAAAATCCAAAAAACAAAAACCTAAACCAACCATCAATGAGCAAATAAAAATTCCCCCAGAGAACTCTGTATGCGCAGTAAAAACACCAGAACTAGTAACATACAATAATCTCAAACTGGGGGCTTGGCGTGATGTGCCATCATCAATGTTCTGAACTTGGGCTGTAGTGCAGTTGCAGGACGCCACTCCTGGAACTCCGGTGGTCACTGCCGGACACCTTGGGTTGCACTTCAGAAACATGCTTCTCTTGCTACAGTTCTCTGCAACTCTTGAACTCAGGGTTTGACCCACTGCTTAAGAAGCTGGGCCTTACGGCTGGAGAGATGATGGATCACAGGTTAAGATCACGTACTGCCCTTGTAGGGGACCCAAGTTATGTTCCTAGCATCAATTGTGAAGAACACCTGTAAATCCAACTCCAAGGGATCCCATACGTCAGGCCACTGTGGCCCCTATACTCATGTGCACATACCCACACAGATACAAATGTAAATTAAAAAGAATAAAAATTTAAAAGCTGGGCATTAGATAAGCAATAACTGAAACTTCCAGAAATGGAGGAGCCTGGTTGCTTCTAAAGAAGACTGCAGGGGCTGGAGAGATGGCCTAGTGGTTAAGAGCGCCGAGCGCCGACCGCTCTTGCAGAGGACCTGGGTTCGATCCCCAGCACCCACATGGCAGCTGAGAACCATCTGTAACTCCAATTCCAGGAGAACTCCAGTTCCAGGGGAATCCGACACCCTCTTCTGATCTCCGCGGCATTGCACGACACGGGTGCACAAACCTACATGCAGACAGTACATTCATACACATAAAAAAATAAATAAATAAAATTAAAAAAAAAAGAAGACTGCAAACTAAGGGAGGTGGGTAGAAGTATTGCTTTTTTTTCTTTTTGTCTTTTTGAGACAGGGTCTCCCTTTACTCCCAGCTGGACTGGAGTTTGATATGTAGACTAGGCTGGCTTTGAACTCACAGAGATCTGCCTACCTCTGCCTCCGGAGTGCTGGGATCAAAGGCCTGCGACACCATGCCTGGCAAGAAGTCTTGTTTTTTTTTTGTTTTTTTGTTTTTGTTTTTTTTCGAGACAGGGTCTCCCTGTAACCCAGTTGTCCTGGAACTCGCTCTGTAGACCAGGCTGGGCTTGAACTCACAAAGATCTGCCTGCCTCTGCCTCCCGAGTGCTAGGATTAAAGGTGTGCGCCACCACGCCTGGCGAGAAGTCTTGCTTTTAAGGCACCATTTCACCACACAGTTGATTTGGTTCAGCCAGGCATGGTGCACTCCTATAATCCCAGATACTGGAGAGGCTGAGAAAGGAGGATCAGGCTGTCAAGACCAGCCCGAACAACTTAACAAGGCTCTGCCTCAAAATAAAATTCAAAAGGGATGGGGATGTGGCCCAGTGATTGCCTAACATGTGTGAGGCCCTGGGTACAGTCTCCAGTGTGATGGTTTGAAGGAGGAACATTGCCATACACTGGCCAGCACTTGTACCCTTTGGTCAGTTGGTGGCACTGTTTGAGGAGGGTCCTGGAACCTTTAGGAGGTGTGGCCCTGTTGGAGGAAGCACGTGACTGGGGTGGGCTGTGAAAATACATAGCTTGTCCACTTCCTGTCTGTGGCCCTCTGCTTCCTGTGCCTGCTTGAAGATGTGAGTGCTCAGGGTTCTGGTCTGGTGGCCTCCTGCCATGCCTGCCCACCATGATGGACTCTTTCTTGGTCATGGTGTTTAATCACAGCCACAGAAAAGGGTACAGTAATAGACATACATACACAAAAATGAATGCACAAATTTTTAATTACTTTATATATGTGCAAAATATAAAGTTGAGAGAAAATGTAAGAATCAAGACTATGTCAAATATAACTTGAAAGTTTTTATATACTTTTTTTTTTTTGGCCTTTTCAAGACAGGGTCTCCCTGTAGCCCTAGCTGTCCTGGAACTCACTCTGTAGACCAGGCTGGCCTTGAGCTCACAAAGATCCATCTGCCTCTCCCTCCCAAGTGCTAGGATTAAAGGCGTGCGCCACCACACCCGGCCTTATTTTTCTTTAATGTGTATGAGTGTATTGCCTGCATGTGTATAAGTCCACCCATGCATGCAATGCCCTTGGAGGCCAGAGAGGGCGTCAGATCCCCTGGAACTGGAGTTACAGGCTGTTGTTAGTCACCATGTGGGTATTAGGTATTGAATCCAGGTCCACTTCAAGAGCAGCCAGTGTTCTTAACTGCTGAGCCATCTCTCTCCAGCCCCAAAACATAACTTTTGGGGGGATGTATATGTGTGTGTAGTGGGCATGTGTGTGCAATGCGGGTTTGCTTGTGAGGCCCAAGGTTGACATGGAAGTGTTCTGTGATGGCACTCCACCTTATTGAGACAAGTCTCTCACATGAACCCAGAGCTTGCTAGTACAGGCTGTCTAATCAGCCACCTTCTTCCAGAGATTCCTTGTGTGATTACAGGTTGGCCTTGCCCACCCAGCACTTCTGTGGGTTCTGGGGATCTGAACCCTACTTCCTCATGCTTGCATGCCAAGCCTTTTATCTACTGAGCTATCTCCACAACTTAATTATACCTATTTTATTTTAAAAATCACATGCATCAAATTTAGCAAATGTAAGTGGAAACTGCTCATGATAAGTGCTGTTTAGATGAGTGATGGTTACGTTTCATTTTAATACCTCCTCCTCTTGCTTCTACTCCCTCTCCATCCCCCTCCCCCGGTGCTAGATTATTGTCATGTGCCACCACAGCCAGCTCTATTTGTTTTGTTTATAATTAAGGGGGAAGAGAGCAAATGTCTCTTAAGAAATAACTGTATAGCCGGGTGTGGTGGCACATGCCTTTAATCCTAGCACTCGGGAGGCAGAGGCAGGCAGATCTTTGTGAGTTCAAGGCCAGCCTGGTCTACAGAGTGAGTTCCAGGACAGCTGAGGCTACAGGGAGACCCTGTCTCGAACAGAAGATCCAAAAAAAAAAAAAAAAAAAAAAAAAAAAGAAAAGAAATAAGTGTATCATCCATGTTACAGAGTTCAGGACCATGGGAAAGACCACCCATACTGGATCAAATTTTAATTAGCCAAATTTATTTAAGCTGCAGCTGACCACAGCCGGGTGGGTGGGGTGGGGTGGGGTGGGAATAGAAGTTGTAATAGGGGGCTAAAGCAGGAAGGGGTTCTTTTTTTTAAATTTTATTTATTTATTTTTTAATTTTATTTATTTACGTATGTGTATAAATGTACTGTCCGCATGCAAGTCTGTGCACCCGTGTCGTGCAATGCCGTGGAGGTCAGAAGAGGGTCTAGGATTCCCCTGGAACTGGAGTTCTCCTGGAATTGGAGTTTCAGACGGTTCTCTGCTGCCATTTGGGTGGGTGCTGGGGATCAAACCCGGGTCCTCTGTAAGAGCAGTCAGCGCTCTTAACCGCTAGGCCATCTCTCCAGCCCCAGGAAGGGGTTCTTAAAGGCAAAGAAAAAGAAGAAAAAAAAACCCAAAATACAATTACTTGGGTCCACAGAATTTCCAGTGGCCTGAGATAATATCATGGTTTCCTTGTGCAGGTAGCCATTAAACAAGTTTACAGAAACCAGAGCAAGCAATTAGTTAATCACTTTACAGCAATCACAAGCAGTCCGCTAAAATGACAGCCTTAAGTAAAACAGTTATTTCACTTATTATAATCTGGGCATGGTGGTGCATGCCTTTAATCCCAGCACTCAGGAGGCAGAGGCAGGCAGATCTCTGTGAGTTCTAGGCCAGCCTGGTCTACATAGTAAGTTCTAGGGCAACTCCGTCTCAAAAACAACCAAAAAACAAACAAATAAAAAGAAATAAGTTTATCAACTTTTTTTGTATAAACTGTGGAAAATACCCAACTTTCTAAGAGAGCCAGGAGGTTTTTGTTTTTGTCTTTTTTTGAGACAAGGTCTCCCTATAGTTTGGCTGGCCTGGAACTCACTGTGTAGACCAGGCTGTCTTTGAACTCACAGAGATCCACCTGCCTCTGTCTCTCCAGTGCTGGGATTAAAGGCATGTGCCACCATGCCCGGCTATTACAGGAGTTTTAAAAATATATACATAATTTTAATTTTTAAATTATGCATGTTACCTGGGGGCCAGAGTTACTGGTGTTGTGAGTTACCCAACATGGGTGCTGGGAACTAAACTCTGGTCCTCTCTGCAAGAGCAGTATGATCTTTAAAAAAAAATTATTATTATTTTGGTCTTTTTGAGACAGTGTCTCCCTGTAGCCCCAGCTGTCCTGGAACTCACTCTGTAGACCAGGCTGGCCTTGAACTCACAAAGATCCATCTGCCTCTGCCTCCCAAGTGCTAGGATTAAAGGCGTGCGCCACCACACGCAGCTTATTTATTATTTTTTATGTGTATGAGTGTACTATCTGCATGTAGGTAGGTTAGTGCACCCATGTCGTGCAATGCCGCGGAGGTCAGAAGAGGGCGTGGGATTCCCCTGGAACTGGAGTTAAAGATGGTTCTTAGCCACCATGTGGGTGCTGGGAATTGAACCCGGGTCTTCTGCAAGAGCAGTCGGTGCTCTTAACAGTTGAGCCAGCTCTCCAGCCTGGAGCAGTATGATCTTTTAACCACTGAGCTATCTCCAGCCTTATAGGCCTGATTGTTACTAAATTTCTTTCCTCTTCTTCTGTTCTAGTGCTAGGGAGTGCACTAAAGGTCTCACATAAGCTGGGCAAGTGCTCTGCCCTTCAATCAGCCCATTAAGCTCCTCCTAGCTCCACAAGCAGTATGCCCAAGTTTAGAATTAAGAAAATTGTCCGCCAGGCGTGATGGCACACGCCTTTAATCCTAGCATTTGGGAGGCAGAGGCAGGTGAATCTTTGTGAGTTCAAGGCCAACCTGGTCTACAGAGTGAGTTCCAGGAGAGCTGGGGCTACAAGGAGGCCCTGTCTCAAAAAGACAAAAAAAAAAAAAAGAAAATTGTCTTGACTAACAAATGCATATAAGCGGTGAGCATTTGTTTAAAGAACAGGAGAGTGCTCTCCCCACAGTCCATTGGTTCCCAGCAGGATCCTGAGGGATCTAGCATATAGCTTCCCTTGCTAAAGATCTTTCTCCTTGGAGTTATCTACAATAGTGCTGGCTCATGGCAGTGAATATGTATAGTTTATAACTAATCTGTTCTCCTGGAAGTATTTACACCTCAGAAATTGGCAGACACTACATATCATCCACCTTCATCACCACCAGAGTCTGTGGTTAAACATCATCACCACCAGAGTCTGTGGTTAAACACAGACCAAAACCCCTTCCAAAGCTCACCTGTTAAGAGTATCTGGCTCATCCACCTCCCTTCAGCTCCCTAGTCCACAACAGAAGGTTAAAAATAACACTCAGGGCTGGAGAGATCCAACTGCTTTTGCAGAGGACCTGGGTTCTATTCCCAGCACCTGCAAGGCGGCTAAGAACCCTCTTTAAGCCAAGCGTGGTGGCGCATGCCTTTAATCCTAGCACTTCGGAGGCAGAGGCAGATGGATCTCTGTGAGTTCAAGGCCAGGCTGATCTACAGAGTGAGTTCAAGGTCAGCTGAGGCTATTGGGAGACCCTGTCTTAAAAACAAAGCAAACAAACAAACAAACAAACAAACAAACATAAGACTCGCAGGTCACGGTGGCACAGGCCTTTAATTCTGGCACGTGGGAGGCAGAGGCAGGTGAATCTCTGTGAGTTTGAGGCCAGCCTTGTCTACATAGTGAGTTCCAGGCCATCTGGGACTATAGGGAGACCCTATGTCTTAGTAAGTATTCCCTTCTAGGGTGAGCAGGAGCACACTGCTCAGCCCCCACCCCCCTCCTGAGGCTACTCAGCCTCCTCTTCCTGCCTCAGACTCGGATGGACCTAGGACAGGATCTAATTAAGGGATTATTAACGAATTTAATGGGTTGTTCCACTAAATGGGGAAGCCTCCACTTTCGCAGTGACGTGGATGCCTAAAGCCACTTCCATCCTGAGGGCTTTCCTCAGTTCTGTGCCCAGTGGCAGCAGCAGACTCTCGGAGCACCCTGTGCTGCATTCCTGGCTTTTCAAGCCCTTAGTCCCTCCCCCTACATAAACTGGACCAGAGGGGTGACTGGATTGGTAGCTTCAGCCAGCAGCATTTGATACTTCAGGAACAGTTCATTCAAAAGAAGGTTTAAATTATCCCACACCCTGTCTCAAAAAGATGAAAAAAATAATAAATAACAGACTCAAACTGGGCGTGGTGGTGCACATCTTTAATCCCAGTACACTAGAGGAAAAGGTGGGCAGATCCCTGTGTGATCGAGGCCAGCCTGAGTCTTCATATCGAATTCCAGGCCATCGGGAGGTTACTGAGAGATCCTGTCTCAAAAGAAAAAAAAAAAAAATAGTAGACTCCTTTGACAACTCTCAGTCTTCCATCTAACCCTGCCAGCTCCTCTTCTCAGGAATTTGTCTGATTTCAAGAACTTTTTTATGCCACCATGTTCAGAAAGCAAAGGGGAGTTATGAGACTGGGTGTTCCTGGAAGGTTCAGTGGGTCTTCTCCAAAGCCCAGCTGGTGGTGTGGGCGTTTGTGTCCCAGAGCCACGCACAGGAACACAGGTAGGGTTTCCATCAACCACTTTTTTCTTCCTGTAGAAGTGAGGCATCAGGTACAGCAGGTCCCCATCCAGGCTCATTCCCTCTGGCCTCAGAAAGCCCCAGGGGACTAACTCTAGGTCGTTGCTAAGATACCTTTCAGCTTATCTCTTGGGACAAGAGCGGGAGCAGAGCAGGAATGACTGAAGATCTCTTGAGTCTTCAGAGATGGAGGCTGCAGAAGCACTCACCCAATAGCAGCAAAGAGCCCCAGTCTGGTCCTTCCCCACCAAAGGTGCATCGGATATGGCTTGGTGGCAGAGCACCTGCCTAAAATGCACCAGGCCCTGGCTTCCATTCCCAGCCCCAAGGAAATAAAGCAAAGCTGGGTTCAAATCTGGAAAGTGGAAATGAAGATTCCTGTCTAATGGATGCATGCACATTTCCCCCAGAGCAACCAGACAAAACCAGGCACAGGAGGTAGCCTAGATAGATGTACGCATACTCCTTGGTCCACAGGGAACTTTGGGATTTAGGGCCCTGAGTGGCCTCTCAAATGAGATTTGGTGGTAATGCTTAACTAAGTCTGCCAAGATGTTTGTTGATTGCTTTTGGTTAACTCAAGGCATTTCACCCTTACGACAGTCCCACAATGAGGTGTCACGCATTTTGACCTAGAGAAACTCATGTCCCCACCTTCCTTGGCCCGCCCGGTTGTCCAGTTTGAAAGTCTGCCTGAAACGTCATTTTCAAGTATTCTAACACCACCCCTGGACCCAAACCGAAAGTGATGGCTGTTTCTTCCTCCCTAGATCCAGACCCACATTCCCTTAGTAGACCAGGAAGAAGTGACATTTAAACTTAGTAGAGCAGGACCTGGGGTCAGATACTAAAGGTCCAGTCCTGGTTTTTCTACCAGCCAGCGGTGTTGACTTGGAGCTTGACTCCTGGGGTTGTAAACCGGGTTGAGGTGTCTTGGGTCCTAGATTTGCAGGAAATGCCTTGTGAGACTACTGTGATTGACCCAGCAAGAATGTCCCCAGACCTGCTCCGTCCAACCCCCCTTGCTGGGCACCACCAAGGTTCTAGAATATTCTCGACTTCAGCCAAAACTTTGTTTTTATTGACTGCTTGTTGGTCAGGCCATGTTTGCCAGAAGAGCTGGGGAACCACATCTAAAGCAACTTATTTAACCAGGTGTGGTGACTTAGCTCTTGAGCTGAGGCAGGAGGATTGCCTCAGGTTAGAGGTCTGAGTGAGGTTGTGTGTCAGACAACGAGGAAAATCTACTTGATGTTAATATATATTCATATATTCAACAAATATATTTTGAGTGGCAACTTGCTGTGGGGTCCCGAGATACATCCAGGAAATGGGTCGAGTTAGGGTAGAAAGTCCCTTCCATGAAGTAAAAGGCCGAGCCAGCGCACCGAGCCAGCGAAGGGTTAAAAGGAGAGAAGTGGGCTCTCTTTCGTCGATCTTCGCCCACCGGGATAAAAGGGCTTTTCTTTTCTGTTTGGCCAGTTCGGAGACGATTTTCTCCAGGGAGCAAGCCTCAGGACCCGCACCTTCCAGAACAGAACCAGTGACCTGTATATCAATTCTGGCTTTTTCCAGTATTTTATTTGGCAGTCCTGGGCATGGAACTTAGGGCCGTGCTCGGTCTCCAGCCCCCGCAGTATTTTCCAACGTACAGAAAAGTTGGGAGAGTAGAGCTCACAGTGAACATCCCATTGCATGAACTACATTCCTGTTTTTCAACACCGAGTCCCACCCAGGTCTGTTCCAGGACCCAGAAACTGCAGTGTCCCCTAGAACAGAGCTGGGGACCGGACCGGACAGGGCAGGGAAGCCCAGGAAGCTCAGCCCGGAAATCTGCCTGGGTGGAGTTGGGGGGAGGGCTGAGGATTCGGGGCACGTAGAAACAAAACTGCGAACCAAGTCCCGGGCCCTCGCCCTTCCCGCGTGGTCTCCACTCAAGTTCATTCTGGGCCCGAGTCCCGTGGTTGCGTGGGGCCCGGCGCCCTGGGGCTCTGCAGTGCACCGGCGGCGATGGCGGCGCTGTGGCCCGCCCTTGATCCCGGGAACCCAGATGACAGCCGCGATAGAGCCGCGGGGCTGGGCAGCCGGGTCTTCCGCTGCCCCGCAGCCCGACGCGCTGCCCCGGGACCCGCAGCCCGAGTCCCGCAGCGCACGGTGCACAGGCCCGGGGTGCGCTCGGCGGCCGCAGAGGGCTCGGGCAGGTCCAGCCAGTTCCCGGCGCGGCGGGACTGCGCAGGGCGCACAAAGCCCTCCTCCCGGCCAAGGTGGAGGAAGTTGGGCTCCCGCCTGCCCGGGAGGCGGGAGGGAGCCCGCGCCTGTTGTTTTCCGCCAGCCGGGAGGGCAGGGCGCAGGGGCGGGGTGCGCTCCCCCAGGCGACCGCCCGGCTCAGCTGGAGCATCCTTCCCGCCGAGCCCCTCCGCTCCGGCCCCGGAGCCGCGGGGCAGACCCAGCCCAGCCCTGACCTGCGCTGCCCGAGCGCGGATCTGGGGCGCGATGGCCGCGGGCTCCCGGCTCTGCGCCCTGCTCAGCCTCGCGGCGCTGCTGGCCCGCGGGGTCTCTGCAGGTAAGGGGCCCGCCATCCCAGCCCAAAGTTGAGTTTTCCCAGGCAGAGGCGGGGAGGAGAGACAGGCAGGGTCTGACTTCCCTGCTCTCCCGCCTGGAGCCACTGCGGGAGAGCCTGGGGCTTGCAGCTCCCTGCTCCAAGGAATTTAATCGGGCGCTCGGAGGAGGGCTAGGTATCCCGGCCCGCGGGGTAGCAGCCGGGCCTGCGGGGTGTGGGGAAAGCGAAGGGCAGGTGTATGGTAGTGATGGGTGTTGATTAAAAAAAAAAAAAAAAAAAAAAAACACAACTTTTTCCTTTCCTTCTTTTTAAGCTCAGGTCTAAATATGCAGGCTGGTTTTGCCTGCTGTTCTGGCGCACCCAACCGCAGGCTCCCACTTTTATTTTCCTCCTCCAATCCTCAAGGTTGAACCGGCCTTACACCTGTAACCTGTGGATTTATTTCCACAGGGGCCTGCCCACCTCCCTGTGCGTTGAAAGCCCGGCCGCCTTCTTACACCGTTTTTTTTCCTTTTTAACTTTTTGTTTTCAAATTATTTCAGATATAACCAAAAATTCCCCCTAACATTAGATGTGATTGGGGGGAAAGGTCTTAAATCTTTAATCTGCACTGCATTGTTACAGAAAGTAGCAGAGGATCGCTTACCGAAATAGAATGTGTAGAGATTGGAAAAGTATGTTTTAGTTTAACTCTTCAGCCCTGAGAATCTGTGTGAAGTCTCAGGTGGTGGGGGTGGGGAAAGATGAACCCAGGAGGTAGGTAATTTCCCAAGATGCCTGTAAAGTGCTTTTTTCCCACGTCCTCTGGTGAAACCCACCAGCTGCTCTTTGTGCAGAAGTGGGAAGTAGGTTGTTAGATTGTACCCGAGCTTCCTAACAGCAAGTGGCAAAAGTTCCCAATTAATTAATTTAAAATATTTTATTTGTTATTTTTATTTTATGTGTATGAATGTATTGCCCACATGTGTATAAGTGTATGTATTGCCCACATGTGTGTAAGTGCACCCATGCCCTGAGGTGCCCATGGAAATCAGAAGAGGGGTTTGGATTCCCCTGGAACTGGAGTTACAGTTTTTACCCACCATGTGGGTACTGGGAATTGAACCTGGGTCCTCTGCAAGAGCAGCTGGTGCTCTTAACTGATGAGCCATCTCTCTAGCCCCCTAACAACTTTTAGTAGTCATATAAAATCAGTAAACGTTCCTGTAACCTAGATTTCCAGTTTGTTTGGAAAAGCCTGGAGGTTTGGCCACACAGAATCTGCTTTTCCACCTGGGCCTGAGTAGTGGGTCCTGTTTCATCCAGGGCATGTGATCCCAAATTTGTTCCACTTCCCCTTGCTCTGTTATCCTGGCCTTTGTCTTCATGGATTTAAGACTATTTTTTAAGACATCTTAGCAGGAAGTTACACCTTGGCCCCCAACCATTTGACCTGGTGATCCTGGTGCCAGAGGCAGAAGAGTAGAAGTTACAAGTATTTCTTTTTTTTTTTTTTTAATTTTTTTTTTTATTATTTCTGTATGTGTACGAATGTACTGTCTGCATGTAGGTCTGTGCACCCGTGTCGTGCAATGCCGCGGAGTTCAGAAGAGGGTCTCGGATTCCCCTGGAACTGGAGTTCTCCTGGAATTGGAGTTACAGACGGTTCTTAGCCGCCATGTGGGTGCTGGGGATTGAACCTGGGTCCTCTGCAAGAGCAGTCGGTGTTTTTCAAGTTTTGAGTTGGGAAAGCTGTTTCCTGAGGCTCACCTCTGGTATCACCCGTCCCTCCAAGGTGTCCTCCAGGCTGTGTTGGGGAGATGAATGTTTGGATATTACCCCTACTTTTAACAGCAAGAGGGCTCTGTTGGGACTGGAGGTATAGCTTGGTGGTAGAGTGCTTGCTTAGCATGGGGAAGGGGTCCTGCCTTTTAGTCCCAGTCCTAAAAGGCTGGGGGCCAACAGTGGGCCTCCTTGATAATGAATAATGTCTACTGTCACAAAGTTTACAGTGCCTTTAGAACTTACATTTTTATTTATTTGTGTGCATGTGGAGGTCAGAAGAACTGTGGGAGGTGGTTTTCTTCTTTTACCATGTGGATCAAAGGAACTGAACTTCAGTCATCAGGCTTGGGGGAAATCACCTTTAATTGCTAAGTCTTCTAGCAGACTATTGGCTTTCTGGCATGTGAGACTTGAGTAAATTCTGCCAACTCTGAATACATATGACAATCCCACATCTCCTAGGAACATGTTTGTGATTTTAATTTGATCCCTTAGTTTTCTGAACTTCAGTTTTGTTAATAGTGAAACTCGGGCATATAATAGGACCCTTGAGCATGGAATTCATGCATCTTTGAGAGCCACCCCTGCCTTATCTGTGGCAGACATCACCAATTGATGACTATGTTCCATTCTGGACTTATGATCTCCAAGGCCACACTCAGCTTCAGTACTTAGAGAAAATGGATCAGGCAGAGCCTGAAGGGGAAGGGCCAGGTCTTCCAAAGGCTCCTTTTTGTCACCAGGCCATTGTCCTCCTGGGAGAAGTTAGCTCAGCTTCCAAGGCTGCAGTTGTTCCAGGCCCCTGGTGCCATTATTCTTTCCCGGGCATCTGGGAGGGGCAGGTCTGAGGACTTCTGTAACTCTGCAGCTCTTCTTCCCTTTGGTCGACACATGAGAACCTGGGTGTTGGTAGCCTGACTGATTGAAAATGGTCCTTCCTTCTTCCTTCCCTCCCTCCCTCCTTTCCTCCCCCTCCTCCTTTCTTCTCGTCTTTCCTTCTCTCTTATCTTTCTTTCCTCTGTTTCCCTCTCTCCTTTTTTTTTTTT